>JAKOGI010000938.1:285000-361871 GCA_029747015.1 Carnegiea gigantea
TGTAGGGTTGTAGAACGACTCTTTTAAAGGAGTTTGATTAGAATTTTGCATCCTTTTCAATATAGATTATTTCCTAATTCTAGTCAGACTCAAGGATCTCTATCAGTTATTAAAGACTTAATATATGTTGCCTAGATCTTTTCCTTCGCCATCAAGCCATTTGCATAGGAATTATTTTTAAGGATTTAGTGGACATAGATTTTAGAGAGCTTATGTTCAGAGCCGGACTACTCAATCCTAGTCACTTAATTTAGTTAATTCTCTTTCTTGGATGTTTATTGGTTTATTGCCCAATGTTTTTAGAATTTATACTTACCTAAATCATTTTTCCTTTGAGGCATGATTGGATTTAATCCAATCATGCCTCAAAGTATGATGAGGCATAGCCTTTAATCTCATTAAGAATTATTCACTTTAAACTCTAAGTTATCCAAACCTTAAGGGCTTTCTCAGGGTTAATTTTGTGTGTCATCATTTGACTTAATCCTCTTTCGTAAACAGAGTTAGCTAAAATAATTGTAATGGATTTTTACCCAGTTTTTAAAGAAAATTTCCTCTAACTGGATGTCAAATTTCTTTCTTTGCAATTTTAAATATTACGCTAATTTTTTTTCATTTCTCAAGAAATTATTTCAGCATCTACTCAATGGTAGCTTAATCCTACCTTATTTTGGTGTCTCTTTGCTTTCTCTCGCATTCCCATGTTAGTAATGATGGTTAGTTTGGTTTCTAAAGTTTTTTTGATTGGGCTTCACATCTCCAGGATCTTTCCCTCTAATCTTATGACACTTCTTGCCCTAATTTTGATTACAAATTTAGCCTATTTGGGTTTAATTTCTTTAATAAATCTTTTAATCCTATTTAAGCTTCTTAAACAACTTTAGCAATTTTTATTAAATTTTCTGGCTTAATAAGTAATTCAAAATCCCTTTGGCTTATGTTCTAATTAGTAACATATGCATCATTATTTATTAAGCTGATTCTATTTCATTTTGTTTCTATTCTTTTTCTTTTTTTTTAATATTGTTCACGCTTGTGTTGTTTATGCTGTAGCAGTATCATGATAGAAGTTGCCTCATTGTTATTAATTCGATGTTATTATTATGGAAAACCCTGTCATTGTTGTCATATCTTTTATCAAGATTATCATTATTTTTATTGTCATAATTATTAGAAGCTCACAAATACGTTTGACAAGTTTCTCAATGTTAACGCTATTATTATTATTATGATTATTATTATCTTGGTTATTATTGTTGTTGTTGTTGTTGTTGTTATCATCATTATCTCTTTACTAATCGCACTATTGCTAGCCGTCGTTATGATATAGATTATTCGATTGTGATTCAGTTTAGGCTGACATCACGTGCTTGGTTTTCGATCCAAATTGAGAGGTATTCGTCCTATATTTTTCTATGAGTTCCTAAACTTGTAAATAATCATTGGCTTATCGTTAACCATTAAACTTCTCATTTAGTTATAATACAAGCTTCGACTTTGCTATCATCTTGATCAAAGCCCCAACTATTTCAAAGTTTGCACACTTAATTCATCTAAATCTTTAAATCAATTCTAGAAGGACAATAGGAAGGATTCATCCTAACTATCTCAAAAAAAAAAAAAAAAACCATATTTTCCTCTATTCTTTCCATCCCCTCGTGCTACACCTCACTCATAACTTTTACTAATAATCATAATCATCCTTTCTTTATTTTTAATCAACCCACAAATTCATGCTAACTTAATCAATCTTTAAATTCCCTAAAATGAATTATTTTCCCTCCTTTCTTCCTATCCTATAAGCCACAAGCTTACCCCTCCATAGCCATGGCTACTGACACAACCATACACACTGACATGTAGATATCACATTAATTCCATTCAACTATTATTAAAATTCACTTGGACTTCATTAAATGAATAAAATCAAGCTTAAATTTCTACTCAACCTTCAAACCCTCCTAACATCACCATTTCTAAGCTTTCAAACATCACCCACTCAATTCAAACATTCACAATTCAAGAAAACTACAAGTTAACCTTCATTTAATCCAAACATAATATCTATTACAACAATCAATCCATAAAAAAAAAAAAGAAAAGTGAATTTAAGAAGGTTAGGGTTTTCACCTTCTCATCCACTTGAACACACAAAGGGGGGTGGAGAATGGAGGGTGACGGCAGCAAACAGGATACGATGGTTAACCGACGACTGCGCGACGATGGTGCATGCGTGGTTGGTTAGGTAGACAGCGAGCAGCGGAAACAGGGCAAGGGGGTCTGCAAAATAGGGGGGTTATGAAAGTTTTCATGAGAACAGGGGCTTTGGGGTTGGGTAGATTTATCTAATTTTGAGTTTTGTTTCGTGTTCTTTTCTTTTTTTTTGGTTATTTCTTTGTAAATTATAAACTTAGTGTTTTATCTAGATTTTTTTAATTTTTGGTCTTTATAATCTCCCTTTTGTTTTTTTCTTCACCTTATATATATATATTTGGGCTAATTTCTTGGGTTAGAATTTGTTCATTAATTTTACACCATTTGAGTGTAAAATTTGAAAGAGAGAATTACCATCTTCAATTTGTTATTCATTGCATTATTTTTTATATTTGTCATACTTTATTGTCGTTGTTTTATTGTCATATATGTGTACATTTTTTTCTTAATTGCCCACTTTTAACATTAGGCTAATCTTATTTTACTATCATTTATGTATTTATTAATACTTCAATGAGCTATTCGAGAGTATAACGGAATTTCATTTTGAGAGCACTCTGCCGAACCAACCTGTTGCATAAATGAATAAATATGCATAAAATGCTAAATTGAAATATTGTGCCCAACCTAATTTGTGGAAGTCTTCGCCGTTGTCCTTACACTCTAAATTGGCTGACTTGTCTTACTCTTATCAAAGGAGTTTTTCAGTAAAGCAAGCTCATAAGCTTTGGGTCAAGGTATAAACATCTTTCCATCGACCAAAAGATGAAGGAATGTAGGACCAACCTTGTAATGAGAAATTTGTATTATGGGTTGTATTCATTTAAAATAGTTTTTTGAATTTGACTCTTGTGTGTCTCCTTCAGCAAAATTTTGATTTCTCTCAAGTCTTGATTCATCCATAGGAGATTTCTATTTTTACCCTCATGGTAGAATATCTTGGCTCAATCTTAGGAATTTTTCTCTTAATAAGTCTTAATTCAACCTTAACTGAATCCAATGACCTATCTCAGGAGTTTTTCCTACTTTGCACATAAATATCTTATTCACACCTATATTAAATAGTTCTTATGCAAACAAAACGATGAGGGAATGTAAGAGTTGGTTTATTAATCTAGATGAAATTTAAAGAATTACTCCCAAGGAATTTTTCTTAAATTGCCTCGTGCTTTCATAAAATAGAAACATCTTGTAGTTGAAATCTATGCATAGTAGCATTTAAGATTATCTATATGCTATGTGTTTGGAACCTCTTTACCCTTTAGTGTAAGAAGTTCGTAGATATCTAGGAATACTTCCTCCTTATTTCTGTATGGTCCTTCCCAATTTGGTCCCAGCATCCCTGGGTGCTTTCCAACTACTTCCATACTTCTTACGATCATATCCTCGGGTCTAAGGGTTGATAGTTCACCATTATATTATACAACCTGGTGATTCTAGCTTTGTCTAGCTCAATCCTCATTATCGGTTTTTCCCTGACATCTAGAGTAGATACAATGCTTTAGTTTATTTCATTCCCCTTTGCTCTTGTCTTAGTTTCACCAACTTTGACATGTATTGGGCTTCTGCACCATATGTAAGCATAAGGGGCATGTGATTTGTGGAAAGCTTCACTGTTGTAGTCAAAGACCATAGGATCCTAGTTAGTTTATCTACCCAAGTTCCTTTTACATCCTCTGTTTTCCATCTCAAGGCCTTGATTATCTGCTTGTTGGCAACTTCTATCTCTCCATTGGCTCTTGTAACTGAATTGTTGTGAAGAGAAATTCGTAAATCCTTACAGTACTCTTTCACCCTTTTGCCAATGAATTGCCTTCCATTGTCCACAGTAATGGACGCAGGAAGTTGATGCCTTATGATTATGTCTTTCCATAGGAAGTCTATGACTTTCTATTCTGTGATACTAGCCACTAGCTTAACTTTTACCGACTTTATAAAGTAGTTCACTCCTACCAGTAGATACTTTCTTGGTGTTATGGCTTGAGGAAAAGGACCTAATGTCCATGCCCGACTTGGCACAGGAAAAATGCTCCACAACTATAGAGAGATTGGTGTCCAGTAATGCTTTCTAAGGAGTATAATTGACATTTGTCACATTTTCTAACATAGTCTAGTACATCTTTGAGTAGGTAAGACGATAGAATCTTGCATCAACACTCTTCCTGCCAGCACTTTACACCATACATGTGATCCACATTCTCACTTATGGATATTCTCAAGGATGTATTCTACTCTTTCCTTGATCACACACTGCAATGTGATATTACATATCCTGTTTTGTGCACTTGCCCTTGAAATAGGTAGTATCATGTTGCCATACTTCTTAGTTTTCTAACCTTTTTTGGATTATTTGGGATGTTTTGATTCTCCAAACAATCTTGAGGGGTGCCATCCAAGAGTTATCCAATCTATCATATAGATATATTTCAGGTCTATGCCTCTGTGTCTCATAACTTCCCAAGACAGGCACTACAAAGTTAATTTATGTTGATCTTGTTAGCTTACTTAATGTATTTGCTATTCGATGTTATTGTGCTAGTTATCTCATACTGTAGGAAATCTTTGAAGGATTTTTAACCTTGGTTAGGCATTTAACCATCTAATTTTGTTTAACTTTGAACTCTTATCTAATCTGACCAACCATCATCTAATCTGACTGACCATAAGTTATGAATCATTGTAAACCCTAACACTCTTGGTCTCTAGGGTCTTTCACATCTTAAAGGTTGCTATGATGGCTTCATATTCTACCTTATTATTTGTAGTTGGAGTGCAAACCTCGAGTGCACTCAAATTTCTACCATTTTGGAGAGATTGGGATTAGTTTATCCCCTAAGCCACCATAATTAGAGGATTCATCCGCATAGATTGTCTATCAGTGCAATTTTGGCTCTAAACCCTTATCTTTGAGCCTACACTTCACCGGGATGTTTGAAAGGGCTTGTGCTTTGGTTGTTATCCTAGGTCTCTACTCTATGTCAAACCTTGATAACTTCACTTCCCAGAGTAATGTTCAGCCTAAACAATTGTATTGCATCATCTTATTTAGTGGTTGATCCATTAGGATTGCAACCAGACATCTTTAAACTAGGGTCTTAACTTTATTGATGCTGTGATTAGGGTTCGATAATTAAGTTCTGAACCTGTCAAGACATGACTAACAATGTAGACAAGAGTATGCTTCCTGTCTTCCTCCCTTACTATGACCTCACTTACAACTACTTCTGATGTTAATACGTACATGTAAAGATCCTCTCCATAGCTTAGGATAGATAAGGAAAGTATCTTAGATAGATATTGTTTGGGTTATTTAAAATCTTTTTCTGCTTATTCAGTCCATCTAAAGTCTTTGATTAACCTCAAGAATGTTTGTGCAGATTTAGAAACAAATATTTCTAGGGTTTTTATGTTGTCAATTATTTCAAAACATCCTTTATAGTTATGGGACTTAGTATGCTTACATCTACCTTTATCTGTATCCCTCTTTCATTGATCATAAGCATCACAAACTTGCTAGCTAATACCCTAAAGGCACACTTTTTGAAATACAACTTCATTCCAAACCTTCTAAGAGTGTTAAAAGTCTCTTTCAAATCTAGAACATCTAATTTTAAGTTTTATACTTGACAATCATATCATCAATGTACATTTTTACCAATATGCCCTTGAAAGATCTTGTGTTGACTAGACTTTGGCATGCAACACTGGCATTTTTCAGCCTGAATGACATTGTCTTGTAACAGTATAACCCTTAGTGTGTATTAAAGGTTGTATGCTCCTAATGTTGCTCCTACATAGGTATTTGGTGGAAACCAGAGCAAGAATCCAGGAACGTGAGAAAATCATAACCACTACTTGAATCCACCAATTGATTAATTATGGGACGTGGGAAATAATCTTTAGGATATACCTTGTTTATGGCTACATAATCTGCCCAAATCCTCTATAAACCATTAAACTTCTTTATCATTACTACATTTTTTGCTAGTTGATTAATTTCTGGAAGTGGGAAACAATCTTCCTTGAAGAATGTGAAATCTAGTGAATTTGCCATTTTTCTAACACTACCTGATTTCTGTCATGGGCAAAGTGCTCCCTTTTCTGCTTCACAAGCTTTGCCTGATGATTTATGGACAACTTATGAACCATAATCTCATGATCTAATCTAACATCTCCTACATTGTATAACCAAATGTATCTGCTTACTTGTTGAGGAAGGATACATTTTGGACTGATCTAGTTCCATGTTTGCACCAATTTACACTGTCCTAGACTGGTCCAGAGCTAGGGTTAACTCCTGCAATTTACCCTTAGGCTTTGGCCTAGGATTCTTTCCATCTTATTGTTAAGTTTAATGAGTAGGATCACATTGACCTTTGATTGTTTCTTATCTTGTCTTTTATTGCTCATTAAGGCTTCTCCCACTTAATATTGTGAGTGTGAGACTGTGGCCTTCAAGATAGCTATGTGGCACTCCTTTGTACTTTTCTTATCTCCCATAATCCTCACTACAAAGCCATTAGTTGGTAGCTATTGCATTCCAAGTTGTAGGTAGCAAGTATTACTCTCAAAGAGTCTAGAAGAGGTCTTTTTGTAATTATATTCTAAAGGACATCTATGATAACGTAATTCACCATTACCTGGCCAGTGTTTCCCTTCTAAGTCCACATCTTGGTAGGCATTTTGATCATTGTCTTTGTGTATGTGTTGTGGCCTGTGAAACCTATGACGGAAAAGTGTGCTAAAGACATTTATTTCTCCTGTAAGCCACACTTGGTAAAGAAATCATAGAACATGACATTTATAGAGCTCCCAATATCTACCAATACCCTACTAATTTTATAGTTGGCTACTATCAACTTGACGACTAGTAGGTGATCAATTTATAGTCATGGCTATCTTATAACAACTATTGGGTTGTTATTGTCTAACATAACAATATGATAGCAATGTAATTCTCAGCTTTTTTATTACTAGTCCTCAATTTATAGTCATGGCTATCTTATAACAACTATTGGGTTATTATTATCTAACATAACAATATGTTAGCAATGTAATTCTCACCTTTTTTATAATCAACATATCAATTGGTAATAATCAAGCCATATGTACCTAATTTAATTTCATAGTGTATATAAGGTAAGGAATGTGTAAGCTATATATGCTTGAGCCTAAATGGCAGTACAATAACCTATCCACAGTCTTGTAGGCACCTGAAGACTAATAAAGATATCACTATGAGCTTGTCTAGACCTCACTAGTTAACATCTTGCTTCACTTGGGATGCTCATTGCGTAACTTCTCAAATGCTCAACCTAAAATATGAAAGCTCAAAGTGGTCGACGGGTTATCCGAGGTTCAGTGCATTCACCCCTATACTATAAAAGAATAAAATTCATTTTTCAGTAAGCGACAGCATTTTAATTCATTTTAGTTTGAAATTAGAGAGAGAAAGAATTATATTAAGACTTTTATTGGTTATTATCTAAAAGTGGAAGCCAAACTGATGAGCTCATATGTACAATATGATCATTGGATATGTGCACACCTACTAGGTGGATTGGGTAGCCTAACCTGAGGTTGTGTAGGTGAGCTGAAGGGTGTAAACCCTGATAATTGATAAATGGTGGCTTCACTTGATTATGTGCCAAAATGATGAAAATGATCCATTAAATTACTATAGGTTTGAGAGTTTGATATGTGTGAAATTGCGTGAATTTTCAAAAGGCATGTCTCTTTCTTATAAAAATAATTATTTTCAGCTCGATGACAAAGAATGTAGGCTCACTTCTTAAATGGTGAAAAGAGCAAGAGAAAGATGAATGCATCGGCATTGGTTGAAAAGGGAGCGGTTGGTTTATATATAAGTTTTGACACCCCCTCCCCTTAAATATCTAGGACATTTTCAAAAAAAAAAAAAATCTAAGGTATTTTTCAAAAAATCTCAGATACTTTTCCAAAAAAATGCCAGATATTTTTAAAAAAAAATTAGATGTTTCTATTATCACTTATTTTTTCACATTATTGTCCGATTTACTTAGCAGAAGCAACCAAATTATATAAAGCACTGCACGAGCTTATAACTATACCTTCCAATTGTTTGCACAAATACACTAGTTTACATTTGTTTGTCAATATTGAATGACCTTATATGAGGCATTGCTAAATTTGGTTTTGAGGTCACTTTGTCGTCTCAGCATCTAATCGCATAAATGTTTCAAATATTGAGTTGAAATGCAGCACTTAACTTTGTTATTTGAAGTTAACACCAAGATAATTATGTTTAGGTTGTTACAGCATCTCCCTCTTAAAATAAATTTTATCCTCATTACTTACAAATTTGAAAGAAGTACTGGATTTATCCTAGTATAAATAGCAAATTTGTCTCCTATTTCTTCCTAAATCTTGTAGGTGGCTTTTGATAAGGCATACTTAGCATATATAACCTTTATGAGAGGTTTCTTATTATTGTAAAGTTGTCTCCACAATCTTCTATCAATATAGGACTCTCGTCAAAATGCATCGACGTCCTTTATACACTCTGTCACAATGGCATGATTTGAGTCTGAGGCATACTTCCTAATTGTGAATATTACTATGATAAACACTGCACCTACTCGAGTTGAAATGATAAGGCCAATCTATAAGCCACTGGGTTTAGCTTTTTCAATGATTTCATTGGACCTAATGTGCCTATGGCTCAATTTTCCACGAAATTGACAACCCTTTATTTAGACTAGTTAAAGGCTTACTAGATCTAAACCCAACACTAAGGATGAATGTGTTTGAGGGTAAGAATGATGAAACTGGTAACTAAGGGAGCTCTTAGTCTCAAAAAGAAACAAACAGTGAAATTTGAGGTGGTTGATAGAGGAGAGATCATAAAATAAGATAGCCATGACTATATTCAGGATTTCCAAATTAAAGGGTCATAAGCACCATGATCAGCGCACATGAGTTACAAGAGTAATCTTAGGATGGTCAACATTCTTTGGGTAATATCAATGACGAAGATGAGCATTCTATACCATCTAAAACAGAATGGGTGGTTAGAAGCTGAAGTTATATATCAAATTGCGCATTGTATAACTAGGAATAAATTAGAGTCATTTTAGTTGTGGAAGGATATAAGAGGTAGACTATACGCATAATCTTTACACCTAAAGCTGTAACTAAAGATTTAAAATCATATGGATGGTAATAATGTTACAACAGATGGGATAATCATGACACTTAACACAAGGCATATAGATAATGACCAAAGAGGCCTGATTGGAAGGATTGGAACATTAGGTGAAGTTTTTTGGCAAAAATCAATGTGATAAGTACTATATATTGACTTAGACAGCTTGAGTGCAAAACATTCTAGACTTATTGCAAAATGAATTCATAGGAATATGCTCTTATCCCCATGAAATAAGTTCAAGTAAGGTGATAACATGGAATAGAGAAAGAGCAATATAGCTTATGAGTGAGTGCCTAGAAGTAAAAGAAAAGGTGAAATTGTGGCAGTCAAATGCTCACCTTCATTTGTAAAGCTAAATTGCATATGCAATTCAAAATAAGATGTACAGGCTTATTAATATGGGTGAATCTCGGTGTAGGTTATAGATGCAAATATGTTTTCAGCGAAATAGAGAGCAAGATGATGAAAGCCAAAGCTATCAGAGTTCCAACAAGCATTTAAGATGGATTAAGGATGTATTACGTAGTAAGCAGCAAGAATCAAGAGCATGGTCAATCATAAAGAATGTACGAGTATTCTTGAGAATCTACACATCTTCAGGAATTTAAGTGAAAAGGTAGGAAGTTAAATAATAATGGGAGGAAGCAACTTTAAGGATGAAGCAGATCCATAAATATGAGAAATGTTAGAAGAAAGAACATCAATATGAATTGCATACTCTAATTGGCAAGCCATAAACATCAATATGAGATAAAACAAACACATAAAAGCTCAGAAATGAGGCCAATAAATATATCAAGATGACCCAGGAAGAGATAGGTCAACAATCAAAAATAATGGAAACTCTATAGATGTAAGACCTTAATTAAAAGAATAAATGATATATTATCACATGATGGGCAAGGGGAATAGTATTATAAGGCACGTAAAATGAAAATAGCAACAAAGGAAAATGATTCAAGAATAGATAGTAGTAAGAATCAAGTGGTCCCAAAAATTGGTTACTTAGAGAAAAAAAATGCTTAACATTAGTTTAGAATTCAAGTAAACAATAAAAATGGACAGTTTAGGTGGTGAACAAATAACCTAAGGGCAATTTAGATATCGTTATTTACAAGGGACAAAATGTATAAGGTATTAGCCCAAGACTGGGCTATTGAGTTGTCCATCTATGAGGGGCTTCTCTTTTGGGATCCTCTAAGGTCGCAACATTTGAACTGCTTTGGATTAGTAGGAATAGGAGGAAATTAAAAATGGGATTGAGCACAAATACGTGTAGCCGGGCTTTCACAAAGGTATCTTTCATCAGTTACAGAACTTGCATACACACTGGTATGATTACAAGAAAGAGTCATGATGTTTCCATGAGGATCGAGAGGGCAAAATAAAAGATGAAGACTATAGGGTTAGAGGAACTGTCTAAGTACCATAAGGGTAAGTAGTGTATGAGGTGAAAATAGGCTAGTATGATACTCAAAGGATTGCCAGAAAGGTTCAAGCAATGCTTATAAGAACATCGGGTAGACAATTCTAAAGGACTAAGGTAAAAATACTATCGAAGGAAAGGTCTCATTTGGCTTGTTAACTAAAAACTGTCCAAAATAACAGAAATGGTCTTGAACAGATGTAATAGATTTAGGGATACTGGTACAAGGTAGTAATAGGAATCAGGGTTTGTTATAAACAAAGTGGGCACTAATTAATAATGAGAAAAAGATTACTAGAGGTAACCTGAGCAAAGATAACCAATTGGAGGGAAAGGATAATATTCTAACTTGTGGTCAGGATTCTATAGAAAGATTAATACTATAAAAATAAATTTCGATTATTAGAAGAATAATCAGTAGGGTATTATTAAGATAGCTTTGACAATTCTACAACCATGGGGAAACTCGGACCTATCCAGGGCTTAAGGCTTGGATCGTACTAGAACCAGGCATAGGCACAACCAACACATAATTACAATTGGGAAAAAAAAACAAACGTTTTAGTTAAATGCCTACATAATACGTAATGGTACATACTTTATGAGGGGATCATCACGTCAGTGGACTTAAGGCTATTATAAGCTTTTTAAGTCAATATAAAGATTTATATGGGTACATTTGTATGGGTTTGACATGGTGAAAATAAAGTCATATAAGTTTTCAATGTTTACATAGGAACTTCTTGCATTTCCCCTTGGTCTATAAGCCTTTACTGCCATATTAAGGTTTGAGCTAAGGTCATACCTTCTTGAAGAAGACAATCTAGTATTATAGAGTCACTAGTTATAGCCAACTTCAATCCATGCAATGCTTGACGCATAGTAGTGATTTATTAATCAAAGGGGGTCGTAAGGCAATGAGATATGATTTCTAAAGCTTCAGCAATAAGAGGGTCATACTCCTATGATTCTTATCCATGCCTCATCTAATACTTCCAATCATATTCATCAATTATGTCCATTTATTGGCTAGGATGTAAATTACAACCCTTAGAATTTCTTAGAATATGATATGCAAAAGTATGGGATGTATGTACATACATATCCTTACCTAAAGGGTCTTTCTTCAGGTACCACAGATATAAGTTAGTGCCTCAGGGAAAGCGGATATGCATGAGGTTGTCAACCACTACTCTTACTATTTTAATTGTTCCTTCATCGAGGTTGCACATCTCATTTCAAAAAGAACCATCTAGTGTTTTATGACCTAATAAGAAATTATGTATGCTTTCTTTTCCCTAAAGCTTCCTAACAATCATCTTCCTATTAAGATCCCTCCTTTAGTGATTCCTATGTGCTCTTAGGGTCTATGTTATTCATACACAAGATCCTCAAATATGTTGCATGACCATAAATTCCTACACTGCCCTCTTCTACACTCTAAAAGTACCTAAGGGCTTGTCCCCCTTATTGATACCTCAATTGGGACATGCCCCTTCTTATGACCTTAATTGTTGGCCCAATGTCTACATGAAACTCAGACTCAAAGATCCTCTACCTTTCTTCTTCACACGTAGTTATGAAACATACTTAGCATTCAATGCTTGGCCATATGCATCGCTCACGATAATAGTCATAATTTTGAAATTGGCTAATGAAAACACTCATAGTATCTCTGATCTTATCACGATTGAACCATATGATGTCAAGTTGTGTATCATAGCTTATGTCGCTGATGTTCTATGAATAATTAGCTAAATAACGATCGAAAATCACTATACGGATGTCATAGGCCCCTGTGCATATTTGTAAGGATCCACCTCCTCAGGTGTGCGTTCCTTATGAATGGCCAGGCTTGTTGCTAAGTACTTTTATGTTTTTCTAAAACTTACAGATTTATTTATTTTTTTATTTTTACTGCAGGTTAGTCAGTGCTGGGCTATGCACGTATAGGGAAATAGGCTTTAGGCCTGGCTAAAGAACCTGGATGGGTTCTCCGGGCAGGACAAGTTCCATCTTTCCTGTGTTGGACCCTGGCAATCTCCTTAACCTGACCTAGAATTTGGGTGCAGGTTTGATCAAGGAATTCAGATGGGTTCTTGGGTCAGATCAAGTGCCCTAACTCTAGTCCAGGCAAATTCTACCGCCTTGGCCAAATCTTTTTTTAGCTGGCAATGCATGAACAGAAGCCGCCGAATAAAACAATAAAGAATTAGCTTCTAGCTAAATGGAGTCGCCATTGAGTTTTTAGGAAAACTTATAAACCATGACACATATTAAAGCAGATCGTACCAATATGAACACCGAAGGGACAAAGTGAAAGTTGCTTCAAAAGCATTTTGGAAAAGCCCCTAAGTAATCTCTAGTATGGGGACCATCCTGAATCCTTGGTGTAGAACCAAGGTTCTAGATTCGAGGGCGATGGTACGATAATAAGATGCAATACATCCCATCACTGCAGGTCATCACTGACGACCTCTATTAATCAATACAGAAAATTAAAGCTTTAATCACACTGACACACATCCATGCAAAGTAGTAGAATTATTCATGTAGTCAAGGTATAATGTCATTCAAAATAAGCAAAAAGACAAATTTGTTTAAAATATTACAGCGAGCGAGGATGGGACTATCCTAAATATTACATCTTTACCAAACCATAATCAACTAGTATTTCATTAAATAGTAGTGAAGAGAAAAGGGAAGAAAGTTATAAAGTATGCTCTCAGGGTAGTCCTACCTAAATCCTTTAGGAACCCGGTAGATGGCGGCCGATAAAATGAACGTAGTTACTCGCTCCTAGCGCTATCTCTCATTTTAGAAGAAAGGACTCAACTCTCTCTTTTCTAGCTCGATACTGCTCTCAATGGTTCTTCCTTACCTTTTTCCCTAGGAGTTGGCCTCCTTTTTATAGCTGTTAATGAGGCTATGTGAATCAGACTAGGAGAAGAAAACTTAATCCTATTCCGATTAAACTTCGGACTATCTTGGTAGGCTAGAACTCTAATTAATTAACAATAATTCATTTAACAAGGGCCAAAATCCTAATTTGCATTGAATGTTTTTATGACTCAGTGTAGTCGGAGTATGTTTCGACCAAAAAGGAGGAGAGAACCTGGGCGGGTTCCATCTCTAGAGAACCTAATCGGGTTTATGTGGAGATTGACCCATGGGCTAGCTCTTCCCTCATTTTGGCCTGTTCTACTTTTCCTGTTTATTTCATCATCGGGCTTATTAAAGTATAATGTCATTTTTAGCATCCACAATATTTACTTCAGTGGTAGCTTATATTCATATGTGTTCAAGGTTACCACACCTTTTAATAGAGAATATGCCCTCTTCTAAAAAATTAAAACTACCGATACTAGAAGAATCACCTATGAATCCGCAAATGGCCTCCTTAGGAAGTAGTGTTCAAGGTTTACCTGGTTGGATCAGTGATAATGGAAACAAGATAAATATTAAATAACCACCCTCATTATGTACTCATGCTTATAAATTTGTAGTCGACATCACATTCGAAACTCCAACATGACGGTTAATACCCCACTAATTTGTAACAATCCAGTATCTAACATATTGGAAATCCTGAATATAGTCATGGCTATCTTATTTTAGCATCTTATGATGATCTCTCCTCGATCAACCACCCCAAATTTTGCTATTTGTTTCTTTTTGAGACTAACGGCTCACTTAGTTACTGCTTTCATCATTCTTACCCTTTAACACATTCATCCTTAGCGTTGGGTTTAGATCTAGTAAGCCTTTGACTAGTCTAAATAAAGGGTGGTCAATTTCATGGAAACCTGAGCCATAGGTACATTAAGTCCAATGAAATCATTGAAAAAGCTAAACCCAGTGGCTTATAGATTGGCCTTCTCATTCCAACTCGAGTAGGTGTAGTGTTTATCATAATAATATTCACATTAGGAAGTATGCCTTAGACTCAAATCATGCCATTGTGACAAAGTGTATAAAGGATGTCGATGCATTTTGACGAGAGTCCTATATTGATAGAAGATTGTAGAGACAACAACTTTACAATAATATAAGAAACCTCTTGTAAAGGCTATATAGGCTAAGAATGCCTTATCAAAAGCCACGTACAAGATTTAGGAAGAAATAGGGGACAAATTTGCTATTTATGCTAGGATGAATCCAGTACTTCTTTCAAATTTGTAAGTATTGAGGATAAAATTTATTTTAAGGGAGAGATGCTGTAACAACCTAAACACAATTACCTTGGTGTTAACTTCAAACAACAAAGTTGAGTGATGCATTTCAATTCGACATTTAAAATATTTATGCGATTGCAGGCTGAGATGACAAAGTGGCATCAAAACCAAATTTAGCAATGCCTCATATAAGGTCATTCAATATTGACAAAAAAGTGTCAATTAGTGTATTTATGCAAACAATTGGAAGGTATAGTTATAAGCTCATGCAGTGCTTTATATAATTTGGTTGTTTCTACTAAGTAAATAGAACAATAATGTGTAAAAATAAGTAATAATAGAAATATCTAATTTCTTTTTTAAAATACTTGACATTTTTTTGGAAAAGTATCTGAGATTTTTTGGAAAAATACCGTAGATGTTTTTTTGAAAATGTCCTAGATATTTAAGGGGAGGGGGTGTCAAAACTTATATATAAACCAACCTCTCACTTTTCTACCAATGCTGATGCATTCCTCTTTCTCTTGCTCTTTTCACCATTCAAGAAGTGAGCCTACATTCTTTGTCATCGAGCTGCAAATAATTATTTTTACAAGAAAGAGACATACCTTTCGAAAATTCACACAATTTCATACATATCAAACTCTCAAACCTATAGTAATTTAACGAATCATTTTCATCATTTTGCCACATAATCAAGTGAAGCCACCATTTATCAATTATCAAGGCTTACACCCTTTAGTTCACCTACACAACCTCAAGTTAGGCTACCTGATCCGCCTGGCAGGTGTGCACATATTCAATGATCGTATTGTACATATGAGCTCATCAGTTTAGGTTCCACTTTTAGATAATTACCAATAAAAGTTTTAATATAATTCTTTCCCTTTCTAATTTCAAACTAAAATGAATTAAAATACAGTCGCTCACTAAAAAATAAATTTTATTCTTTCTAGTATAGAGGTGAATGCACTGAACCTCGGATAACCCATCGACCACTTTGAGCTTTCATATTTTAGGTTGAGCTTTTGAGAAGTTACGCAATGAGCATTGCAAGTGAAGCAAGATGTTGACTAGTGAGGTCTAGACAAGCTCATAGTGATATCTTTATCAGTCTTTAGGCGCCTGCAAGTCTTTGGATAGGTTATTGTACTGTCATTTAGGCTCAAGCATATGTAGCTTACACATTGCTTACCTTATATGTACTATATAATTAAATTAGGTACATATAGCTTGATTATTACCAATTGATATGTTGATTACAAAAAAGGTGAGAATTACATATGTTAAACAATAACAACCTAGAAATGCAAGAAAACCATTATCAATAGAAATATTTCGTTGGAGATGTTTATAGTGCAGGGGAAAGAACAGGACTCACTATCTTATTTGTTGGTAAAACCAGATAGTAGTAACACAAAATCCTTTGTTGGTATAATTATAGCAATGCATATAGAACCATCTTTATTGGCATTAGTGATCTATTGCGATAGATGACTATATCTGTTGGTAAAAACCATTAGTTTTTTGTACCAACAATTTAAGGGTAGATATTTATCTGTTTCTGTTGAGTTTTTCCCTTAGAAAACGACTTATATTAACATATAAGCCCTTTTGGTAAAAGTTACTTTTTTCTTTTTGTACTGAGGCGTCTTCATCATGGGGAACATAACTTCATCTACCGTCAATTTGTCTTACTCCTCTACTGTCTTTGGAGCACTGTTTATTTGTTTTAGGGCGTAAGTGCACTTAGAGATAAATATCCTTTAGGGAGAGTTGCATTCTCCTAGTTTGAGGCATCTTCCATGATAAAGTCTTCTTTCCAGAGGTATGGGAATTGGGATCTAGATTCTAGGTTTACTGGTTCTTGGGGATGGTAAAGCCTTTTCCCTTATCACCTTCCTTCTATGGCGTCTTGCTCAACTATAGGTTCCCATAGACTACGCCAAATGTTTCACTATAGTGTAGAGTTTCTATGGTCCTTTTAGAAACCTTGAGGAACTTATGCAACTGTCCAAATGTTTTGGCAAAATAACTCTTAAAGGAGGGGGATTTCTCCTCTTTAAGAGTCTCCTTTGCTCAAGTAGGGAGAGAACAACATAGCTTATAAAAGTCTTAATAACCTACTTTTGATGTTGTCTATGGTTTGTTCATATAGTGTTTTAGGACCGTTTCCTTAAAGGAATTTTATTAAAATTCTACATCCTTTTGGGTACAGATTATTTTCTAGTTTTATTTAGACTCAAAGATCTCATTGCCTTCCTATAGAATTAGAAGATCTTGGCTAGATGTTCCTTCCCTATCAAGTCATGTGCATGAGATGAATTTTCGAGGACTCGAAAGACTTCGGTTTTATTGAGCTTATGTCCAGACCTAGATTACTCAAACCTAGTAGCTTAATCTAATTAATTCTTTTTCTTGGGCTTTCATTAGGCTATGGCCCAATGCCTCTTAATATCTATATCTACTCAAATCAATGCACATATTATACCTTGTTTAAATGATAAATATGCGCGGATAAGGAGTGTCATGTGATTTATAGGAGCACACACGTTGGAGTATGATATGAATTGCCGATCTTATAGTGCATTATACAAATTAGTGATGTAAATATTGATTATATGATAGGATTCTTCCAATATTTAATGAAAAGAAGGTCAATAAATAAGACTTGATTACCTATCACTAACACAAGTACCTGAATTTATAGAGACCATTCATATTCAAAAACAGTACTCCTAACTTTTCTATGCTTTCCTTAGCTACCTTTCATCATAATTAAAAGAGAAACACATACACTGGTCTTACTTCTACATTCACAACTAGCGATCTATTGATTCGGTTCATGCAAGGATAAATTGATAGATGAACTTATGATACCCTTGATGGATTGCAACTTTTATCATTTATGATGGCAAAGCTAAAGACCTTATATAATTCCCTTTGTCATTTGTGAACCAACTTTCATAATATAAGTATATCAAGATTACTATTTTTAGGTATTTTGCATATATCCACCAAACTACTTTGTCCAAGGAATACTTGGTCAACTCATAGTTTGCTACTTGTAGTTTGATCATAATTGGATTATCATAAGGTGTTTGATTGGCTTAAGCATCGTCTTTAGATGTGTAGTGGTAACTCTTGACTCTATGGTAGATGGTAATCCTTCCAGGGCCCCCAAGTATCCTTTTCGCGCTCTACCAACTAATTCGGCCAGAGGTGGTTCCCTTAAGATTGTTTGCATCACTCCTTTACAGAACTGGCATTTCCTCTAGGACGTTGGTTACTTGCCACAATTCCCCTCAGAAAAGGCACGTCTCTTAAGTAGGAATCTAAATAGCTCATCCCTATAAAGTTCTGGAGCATTTTATCTTGATCTTAGCAGTCTTCTATGTAATGCCCATGATATTTGTGGAAGTTACACAACATACCCTTGTCTTTGAACATGGATTTTTGAGTAATTGGCCTAGGTTCCACCTGTGAAAATTTGCTCTTAATTTCCATTAGAATTCCCTCTTTAACACTATAAGATATTCTCATATTTGTTTACTTTGGTTTCTTCTCCTTATCTCTTCTTTTCTTACAAATTTTGTCCCTCTTATGGGTGTTACATTTTTCCTTGGGCTAAGGCCTTTTGGCTACTTCTACCTATCAGTATTCCTCAACCTTCTTTAGGACATTAGTAAAGGTTGGTAGTTCTTTTGGTATTTTTGAGATTTGAACCCTAGATCAGTGCAACGACCTCAGTCTTGAAGGCTGCCAAGGCTACATCCTAGTTCAAATCTATGACAATGAGAGTTATTCTGTTGAATCTCTAGATGAAGTTCTTCATATTCTCTCCATCTCTCTAAATCACAAATGTGAGGGTTGAGCTACTTTCAGAGGACTTTCAGCTTCTCATAAAGTGTCTTGGTAACCTTGTTCTCATGTCCTCTCATGACTATATGGGGGAAGCATGGACGTTACGAATTAGTTTTGTGCATCCCCTCTCGAATGTGGTTGGAAAACACGTAAACAAAACAACTTGGTTGACAGAGGGCATCAGGTATTCTTAGGTGAGACAACCATAAAACTATTCCTAAGGATCAGCAGTTCCATTATAATAATCAATTTTGAGAATTCTAATTTTCTCAAGAAGAGGAGTAATTATATCTACATAGAGAGTGAATTCAAGTTAGCAATTCAAGGGAACAATCACATTATTGACACCAGTGATAGCATTAAAAGCTTATCCCTTCCAAACATTGGATCTGGTTTCTATTTCATGACAGTTCCTTCTCTCCTAATTGAAGCTACATTTATTTATATGACAATGCTGGTAATTCCTAATGAGTCCTTTGCTAACTGGTTGTTGTCGTCCTAGTTCTAGTAGGATTCTAGGGCTCCTCTAGACTTGTCCTTTTCCCTCTAGAAGTCTCCTCTTTAGGTTAGCTTCATCCTCTAAACCTAGGGGCTCTCCTAGTCGAAGCCTTGAAGGTCCCAAGTGGTCTTTACCTGATTTCCTAAAGGTTTTAGAGAATAGGTGGATTACAGCTTTTAAGGTCAGCACATCCTTTTGCAAGGGTCCCTCGGGTATAGTGATAGGTACATTATTCACCTAAATTCACATCAATTAAGTGGCTAGCCTCCATAATTACTCTTGTCTTTCCAACGTACATAGTTATTTTGGGGGAAGCATGACCAAAGGATGTTTATGATTTGTGCATTCAGAAGCATCCTCCATAATATATACCTAGTCCGAAAGCAACTCTTTAGGTGTAAGATCTCTCACCTTTCTTTCTTAGGAACCTGTAGACACGCTGAATGTTTCAGCCTAGGGTGTAGATGATGGCTTCCTGGCTTAAATGAGTGTTAAAACTGTTGGAGTAATTTCCATAAAAATGAAAATTTAATGGGATAATGATTTCCATAAAAATAGTTATGGAAATATATTTTCAAATTATGCCTAAATGATAATTAATTACCTCGATAATTAATTGTTACAAAGCACCTTTTGATAAATAATTAATTTGATTAATTATTTATAAAGAGGTACAAGTTAGTTTGGATGATTAACTAATTTATACCTTTTAATGAAAGGGTGTATCTATGAACAGACATGCCCTTTTTAAAGTGGTGTTTGATGAAAGGGTGTTATCCTTTTGTGAACAGGCATGATCAAATCTATAAATATGGATGACCTTGACATGCATTTGTAATGCTTCGTTAGACATGATCAAGAAAGTTATACTTTCACTATAATCCTTAGAATTTCTGTCATGTCTTGGACCCTTAGGGTCCTATCTTCGTGAGTGCAACACGCAAATAGGGGAGGCTTCTTTATATCCAAATGACCTATTCAAGTAGTCTTGTTGTACGTTGGGGTGAATAGAGTCCTTAGGAAAAGAGTAATCGCACCTGTTTAGAAGCCTCAATTAATTTGACACTCTATTTATCTATGACAAACAGAGATACGTATCCATCAAACTGAACTTTACACCAACAATCTAAAAACTCTATTTCGTTTTATACAAAGAAGCTGATTAGTTATGTGTCAATTGAGGGTTTGGTGGAGATAGAGACATGATCATAAAAGGGATGCAATGACTGTGGTGTGTTTTTTCTACTAGTTTTCTCTTGATGTAATTAACGTTATGTTGATTTGTTGTATAAAGTATGGTAACAGTATTAAGGCTATTGTATGTATAATTCTGATTATGAGATCTAAAGAGATCTATAATCATATATATTTATAGTGGCTATAGCATGGGAAAATTTTGATATGATATCAAAATAATGCATTATAGCCATGTGTTTACATAGTGAATAAATTGTGAAGTTCATGAAGATAAGCGATTTATTTGGACTTGAGGGCCATAGTATGAAAATTTATCCTGAAATAACCATAAATGCATTTAACTTTATTTTTGACATTGTCCACATAGATGAATTTATCCTATGGTGGCAGTACAAGAAGTTAGAGTCAAATTGATTACAAGATAAGTGTCTTTGACTTTGTTGCTTTCAATTTTCTTCTGTTTTTATCTTCAATTTGGCTTAGTTTAATACCCTCAAAATAGCATGTAATAACTTGTGAGTATACAATTGAAAAGAATTTAACCTCATTGTTTATTCTTTTCTGAACTGTCAACCCTTGATCATTATCATCTTACTATTGGATTGTGACTCTATGCTGGAGTGGCGGTAATTGTATGTGATTCATCAAGTGATCAAATATCGATCATGATTATCATGATAATGCATATCATGATGGGGAAAAAAGCAATATTTGTTATGGAATATAAAAATCAAGCCCATGTGATCAGGGATTGAGATGATAAATTACAACATTATCAAATATTCTTATGGTGGAAGTAATTTAGGGAGTAAAATTATGCATAATTTTCATGGTGTTCCATGAGATGGTCACTAAAGATAATAAGAGCAAAATTATATTTTCTATGCCACTGATATTGCTAATCCATTGGCTTGAGCATGTTCACAATCAATATGATTTTGCTACTATGACAATAATTACTATCACATGATTCATGTGATGGGAATTTAAGGGTAATTGTATAAAGATTTGCGTTATGTATGAAAATTTACTATTATATATGTACCTTAACTTAGTATGCTTTAAGGATAAATACTTTTATTCTTGATGGGAGTATGCTATTTCCTTGTTTTCTTGTAAAATAGATGTCCATATATTTAGTTGGATATTTAAATGTCATTTGGAAAAAATATTCACATGATATTTATGATTCATAAAATATGGCTTATGAATCGGTGATTAATGTGATTGTAAGGGTAAATGATTCATCCTTCATATAAATAAATATGAAATATAATTTATTTATTTCTATGTAATTCTAATTTGCTAAAATATGTATAAGTTTATGAATGTATTGTTGGACTTATTATTGCCTTTTTTAGCATGGTTTTAAATGCCTCTATTTTTTATGGACATTTGGATGTTATTTCTTCTAGTTTTAGAATTATTTACATGATATTAATGATTCATAAGGTTGTTATCGTTGATTTAATGCTTCGATGTTCATGGATCTTAAATAGGATAAAAGTTTTATCCTTGATGGAAATAAATATAATATTTTATTTATTTTTATGAGATTTTATATATATACTAAAATATTAGGAGTCCACAAGAATTTGTGATGATATTTTAGTATGATTAATTTGAAGTCCATGGATATAAATTCAACTTATGGACTTGTTTATGACCATAAGATTCTTAGTATGATCAAAAGAATTGAATGCACACGGATGGAAGGTAAATGAGTACATATTTATATTAATCCATGAACATACATATGATAATCCTACAGTTATTTACTCTAACTTGGAGTAAATGGTGGGGGTGATTTATACTCATATGGTGATGTGATATAATTTTAAGTCTGTTAATTGAAATTATGATTATAATTTCAAGTTGGACTTGGATGCAAATATGAAATTATTTTCATGTATTAAACCTTGCTAGAGAGGTTGAAATGTCAAAGTTCAAAAACTAGAATTTGTTATCATTTTAGTTGACTTTGTGAGCCTTGTGCGCGCATAATTAAGACTTACAAAGACAATAGATCCGGATGAACATGTAAATATGCACGTGTGTTTAATATGATAACTTCAAGTCTTGATACGTTTGTAAGGTATCGAAGTCATAGAACGCATCAAATGACTTTGGAATGGATGGTGTAAAGCCCATGCTAAGTCACTCATGGTGGAACCTTAACTTAACGCTCGTGGAAACATGAAGCCTCAAGTTCAATGAGTCAAAGTACAACATCTTAGTAACTTGTTAGCACTTACCTTCATAATTACAATCAAAGTGGAGTGCTTAATAACCCATATTTTAAATGGAGAGTGAGTTTTTGCTCTTAATGAACCTCGATGGAGAACATTTGAATCGGTATAGAAATAAGTATTTGATCAAGTTGTTTGCACTTAACCAATGGAGTGACCTATTTCTTGTACTTAAATGATTCCATTCATACTTTATGGGGGTATTCATGAGGTTTACCTAGTAAGTGTGAAGTTTGGCCGCTTCTGTCCAGCTTGGGCTTGGCTCTAGAACACTTACGAAATGGATACGAGATACATGGCCGTTAATAGTGCCAAATTACTAAGTGATCTGGATGGAAGTCTTGTGTGTGGCATAGATGCAAGTGGCCAAAGAGGATAACTGGTTCAAAGCATAACCTACCATGTTATCCTGATCATTTGACGGACAGGTCACTAAGATGGGGTTCCTGCAAGACACCTCAGTTTATGCACGAGACCTCCAAAAATTCGAAAAACCATTTGTTATGGAAATGGTGGGGGATTGTTCGAGTAATTTTCACAAAAATGAAAATTTAATAGGATAATGATTTCCATAAAAATAGTTATGGAATTATATTTTTGAATTATGCCTAAATGATAATTAATTATCTTGATAATTAATTATTGCAAGGCACCTTTTGATAAATAATTAATTTGATTAATTATTTATGAAGAGATACAAGTTAGTTTGGATGATTACCTAATTTATACGTTTTAATGAAAATGTGTATCTATGAAGAGACATGCCCTCTTTAAAGTGGTGTTTGATGAAAGGGTGTTATCCTTTCATGAAGAGGCATGATCAAATCTATAAATATGGATGACCTGGACATGCATTTGTAATGCCCTGTTAGGCATGATCAATGTTGAATTCCAAGAGTACACAACCACAAGAGGAGGGTAAATTGTGGTGATCGATTTCCGCCAAATAACTGACAAACAGCCGTAGCACTTGATTGTAGAGACCGTTCGTAAATCACAAACAACCTTAAGCCTTGTTTGCAGCGGTTGTTCCCAATTGGTTCAGTAGCGAAATTCAAAGTAATAAATGCGGAAATAAAGCACACACAATTTTTACGTGGAAAACACCTCTAGCCCAACTGAGGTGTGAAAAACCACGACCTACCTCGTGTAGGATTTAACCACTTCACTAACGGGCTGAACACGTTACAAAAGTAACACTCCTTGTTACAACTTGTAACCCACGTACCCTTCTTCCCTAAGACAGGTTACACCACGTCCAATCACACTATATTGGACACGTCCAAAGTCCACTCGACTATGGACACACTCACTCACTTTCTGATCTGAGAACAGGGGTACAAAACACCTTACTGGGGGTGCTTCTGACTTAAGCAGATGTAAGGTACAATGAAGTCCTATTATGCCAATATATTGAAAGCTCAGTTAAGCACAAGCCTGTCACGGTTTTTCTCTTTGAAATGCAGCTTTTGGAAATCTCTTACTTCTTGTGTAAAAACCGGATATCTAAATGGGAGAGAAGATTTCATTATTTAAACACACAAACCCAACGGCTAATACTTTCAAAAAGGATAACAAAATCTTCTAATATTAGCAGCTTAGGGAGTTTCTTCAAATAAGATTCCCAACGGTTAGAGAAGATAAGATTTTACTAAAATAAGGGAATTTGATTTTTCAAGGGATAAAAACTAATTACCCACTAAATATAGTTGTGCAGATTTAGCCCAAAAAAAACGATAAAGATTTTGGTTCCAAATTTGAAATCAATCACGGCCTAAAAATAAGGGATAAGAATTTTAAAAAGAGATCCTTAGCAAAAACGATTTTGTAATCTTTTTCAAATCAAAAATAATCCTTTTTAGAACTTAATTAGTTAGCCTAGGATTTCATAAAAAGATCCTTTAGAGCTGGCACCCAACCAAAGGAAATTTACTGATAAAATAGTCAGTCGAGTCTGCTGTAGTTTCAGGAACACCTTAGGCACCCTGTTTGCAGGGTTGTTTGGAAATTGGTGTTCCAAAGCAAATGTCAAAAACCGTTTTAAGAAGTGTTAAATTGAGACTTTCAAGATTGGCATATTAACAAGAGTCTAAAAGATAAAAACTAAACCAAACCAAGACTTCTTGTTGTAAGAATCAGTCATCTTGTCAAGAATAAATATGCTGCTCCAAACACCTTGGTCACCTTGATTCCTCGGGTGATCTTGTATAGCTGAATGTAAGAACTTGTTCCTTAAGACTTAGCCAACTGTTTGGCGAGATTTGTTGTTTGCTGATCTTGTATCACTGAAGCTTGGAACCTGTTCCTAAGACTTGTTCTCAACATTTAGCATCTAGGTTAATACGAATATTACAAACAACAGTGTAGGCCCTGTTTGGAGAGCTTGTTTGGAACAACATTACTTAGACAAATATGTTACACTTGGATTTGTTATCATCAAAACTAAATATAATTATGCAACAAATTCCCCCTTTTTGATGATGACAAACCAAGTGACCATATTGACAAAAATTAAAAAAAACTTTAAAACTTTAAAGAATGCTGATAGGGATCCACACTAGGTGCTAGGTCACAGAGCAAGTCATATGGAAGTCATATAGCAAGTCATATAGAAGTCATATGGTCAGACATCTTCCCCCTTTTGGCATCATTAAAAAGCATAAACAACGGGCAATCACATGGTGTTGGCAACAACAAGAGATTTCATTAACAGCCCAGAGATATACAATGCCAAACAAAAACATAAAGGAGAGGGAAGAAAACATGAGGAAACATCCGACAGAATTAAGGAGCAGTGGGTGATGGTGACTGTGGAGAAGGGATTTTGGGAGCAAGAGAAGAGAGAAGGGCCAGGAGGTCTTCATGGCGTTTGGCAGAGAAGGCCTTCTCTTCATCTAAGGCAGCTTTGACAGCAGAGAGCTCTTCCTTGAGCCGAGAATTATCTTGAAGAACATCCTCAAGTTTTCCTGAGAAACGGCCAGGAACAGGGCGAGGTGGTCTGGTGCCCTGTTTGGAGGCAGAGCCCTCGGCCAAAGCATAGCCACACCCCATAAGGGTGTCAGTCCCTATCTCATCAATGATTTGGGCAGCCACCTTCTTTTTGAGCTCTATCCCAAAATGCTCAAAGACCCTCGTCAGCAGAAAGCCATATCCAAGATCATGTGCCCGAGTAGTGCTTGCAATACGCGCAATATGGCGAATCATAAGGGCAGGAAGGTTAATGGGTTCCTCCCTGTCCAATAGATCCACCAGGCACTGATCTAGGGCATCAGCCTGATTGCGACCCTGACCCCTTGGAATTATGTTCCTAATAACGAACATGAAGAGTAATTGATGCAGGGGGGTCATGTCACCCTTCTTCACAGAGGTGGGTGTTTGCAGACCCTGGTTTTGACTTAACCGCTGTGAAAGCTCGAGCAGCCTGGCTGTCCCTAAGACAGACTTATCCTCCCTCACATACACATCAAAACCATGTGAGGGGACACCCAAAATGTCACCCAGAGAGCGGGCATCAAATTGTACTTCTTTATCGCCAATGGTGCTTGTCACTGCTCCTTCGGTGACAGCACAGTTGGCATAGAATTCAGCCAACTCTGGCCCAGAACACCCCAACTCGGTGTTTGCAAAGAGATCCAACCACTGCTGGGCTCTCAGTTTCTGCAAGAACACCTCTAACTCATGTTCCTGGAAAAAGGGAACTTTCACTATCTTCCCCCTCACTATGTTGCGCTTGAGCAGATGCGCAACCTTGGTAGAAGAAGGGGAGGTAGTGGTCTTTTTCGCTCTTTTGAGGGGAGGAGCAGAAGAGGTAGTCTTAGGTGTAGCTGATTTGGAGAGAGAAGGGGTGAAGGTCTTTCTCTTAGGAGGGGCTGTTGGAGGAGAAGACTTAATGGCAGGGGGAGTGGTTTTCTTAGGAGGAGCTTGTTCTTCAGAGGACTCGGAGAACACCGGGGTCCGCTGTTTAAGGGGGGTGTTCTCAGAATCAGAATCCGAGAATCCCGCAGAAGAAGAAGAGGAAGAAATTTCCTCAATGACTGGAGTGGAAGATTTTGTGGTTCTAGGAGTGGAGTAGAAGGCAATTCTTGCAGATTTGCGCGTGGGCTTAGCAGATTTTGGAGAAGAGGGGGCTGAAGCTTTTGAGGGTTGAGGCCTTGTTTGTGGCCTTGATCTAGGCGTTCTGCTACGCCTAGCCACCATCTTAACCCTTTTTCTTTTCTCTCCGGTTTGGAAGACCGGAGTGGCTAACTCAGGCTCAGCAGGGGAAATGTTTTCACCATGGCTTCCCCCTGTTTCCAAGGATCTCTCCTCAGAACTTCCCCTTAGATCATCCCTTAGGTCCTCCTTACACACAAAATTGAGGGATTCAAACCCTGTTTCAACAACTGTTTCCTTTTCAGGGAACAGCCCAAAAGAACAGGGCTCAACAAACTCAGAGAAGTCGACAGGGGACTCAAAGACTTCATCTTTAGACCCACGATTTTCACCAGATTTCCCAACTTGGGCAGAGTTCTTTTCAGAAGGGGGGTAAACAGTTGATCCCTCAAATACCACCAATTCCCAACCAAAATTGTAAGGAATGTCTCTCAAACCCAAGCCTACTGATTTTAGTCCGACACTCTTCAAAAACCGGAAGGGTTTGAAGCTAATTGGGCGAGGAGGACTAGAGGGTTTACCTTCTAGAATCGCCATTAAAAACGGCGTGAAAACAACAAGGTCAGGACTTGTTCCTGAGGCTGATTCGAATGGCTTCCTTCCCCTGATTGAAGAAGTAGAACTTCCAGAGCCTTCGATTGAAGCCATGTGAGCAAGAATTTGAGAAGGGTTAGGATTTGAGAGAAGGAGATTTGTCGGGTACTCGAGAGAAAAGAGAAAAGATATAAGAGAGAGGTAAAGATTAGCAAATTTAAAGGGTGAGAAGACGGCAAGATCTTTTAAAGATCTTCCCATTACAACGGGTGTTTGCCATAAGTAGCCGCCACTCTATCCTCGGGAAGGCGTGTAATTTAAAACATTTAAACACTAGCTACACATATTTGACAATCAAGGAACATACCTGTTCTTGCTGCTTGTTCTTGAATACGAATCATCGGTAATAAGAGTAACATGCCCAGTCATGTTGGCTTTTAACATGCATCCGCATTCTACAATCTATATGTATATTCAAATAGCACAAAGATTCAACTGCAAACATTGCTATGGACAAATTGCATCCGCAGCATATAAGAGTTGTGAACAGGGGGAGAGAACAGGTTTCTTATGTTGTTTTCACCAAACCTAGTTCAAGTCTATTTCTCTCAAATTGATCTCTACCTAGTGCCTTAGTGAATATATCAGCAATTTGATTTTCTGTGGTACAAAAATTCATTGAAATCAAACCCTTTTCAACATTATCTCTCAAGAAATGATGTCGAATGTCAATATGTTTTGTTCTTTTATGTTGACACGGATTTTTGGCAATGTTAATTGCACTAGTGTTATCACAAAAGATAGGAATGCATCCAGTGTCAACACAAAAGTCCTTGAGTTGTTGTCTTATCCCCAGCAATTGAGCGCAACATGAAGCAGCTGCAACATATTCAGCTTCTGCTATGGACATGGCAACTGAATGTTGTTTCTTGATTGCCCAAGATACCAAACAAGGTCCAAGGAAATGAGCCATACCTGAGGTGCTTTTCCTATCAACCAAGAATCCTGCATAGTCAGCATCAGCATATCCAACAAGATCAAAATTGCAACCTCTAGGATACCATAGAGCTAAATCAGGTGTATGCTTTAAATATCTTAGTATCCGTTTAACAGCCTTAAGATGAGTCTCTTTAGGGCAAGACTGAAAACGGGCACATAAACCAACACTGAAAACAATGTCAGGTCTACTAGCGGTGAGGTATAAGAGTGACCCTATCATACCTCTATAGAGTTTCTCCTCAACTGAGGGGCTCCCATCATCCATTTCCAACTTGGTTGAAGGAGAAATGGGAGTATCTATGGACTTGGCCGACTCCATCCCAAAATGCTTAAGTAGTTTATTGATATATTTTTGTTGATGGATCATGGTGCTGTTTGAAGTTTGCTTGATTTGTAAGCACCTCTTCCTTCAAGTATCCATTTAGAAATGCACTTTTCACGTCCATTTGACATAGCTTGATCTCCACATGGGCTGCAAAGGCTATTAGGATACGAATAGCCTCAATTCTAGCAACTGGTGCAAAGGTTTCTTTGTAATCAATCCCTTCTTCCTGATTGTACCCTTGAACCACCAGCCGTGCTTTGTTCCTGGTGACTGTTCCTAACTCATCAAGTTTGTTTCGGAACACCCACTTGGTTCCAATGATTGTTCTATCTGCAGGTCGAGGTACAAGGTGCCATACTTTGTTCCTTTCAAATTGATGAAGTTCTTCTTGCATTGTTGTGACCCAATCTGAATCTACAAGAGCTTCATTCACATTCTTTGGCTCAATGTTAGAGAGAAACGCATAGAATGCACAAAAATTCTTAAGCTTTGACCTAGTTTACACTCCAGTATTAATATCAGACAAAATTTGTTCAAGAGAGTGCGAACGTTGGTGCTTCCATAGTCGTGGAATAAGTGGATCCACAGACACATGCTCTACTCTAACTGGAACACTTGGATAATCAGGCTCACAATCAGTGCCCGAGCCTGCTCCTGAGGAACCTGACTGGTGTTGTCCCGAACAGGGTTCAGCGGTGTTTCCCCCTGTTTGGTTCTCACCTTGCCTGTCGTTCTGAGGAACACCTTCAGGAGTTGTTTTCTCCATGGTGTTCTTACCTTGTCTATCTTGGAGCAACACTTCTTTTCGAACGAGACCTAATTCAAATTCTTCCTCCTGTGCATCATTCTCACTCAACGAGTTAGATTCATCAAAAAGCACATGCACACTTTCCTCAACACATAAGGTTCTTTTGTTAAACACTTTGTAAGCCTTACTGTGAGAGGAGTAACCAAGAAATATTGCCTCATCACTCCTAGGATCAAACTTTCCTAAGGCATCCTTCCCATTATTATGCACAAAACACCTACAACCAAATGTTCTCATGTGCGTAATGTTGGGTTTTCTGCCTTTGAATAGTTCATAAGGAGTTTTGTTCAAAATAGGTCTGATCATGCATCTATTTATAATGTAACATGAGGTGTTCAATGCTTCTGCCCAGAAATTCCTAGGAAGACCACTAGCAATAAGCATTGTTCTAGTCATGTCTTCTAGGGTGCGATTTTTGCACTCAACCACCCCATTTTGTTGGGGTGTTCTTGGAGCTGAGAAGTTATGATCAACACCATGTTCATTACAATAGTTAATAAAACTTACGTTTTCAAATTCAGTACCATGATCAGATCTCAATCTAATTAAAGAGTGTCCTACTCTCTTTTCAACCTTTTTGAGAAAGACAATAAAATTCTCAAAGGTTTCATCCTTGGATGCCAAAAACAAGGTCCAAGTAAATCGAGAGTAATCATCCACTACAACAAGCACATACCTCTTCCCACCTCTACTTGCTATCCTCATAGGACCACACAGATCAATGTGTAATAATTCTAGAGGTCGGGTAGTGCTCACACACTTTTTCGATTTAAAAGAAGATCTAACTTGTTTGCCTTTTGCGCAAGCTTCACATACCTTGTCATCATTAAATTTGATGGAAGGTAGTCTAACAACTAGGTCTTTAGAAACAAGTTTGTTCAGAAGAGATAGACTTGCATGACCTAGTCTCTTGTGGCAGAGCATTATATCATCATTCAAGGCACTCAAACAAGTCAGATTGTTTTGGGGAAGTGTGGAGATACATACTTTGTAAACATTTTTGCGTCGCTTCCCCCTTAATACGACATCTCCTGTGTTTGAGTTTACAACCAAGCAACGTGTTGGTGAGAACACTACTAGGTTGTTTTCATCACACAGTTGGGGCACACTAAGTAAATTATGCTTCAAGCCATCAACTAAGTATACATTTTCAATCGAGTGGGAGTGGGACTCACCAACCCTACCTATACCGACAATTGTCCGAGACTTGCCGTTTCCAAATGCCACACTCCCACCATCCGAAACTGTAAGTGAGAGAAAATTGGATTTTTCACCAGTCATATGCCTCGAACACCCACTATCAACATACCACAGCTGCCTGTTTTCAAGGCTGTTCTCTTGGCTGTTTGCCAGGTTGTTCCTTAGCCTGTTTGCTGGGTTGTTCTCTCTCACTTCAGCCTGCAAAACAAATCCAGGGTTAGTTTTGGGAACCCAGATCCACTTGGGTCCCATTCTTTTAGACAGATAAATCTCATCTTTCCTAATCCAAATTTGTTTTACAGAACCTTCATTTCTTTTAATGGCATACCTTCTTGAAGGACAAGTGTATCGATAATAACCCGTTTTACCACGATGAAAGCAAACAATATTTTCAGGTAATCCAACATACTTTCTATTGACTGGGTAAGAGGTCCTTTTAGGAGCAAAACCTAGTCCCTTTTTATTTTGACTGTGGTGAGCGTTTAGCCATTCAAGCGCTTTTGAGGACTTGTTCCATAGCCTGTTTGTGGCGAGATCAGATTCCAATTTTTTTATTTTCGCCAACAGGTTCTTGTTTTCAGCAAGTAAGGACTCAACCTTTTCTTTCAACTCTAGGGATTCCTTTTCTGCTTTGGCTAAAGTAACAGAGTGAGTCTCTTCTTTCAAGATCAAGGATTCCTTGAAGTTTTGGTGTAAAAAGGATATTTTCTTTTCAACCTCGAGTTTTTCACTCTTGAGGATCTCATTTTCTAGTTCTAGGTCTCAGACATCTCTTTTCAATTCTGCACAAGTATCCATCAATGAATACAACAATCCTTCAAGAGTTGCCTTATTGAGACCACGTACCTTGTTCTTGAGATCAGTAAGGCTGTTTGTTGACTCATCATCTGAATCCGTGTCACTTTGTGCCATGACAGCTACAGCACCTTCATCAGTTTCAGACTCTTCTTCATTTTCAGAGGAGTCACCCCAGGCAGTCAACATTGCTTTCGAGAATCGTTTCCCAGAACTGTTTGCAGCTTGTTTTCTACCTTGTTTCATGGGGTGTTCGTGCTCTTGCTCTTCTCAAAGTAAGGGACAGTTTTTCACTATGTGGTCTGTTTTGCCACATTTGAAACACCCGGTAAACTGTTCTCGGGGGGTGTTTCTGGTTTTGTTGAAATCCTTCCTTTTGTTGTTCTCTTTTACTTTCTTGAAGAACTTCTTGAATTTCTGAGTCATCATTGCCATCTCTTCTTCTTCAAGATCAGAATCATCATCTTCCGAGGCTTTTAAAGCAAGCCCTCGGTCTTTCTTAGCCTCCTCCTTCTGTTGAGAGTTTTTTCTCAGTTCATACGTTTGAAGATTTCTGATCAGCTCATCTAGGGTGATCTTGTTCATGTCTTTGGCCTCCTGAATGGCTGTCATCTTGGCTTCCCATGATAGAGGCAAAATCCTTAGAATTTTCCTTACCAACTCTTCAGTGGTGAAGGATTTTCCCAGGGATTTCAACTCATTTGTTATGTGAGTGAAGCGGGTATACATATCCATCACATTCTCACGATCACCCATATCAAACAACTCGTATTGTCGCATGAGTAACTCAATGCGTGATTGTTTGACTTAACTTGTTCCTTCATGAGCTACTTGTAAAGCATTCCATATTTCTTGAGCTAACTCACATTCTGAGATGCGAGTATATTCATCGGGTCCTAGGCCAAAATAGAGAAGTTTCTTGGCCTTGGCATTCTTTTCCATTTTCTTGTAATCCTCAGCATCATATTCAGTAGGATCTTTGGGAACCTTTTTTCCATCTTCAAGAACTTTCGTGGGAACAAGGGGCCCGTTCTTGATGAGCATCCATAACTCGTAATCTTCAGCTTGTATATAGTTCTCCATCCTGTTCTTCCACCAACTGTAGTGTTGGCCATTGAAATAAGGTGGTCGAGTGATGGATTGGCCCTCAAGTATGCCTTGTGGTGTACTCATTTTCAGAATCTCTCAAGGTGTTAGCCTTTTAGAAGAGAACATGCTCTGATACCACTTGTTGAATTCCAAGAGTACACAACCACAAGAGGGGGGTGAATTGTGGTGGCCGATTTTCTCCAAATAACTGACAAACAGCCGTAGCACTTGATTGTAGAGACTGTTCGTAAATCACAAGCAACCTTAAGCCTTGTTTGCAGCGGTTGTTCCCAATTGGTTCAGTAGCGAAATTCAAAGTAATAAATGCGGAAATAAAGCACACACAATTTTTACGTGGAAAACACCTCTAGCCCAACTGAGGTGTGAAAAACCACGACCTACCTCGTGTAGGATTTAACCACTTCACTAACGGGCTGAACACGTTACAAAAGTAACACTCTTTGTTACAACTTGTAACCCACGTAACCTTCTTCCCTAAGACAGGTTACACCACGTCCAATCACACTATATTGGACACGTCCAAAGTCCACTCGACTATGGACACACTCACTCACTTTCTGATCTGAGAACAGGGGTACAAAACACCTTACTGGGGGTGCTTCTGACTTAAGCAGATGTAAGGTACAATGAAGTCCTATTATGCAATATATTGAAAGCTTAGTTAAGCACAAGCCTGTCACGGTTTTTCTCTTTGAAATGCAGCTTTTGGAAATCTCTTACTTCTTGTGTAAAAACCGGATATCTAAATGGGAGAGAAGATTTCATTATTTAAACACACAAACCTAACGGCTAATACTTTTAAAAAGGATAACAAAATCTTCTAATATTAGCAGCTTAGGGAGTTTCTTCAAATAAGATTCCCAACGGCTAGAGAAGATAAGATTTTACTAAAATAAGGGAATTTGATTTTTCAAGGGATAAAAACTAATTACCCACTAAATATAGCTATGCAGATTTAGCCCAAAAAAAAGGATAAAGATTTCGGTTCCAAATTTGAAATCAATCACGGCCTAAAAATAAGGGATAAGAATTTTGAAAAGAGATCCTTAGCAAAAACGGTTTTGCAATCTTTTTCAAATCAAAAATAATCCTTTTTAGAACTTAATTAGTTAGCCTAGGATTTCATAAAAAGATCCTTTAGAGCTGGCACTCAACCAAAAGAAATTTACTGGTAAAACAGTTAGTCGAGGCTGCTGCAGTTTCAGGAACACCTTAGGCACCTTGTTTGCAGGGTTCTTTGGAAATTGGTGTTCCAAAGCAAATGTCAAAAACCGTTTTAAGAAGTGTTAAATTGAGACTTTCAAGATTTGCATATTAACAAGAGTCTAAAAGATAAAAACTAAACCAAACCAAGACTTCTTGTTGTAAGAATCAGTCATCTTGTCAAGAATAAATATGCTGCTCCAAACACCTTGGTCACCTTGATTCCTCGGGTGATCTTGTATAGCTGAATGTAAGAACTTGTTCCTTAAGACTTAGCCAACTATTTGGCGAGATTTGTTGTTTGCTGATCTTGTATCACTGAAGCTTGGAACCTGTTCCTAAGACTTGTTCTCAACATTTAGCATCCAGGTTAATACGAATATTACAAACAACAGTGTAGGCCCTGTTTGGAGAGCTTGTTTGGAACAACATTACTTAGACAAATATGTTACACTTGGATTTGTTATCATCAAAACTAAATATAATTATGCAACAATCAAGAAAGTTATACTATCACCATAATCCCTAGAATTTCTATCATGCCTTGGACACTTAGGGTCGTATCTTCGTGAGTGCAACACGCAAATAGGGGAGGCTTCTTAGTATCCCAAAGATCTATTCAAGTAGTCCTGCTACACGTGGGGGCGAATAGAGTCTTTAAAAAAAGAGTAATTGCACTTGCGTAGAAGCCTCAGTTAATTTGACACTGAGTTTGTCTATGACAAACAGAGATACGTATCCATCAAATTGAATTTTACACCAACAATCTAAACACTCCATTTCATCTCATACGAAGAAGCTGATTATTTATGTGTCAATTGAGGGTTTCATGGAGATAGAGACATGATTATAAAAGGGATGCAATGACTGTGGTGTGTTTTTTCTACTAGTTTTCTCTTGGTGTAATTAACGTTATGTTGATTTGTTGTACAATAAAGTACGGCGACAGTATTGAGGCTATTGTATGTATAATTTTGATTATGAGATCTAAAAAGATCTATAATCATTTATATTTATAATGGCTATAGTATGGGAAAATTTTGATATGATATCAAAATAATTTACTATAGCCAGGTGTGTACGTAGTGAATAAATTGTGAAGTTCATGAAGATAAGCAGTTTACTTGGACTTGATGGCCATAATATTAAAATTTATCCTGAAACAACCATGAATGCGTACAACTTTATTTTTGACATTGTCTTGATAAATGAATTTATCCAATGGCGGTAGTACAAGAAGTTGGAGTCAAATTGATTACAAGATAAATGTCTTTGACTTTGTTGCTTTCAATTTTCTTCTGTTTTTGTCTTCAATTTGGCTTAGTTTATTACTCTCAAAATAGCATGTAATAACTTGTGAGTATACAATTGAGCAGAATCTACCCGCATTGTTTATTCTTTTCTGAACTGTCAACCCTTGATTATTATCATCTTACCATTGAATTGTGAATCTGTGCTGGAGTGTCAGTAATTGTATGTGATTTATCAAGTGATCAAATATTGATCATGATTATCATGATAATGCATATCATGATGGAAAAAAATGCAATATTTGTTATGGAATATGAAAATCAAACCCATGTGATCAGGGATTGAGATGATAAATTACAACATCATTAAATATTCTTATGGTGGAAGCAATTTAGGTAGTAAAATTATGCATAATTTTCATGGTGTTGCATAAGATGGTCACTAAAGATGATAAGAGCAAAATTATATTTTCTATGCCACTGTTATTGTTAATACATTGGCTTGAGCATGTTCACAACCAATATAATTTTGCTATCATGACAATAATCACTATCATATGGTTCATATGGTGAGAATTTAAGAGTAATTGTATAAAGATTTGCATTATGTATGAAAATTTACTATTATGCATGTACCTTAACTTAATATGCTTTAAGGATAAATACTTTTATTCTTGATGGGAGTATGCTATTTCCTTGTTTTCTTGTAAAATAGATGTCCATATATTTAGTTGGATATTTAAATGCCATTTGGATAAAATATTTACATGATATTTATGATTCATAAAATATGGCTTATGAATCGATGATTAATGTGAATGTAAGGGTAAATGATTCATCCTTCATATAAACGAATGTGAAATATAATTTATTTATTTTTATGTAATTCTAATTTGCTAAAATATGTATAAGTTCATGAATGTATTGTTGGACTTGTTATTGCATTTTTTAGCATGGTTTTAAATGCCCCTATTTTTTATGGACATTTGAATGTTATTTCTTCTAGTTTTGGAATTATTCACATGGTATTAATGATTCATAAGGTTGTTATCCTTGATTTAATGCTTCGATGGGAATGGATCTTAAATAGAATAAAAGTTCTATCCTTGATGGAAATAAATATAATATTTAATTTATTTTTATGAGATTTTATATATGTACTAAAATATTAGAAGCCCACGAGGATTTGTGATGATATTTAGTATGATTAATTTTAAGTCTGTTAATTGAAATTATGATTATAATTTCAAGTTGGACTTAGATGCAAATAGAGCTGTCACACGGATCGGATCGGGTCGACCCATTTAATAAACGGATCAATTTCGTGTCGGCCTTGAAAATAGCATAGATTTGCTCAAAACTGAAAAATAACAAATTTTCACACTAAACGGTCAAATCGTGTCGACTTCGGGTCGAAATCGATTCAGTTTGGGTCGGGTTTGTGTTTCTCTCAGTAAATTCAAGTCGGGTTCGGGTTGAGTTATCATGTCGGGTCAGACTTTGACAGCCCTAGATGCAAATATGAAATTATTTTCATGCATTAAACCTTGCTAGAGAGGTTGAAATGTCAAAGTTTAAAAACTGAAATTTGTTATCATTTTACTTGGCTTTGTGAGTCTTGTGCACTCATAATTAAGACTTACAAAGACAATGGATCCGGATGAACATGTAAATATATACGTGTGCTTAATATGATAACTTCAAGTCTTGGTACATTTGCAAAGTATAAAAGTCATAGAATGCATCTAATGACTTTGGAATGGATGGTGTAAGGTCCATGCTAAGTCACTCATGGTGGAACCTCAACTTAACGCTCGTGGAAATGTCGAGCCTTAAGTTCAATGAGTCAAAGTACACCATCTTAGTGACTTGTTAGCACTTACCATCATAATTACAATCAAAGTAGAGTGCTTAATAACCCATATTTTAAATGGAAGGTGACTTTTTGCTCTCAATGAACCTTAATGGAGAACATTTGAATCAGTATAGAAATAAGTATTTGATCAAGTTGTTTGTACTTAATCAATAGAGTGACTTGTTTCTTGTACTCAAATGATTCAATTAATACTTTATGGGGGTATTGATGAGGTTTACCTAGTAAGTATGAAATTTGACCGCTTCTGTCGAGCTTGGGCTTGGCTCTAGAGCACTTACGAAATGGATACGGGACACATGGTCGTTAATAGTGTCAAATTACTAAGTAATCCGGATGAAAGTCTTGTGTGTGGCTTGGATGTAAGTGGTCAGACAGGATAATTAGTTCAAAGCATAGCCTACCATGTTATCCTGATCATTTGATGTACAGGTCATTAAGATGGGGTTTAATCGCAAGACATCTCCATTTATGCACAAGACCTCCAGAAATTCGAAAAACCATTTGTTGTGGAAATGATGGGGGATTGTTAGAGTAATTTCCATAAAAATGGAAATTTAATAGGATAATGATTTCCATAAAAATAGTTATGGAAATATATTTTTGAATTATGCCTAAATGGTAATTAATTATCTTGATAATTAATTATTGCAAAGCACCTTTTGATAAATAATTAATTTGATTAATTATTTATGAAGAGGTACAAGTTAGTTTGGATGATTAACTAATTTATGCCTTTTAATGAAAGGGTGTATCTATGAAGAAACATACCCTTTTTAAAGAAGTGTTTGATGAAAGGGTGTGATCCTTTCATGAAGAGGCCTGATAAAATCTATAAATATGGATGACCTTGACCTGCATTTGTAATGCCTTGCTAGGCATGATCAAGAAAGTTATACTATCACCACAATCCCTAGAATTTCTGTCATGTCTTGGATGCTTAGGGTCCTATCTTAGTGAGTGCAACACGTAAATAGGGGAGGCTTCTTTGTATCTCAAAGACTTATTCAGGTAGCCCTGTTGCACGTGGAGACGAATAGAGTCTTTAGGAAAAGAGTAATTGCACCTGTCTCGAAGCCTCAGTTAATTTGACACTGAGTTTGTCTGTGACGAACAGAGATATGTATCCATCAAACTGAATTTTATACCAACAATCTAAAGGCTCTATTTCGTCTTATACAAAGAAGTTGATTATTTATGTGTCAATTGAGGGTTTGGTGGAGATAGAGACATGATCACAAAAGGGATGCAATGATTATGGTATGTTTTTTCTACTAGTTTTCGCTTGATGTAATTAACATTATGTTGATTTGTTGTACAATAAAGTACAGTAACAGTATTGAGGCTATTGTATGTATAATTTTAATTATGAGATCTAAAGAGATCTATAATCGTATATATTTATAATGGCTATAGCATGGGAAAATTTTGATATGATATCAAAATAATGTAATATAGCCATGTGTTTACATAGTGAATAAATTGTGAAGTTCATGAAGATAAGCAGTTTATTTGGACTTGATGGCCATAATATGAAAATTTATCCTGAAATAACCATGAATGCATTCAACTTTATTTTTGACATCATCTTGATAGATGAATTTATCCAATGGCGGCAGTATAAGAAGTTGGAATCAAATTGATTACAAGATAAGTGTCTTTGACTTTGTTGCTTTCAATTTTCTTCTATTTTTGTCTTCAATTTGGCTTAGTTTAATACTCTCAAAATTGCATGTAATAACTTGTGAGCATGCAATTGAAAAGAATCTAACCTCATTGTTTATTCGTTTCTGAACTGTCAACCCTTGATTATTATCATCTTATCATTGGATTGTGAATCTATACTGGAGTGTCAGTAATTGCATGTGATTTATCAAGTGATCAAATATTGACCATGATTATCATGATAATGCATATCATGATGGAAAAAAATGCAATATTTGTTATGGAATAAGAAAATCAAGCCCATGTGATCAGGGATTGAGATGACAAATTACAACATCATTAATTATTCTTACGGTGGAAGTAATTTAGGGAGTAAAATTATGCATAATTTTCATGGTGTTGCATAAGATGGTCACTAAAGATGATAAGAGCAAAACTATATTTTCTATGCCACTGATATTGCTAATCCATTGGCTTGAGCATGTTCATAATCAATATAATTTTGCTACCATGACAATAATTACTGTCACATGGTTCATATGATGGGAATTTAAGAGTAATTGTATAAAGATTTACGTTATGTATGAAAATTTACTATTATGTATGTACCTTAACTTAGTATGCTTTAAGGATAAATACTTTTATTCTTGATGGGAGTATGCTATTTCCTTGTTTTCTTGTAAAATAGATGTCCATATATTTAGTTGGATATTTAAATGTCATTTGGAAAAAATATTCACATGATATTTATGATTCATAAAATATGGCTTATGAATCGGTGATTAATGTGATTGTAAGGGTAAATGATTCATCCTTCATATAAATAAATATGAAATATAATTTATTTATTTCTATGTAATTCTAATTTGCTAAAATATGTATAAGTTTATGAATGTATTGTTGGACTTATTATTGCATTTTTTAGCATGGTTTTAAATGCCTCTATTTTTTATGGACATTTGGATGTCATTTCTTCTAGTTTTAGAATTATTTACATGATATTAATGATTCATAAGGTTGTTATCGTTGATTTAATGCTTCGATGTTCATGGATCTTAAATAGGATAAAAGTTTCATCCTTGATGGAAATAAATATAATATTTTATTTATTTTTATGAGATTTTATATATATACTAAAATATTAGAAGTCCACAAGGATTTGTGATGATATTTTAGTATGATTAATTTGAAGTCCATGGATATAAATTCAACTTATGGACTTGTTTATGACCATAAGATTCTTAGTATGATCAAAAGAATTGAATGCATACGGATGGAAGGTAAATGACTACATATTTACATTAATCCATGAACATACATATGATAATCCTATAGTTATTTACTCTAACTTGGAGTAAATGGTGGGGGTGATTTATACTCATATGGTGATGTGATATAATTTTAAGTCCGTTTTGGACTTGGATGCAAATATGAAATTATTTTCATGTATTAAACCTTGCTAGAGAGGTTGAAATGTCAACGTTCAAAAACTGGAATTTGTTATCATTTTAGTTGACTTTGTGAGCCTTGTGCGCGCATAATTAAGACTTACAAAGACAATGGATCCGGATGAACACGTAAATATGCACGTGTGTTTAATATGATAACTTCAAGTCTTGATACGTTTGCAAAGTATCAAAGTCATGGAACGCATCTAATGACTTTGGAATGGATGGTGTAAAGTTCATGCTAAGTGACTCATGGTGGAACCTCAACTTAACACTCATGGAAATATTAAGCCTTAAGCTCAATCAGTCAAAGTACACCATCTTAGTGACTTGTTAGCACTTACCATCATAATTACAATCAAAGTGGAGTGCTTAATAACCCATATTTTAAATGGAGGGTGAGTTTTTGCTCTTAATAAACCTCAATGGAGAACACTTGAATCGGTATAGAATAAGTATTTGATTAAGTTGTTTGTGCTAAATCAATGGAGTGACTTGTTTCTTGTACTCAAATGATTCCATTAATACTTTATGGGGGTATTGATGAGGTTTATCTAGTAAGTGTGAAGTTCGGCCGCTTCTGTCGAGCTTGGGCTTGGCTCTAGAGCACTTACGAAATGGATATAGGACACATAGCCGTTAATGGTGTCACATTACTAAGTGACCTGGACGGAAGTCTTGTGTGTGGCTTAGATGCAAGTGGTTAGAGAGGATAACTGATTCAAAGCATAGCCTACCATATTGTCCTGATCATTTAACGGACCGGTCACTAAGATGGGGTTCAATCGCAAGATACCTCCGTTTATGCACGAGACTTCCAGAAATTCGAAAAACCATTTGTCATGAAAATGGTGGGGGATTGTTGGAGTAATTTTCATAAAAATAAAAATTTAATAGGATAATGATTTCCATAAAAATAGTTATGGAAATATATTTTTGAATTATGCCTAAATGATAATTAATTATCTTGATAATTAATTATCTTAATAATTAATTATTGCAAAGCACCTTTTGATAAATAATTAATTTGATTAATTATTTGTAAAGGGGTACAAGTTAGTTTGGATGATTAACTAATTTAAACCTTTTAATGAAAGGATGCATCTATGAAGAGACATGCCTTTTTTAAAGTGGTGTTTGATGAAAGGGTGTTATCCTTTCATGAAGAGGCATGATCAAATCTATAAATATGGATGACCTTGACATGCATTTTTAATGCCTTGTTAGCCATAATCAAGAAAGTTATACTATCACCATAATCCCTAGAATTTCTGTCATGTCTTGGACATTTAAGGTCCTATCTTTGTGAGTGCAATACACAAATAGGGGAGGGTTCTTTGTTTCTCAAATACCTATTCAGGTAGCCTTATTGCATGTGGGGGCGAATATAGTCTTTAGGAAAAGGGTGATTGCACATGCCTAGAAATCTCAGTTAATTTGACACTGAGTTTGTCTATGACAAACAGAGATACGCATCCATCAAACCGAATTTCACACCAACAAAAACTTAAGAAGGAGTCATGCGTGCCTTGAGAACCTATGAAGAACACAATACGGAGGGTGATATTTCTTGCTTAAAGAGACGATGATACTCAAGAAAGAATAGGAATTGGGAATCAGAAAATAAAGAAGCTTGGATTGCTAGAAGGTTATATGCTTAATAGCTTGTTGAATAGCTTACACAGGTTATATAAGGGTTTTGAGCAAATATTTTAGAGATTTGCTATTAGGATTCTGGTCCTACTGAATTAGATTTTCTTTCTAAATACTTCTATCTCCTAGATATTTGCCTCTTTGCAAGAGTTTTAGCTGAAATCAGGATCACATCTCCTTCAACCTTATGCAAGCTATGTTAAGATAGTTCTTATGGCAATTGCGCCAAGTTTTCCTCAAGCTTCCCTTAGAGTGCACTCCAAGGCCCAAAGGTTGTAGCTTTATAAATAAATTAGCCTGTCTAACTGGACTTCACCCATACGTTAATATATAGGGGCCAATCTTTTGGATCCTACCTAAATTAAACATGGTAAATATCGGCCTAAAGCTTTTTCATAGTAATATTTCTATGAAGATACATTGCGATACAAAAACATATTTTAATTGGTATTGGACAAAGGTATGAGGTTGACTTTAATTCTTCATGGAATTCTTATTGTTTGCTTTTGATAAGCCCATATTTAATCATTTAAGGTTTAGAAAACATGAAGTAGTTAGGTTTCAGCAAATGTCTTGAAATGTGTACTGCATGAAGTATATGTTCATTAGATTCAGTGTCAAAGTTAACGATTACTTAAACTAACAGTGTGTTGAAGATTTTCTATTTTGGTAATAAAAATTCAAGTTTGAAGGAAAAAAATTCATTGTGACATTTGGCTCTGAAATGGATGTTCTTTCTTAATAAGAACATTGGAGGTATACAATTCGAGGTTGGAAGTATGTCAACTGGTGCAAGCCTCCTGGCCTCATGGACATCTACTTACTGGTGCACAATATACTTTGCATAATAAGCAATTCGATGGCAACTTGATCTTTGAGCAGCTTGACCGAACACAACGTAATCCTAGCTGGATAGATCAGTTTGCAGATTCATACTTGCTGGACCTGCCCTTGGCAGTGCTGGATCATGCTTCGATCTTACTCTTTGTGCATGACCGATCTTGTGTGCAACGTAGGACATACAAGTTGGAAGCATAAAGTCGAATTGAGGAGTTATTGTCGAAAGTTCAGCAGGAATAGAGAAGTACTACAAGTGACTCCTTTCTGTTTCGGACAGTGCAGAACTTGAATCGAGCAAAGTTACATGTCAGAAGTGGTGCTTGGATTAGAAGCAGGAAAACATTCTGTCACAACAGAGGCTTTTCAACATATCGAAGTTGCTAAGCGCGACTTATAAGAAAAGGGTGTTTCTCCTTAGTTAATTTCTGCATACTGTAAAGAGGGTGAGCATATTGCCGAGCTACTCGAGATCTTACATCCTACTCGAAGCGACACAATAAAATGAAGTACGATGTTTTTGAAGATAATATGACCATGTTCATTTTTAACTATGCTCGCGAGCTATCGAAATCAAGTAGAATTAAGGGCTACTATGATGGAAAAGGCAATTGGGTAAAGAAAGACAACAAGATGGCTGACTTGTCATCATTTTTTCAAGATATCTATAAATGCGATTGGATAACCCCCCCCCCCCCAAAAGACAGCACAATTTTGTTGTGAATTGATATCATCCTTTCACAAATAGCTTTCTCTTTAAGACTTGTTTTTTTTTGTTTGGGGGGGGGGGGGAGGGGGCGCTTAACCGTCCATTCACCGCTTCATCGAGGCCTAGTAGCAATTTTGGGCTTTTGTTATATAAAAATTTGGGAATTTGCTGGCTCAGACATAACTAATGTAGTCATGGAGACTTTCCACTTAGGTTGTATTTGGTCCTTAGAAAATTTGGTGGAAAGAAAAGTTAAAAAAAAAATGTGAAGGAAAAAAAGTATGAAGAAAGTGAGTTTTTTTTTTCCTCTTGTTTCGATTGAGGCAAAAATACAAGAATTTGAATGAAAAATTTGAATGTTAATGAATTACTTGAATTATATTGGTGTCATCTAAGTAATGCAAGGTCAGAGGAGGTTAGGAATTCTTTTGAAAGCTTTTCCCAAACTTTCCTCGCAATTTTGTGAGGAAAATTCTTATCACTTGTTTCTAATAATTTTTCTCCATAATTTTCCTCTATATTTTTTTCTTTGTGATTTTCTCTAAACCAAACATAAGAAAAAAAGTTACTTTCTCAATTTTTTTGTTTCCACCATATTTTTCAAGATCCAAACGAAGTCTTAAGGCATACATTAAAGCAAATCCAATATTGCCTTATTAGTCTTTGTAATATTATTTACACTGGTCTCCAAGGGTTTAATGAGTAGCAATGATACAAGAAGGAAGTTTTGTAAAAGCAATAGGAAGAATTGCTCAGATACCCGTGAGTGAGGCTTATTTGGGTCGTGTTATAAATGCACTAGCTAAACCTATTGATAGTAGAGGTGAAATTTCAGCTTCTGAGTCTCAGTTAATTGAATCTCCTGCTTCCGGTATTATTTCGAGACGTCCCTTTTCAAAATGCCTTTGTACTACGACATTTTATAGGGGATAAGTGCTTGCTTGTGTATGAGCCACTTACTCTCTGTGAAGAATAAGAGGCAAGAAGCGCCTACAGCTACAAGCCTACAATTAAGGTGGATTTAAATACGGCATATGAACGATGTGAATGGGATTTCATATAGGCTATTTTGCATCAAGTTCAGTTTCCTCAATTATGGCCTTCATATGTTGTGGAGTGTATCACTACTGTCTCTTATTCAATTCTAGTTAGTGGGTTAACATGACGAACATTCGGACCTTTTGCAGGTATATGACAAGGGGACGCCTTGGTTGCCTTCTATATTTATTTTAAACATGGAGGATTTATCATATTTAATTGCTTCAGGCATAGGAGCAGCGCGAATGCACTAGAATTAAAGTTGCCCATCCTTTTTGAATCACTTGTTTTTTGTGGAGAATTCGTTCTTTTTTTGCTAATATGCACTATGGCCATTGTCGAATGCTTACACATTATCGACAACTTTTATGCTGCCATTGGGGAGCTCATTCACACATCAAAGTCGTTTATAATGTCGTCTCCCAATACTCGGGAAGAGGAGAAAGAATTCACCAGCAATCTACTTAGGATGAATATTGCGGATCCTTTGGGAAATATTTCAATCCTCTGTGGTTTTTGGACATTCAAATACTGAGCCGTTGCTATTTTTAGTGAATGAGAATATAGCAGAAGCTACGGGGCTTGAAGACCAAGGTTTTGTCCCCAGCAAGTCGTCTCACTCTCATTAGTAATGTACTTGGTGCGTTATGCCAGCATATTCCATCCTTATTTCAGTTGCCTAGACAAATCATCTAAGATAGTAACTCTGGTATTCTAATTTTTTTGGGTCAAAAACTCACGCATTGAGAAGTCAATGCACTAGAATACTAGATAAAGATGGAAGTGCAACCAACACCCAAAGGGGTTGGGGGTTTGGGCAACAGAGATTCGCAAAAGCAGAATGATGCACTTTTAATGAAACAAGTATAGACAATGGAGTTGACCTTGTTATTTCTTAAGTATATCATCATAGAGGTATGGGACGGCCTCCCTATTGAAGCTGCGTATTATCAATGCAAAGATGTAAACCCGACTTGTGACAACAACCAATAAATTTAGGGAAGATCTTTGGTGGAAAGTTCGTACCAACCAAAGAATCCTTGTGTTGGAAGATAAATGGTGCTTGACAATAGCTTTAAAACTATGCCCACTTGTTTATCCCGTTTATTAGACTAATAGTAGAGTAATGGATTTATTAAACAATGAGCCTACAAATTAGGATGTCTCAAAGGTAAGAAATATGTTTTCCTTTTGACTTAGCCAACGAAATCCTTCTGCAAATCATTTGGTTATTGTGGGAATCTAATCGCCTATTTTAGGCATTAAACAAGATTAATGTGGATTATGCTATGAAACTAGTTTATTTCTGGCTTTCCTCACGGCATGAATTTTTAAAAAGATATGAAGTTGGCTAAAGATGTCGAAAATCTTATGAGCATGAAGGATCCTATCTAGATCGAAGATTTTATTTTTGAAACATTGGAAACATGGGGATATCCCAATCCTACTTCGTGGATTATCAATGATGGTTGGAACCAAGAACTTATGAAGTTGGAATTGGGTAGTGGAATTCCAAGACAACATAATAACTTTTAGCACCGGTGAACACGTTATCCATAAATCTGCTTTGATGCTGTCCTTTTTCACAATAAAATACAGCTGTAAGTTATAAGAAAATGTAAGGTGCTATAAGAAGATGTAAGAAGCTATAAGAAGCTGCAAAGATAGATGTAAAGAGTTGTTGAATTATTAAAAAGTTGTATGGTATAATTTTTAGATATATATGCATAAGTGTCAGTCTTTAATTAATGCATGGATTATGAAAAAAAATTATTTCATGAAAATAAATTGCATGTATCACTGGTATTTGTGAAATAAATTTTATAACATCACTAAAAAATTATATTTTAACATTACAGAAAAAATTTATTTTTCTACAATGATCATTTTGTATAATAAAAAATAATATTGAAATAACAAAATTAATGAAATAAAACATCAAACAAGTCAATTAAATATCAATAAAATAAATCCAAGCTGACAAATATGTAGAATCAAATATGTCCTGCACTTGAGGTGATTTTTTGGTATTAATACTAGTTTCACCTCCCTATAAGAAAACTAAAAAAATAATAATTTTTCTCAACAAAATTGAATAGAATCCTAAAAATGAAATCCTATTTGAATTAAACATTTTGGAATTAAATTCAATCTAATGTTCAATTGTATAATGATAGCAACCAAGTTGCCATGGACAAATATATATGGATGGAATAATTGAAATACTTTTGTCACCTATAGTATGACTATTTTCATGCAAGATTCATGCCGAAATTCAAACATAAATGCAATTTTTGTATTACAATTTTAGAATGTGTTGACTTATTTTCTCTATAATGGCATATATACTTCATGTCGAACTCAAATATTAATTCACATTGTTAAATTATGTTGTTATGTTTATACAAATGTTATACTTATTGTAAAACCCTGGAAATTCGATTTGGAATTCTTGCCCAGTTGGACCGACCTAGGCCAAGTTAACCCAAGTCGGTGTCAACTAACCCTCGTGAAATTCTTTTAATAAAGTTCTTGATATATTTTGGGAAGTATAAAGTTTCCAAAATTTTCCTTTCCGATTTTTGTAAAACTCCTAATGTCATTGTTATTATTTTATTATTATATTATGAATATTATTATCACTCTACTATTAATATTATCGTTTTATTATCATTTTATCATTTTATCATTATCCTATCATATTATCGGTTCCAAGATAAAATGATAATATTAATATTATTATCATCTTATTATCATTTTATCATTTTATCATCATCCTACTATTTTATTATCCACAAAAAAAAAAAAAAAATCAAACCCTAAACCCCTTGATGATCTGCCGCCCCCTCCTCTTTTATAAAAAGAAAAAAAAAAATTTTGAAAGTGTGTTTTCCCCCCTTTTCTTTTCTTTTTAACCTAAAACCCTAACCACCCATTCCCCCACTTCCCCCTCACATTCTCTCTCTCTCTCTCTCTCTCTCTCTCTCTCTCTCTCTCTCTCTACCTTTACACCGTCACCGACCACCGTCCGGCCACCCTAGTGCCGCCACCCCACCGGCCGTTCCTCGTGTTTTTGGTAAGAAAATCAAGATGATGTATAGGTTCATAAACCCCATGCATCCAAAAGAAATCATCACTTTTCTTTCATCTCTGTTGTTTTTCTTTTTAATCCCTTTTATTCTTGTGAATTTTATGACCATCATAAACGAAGATTTTGACATAACCTTTACTGTTTTCTCAGCACTCTCATCATTGAATTTGAACGAAGGAGTTCCCTTCAATTTAGATCCGGTGTCGATCAGAGGTACTAGTAACAGTGTTTTTTTAACGTTATTTTGGTATTTAATGGTAAAGGTGGGTTCTTTTAGCATGATTGGGTCCGGGCGAGGGTTTAAGCGTGTCTAACGGGTATGGGCGTATTTTTGGGCAACCCGAAACGAGTGAAAACCGTGCAAAAAGAAGTCGAATAATCTAGACAGAATTCATACTGATTTTGATGCATTTTTGAAATTTCCGAATAATTATTTTGGTTTTCCAAAAATTATGAAATGTTTACAGTAGTTAGATTAATATGTGAAGATTACGAGGGTTTTTGAATTGAATGAATTGGAGTTAAATTGAGAGAGTTATGGCCAAAATACCAAGCCCTGTCAAATCTGAAAACTGCAGGCATAGGGTGTGGTTTTTGAATTTTTAGACTGGGTTATGCTGTGCATTTGTGGAAGTTCTAAACATGAAAGTTTTAGTAAACAAAATTATCTTTCTGGATTGGGTAAGAACATAATTTTTGGAAGTCGGAAGGAAAAGTTATGAGGATGGGAAGTTGGGAGTAAAAATCTAGGTAAAATCTAGGGAAGCAGAATCTGGGCTGTTTCGCCTTCAAGTTAGAAAAATTCCCTAGGCTAGTACTGGTGGCCGAAAATTGTGAAATTTACTGAGTAGGAGCATCTGGATGTGTCAAATAATGTCATTTTAGAATTGGGTCATTTGGAGCAGTGTAGCATGAGTTTTGATAAAATTTTCCGGGACTGTCCTGGGAAAGATAGTCTTTGGCATTGCTGGAAGAAACAAAAATTTGACTGGGTTCGGGGCAGAACCAAACCAAGCTCTAAACATAGAAAACATAGAGGACATTGCAAGGCTTCTAGACTGACTTAGAACACTAGAATCGGATATCAGAAACAAGAGTTATAATTTTTGGAAGTTGGACGCATAACTGGCCAGTCGAACCCTTACCCCGGATAGGTTGGATGAATTAAGATCTAGAAAACCTCTTTTTAAATTTCGGGGAGGCCCAGGGTTGCCCCACACTGAATGTGGACTGACTATGGGCTGTTTGTGGGCCCAGGTGTGGAACAGTGAACCCTGATTAAAGTAACCAAGCCCGTAAATTGTACGGTACCCAGGTAACAGTCATGCCCTAACCTTTCCCCTGTGTTACTGAAATCATGAAAGTTTTGGGAGTTCTTGTATTGATTCCTTGACATTCCTTTCCAATGGGATGAATATTGGTGTGAAACTTATGGATGGTTCCTTGATGGGAACCGAATGCTGTGTTTGTTGTGGAAGTTGGAAATCTCCATATTGTAAAAGTTGAAACTTACTATTGTAAAAGTTGAAACTTACTGTGATTGTAGTTGAAGTGCTGTTTCTGCATTCTAATTTCTGTTGGGAAAAGTATTTAAATCTGAACGAAACTGAATGTGTCATGTTGGTATCCACTAACTAAAAGGAACCAAATAGGGTGAGTTGAGTCGACTAGAACTGATTGAAGGCCATAGCCTTCCACGGGTAATAGGTGCATGCATGTGAGCGGTCACGTACTCAGCCGAGATGTGGGCCAGGTTATCGGTAACCATCCATGATGGTGGTAGGCCAGGAAAGTTAAGCGGTAACTGCCTGAGGAGCGGTAGGCCAGGAAAGAGTTGAACGGCTGCGCTATGTTAGAGCGCAGGCCATGAGACCCACTGGGGTCGCTCACATTAGACTTATCTGAAACTGAACATTTTGAATGGAACCATGAAAATGTGATTCTGAACTTGATTTTTGTTTAAGGAAGATGGTGATAATGGGTTGTGTACCTTGAAAACGTGTTGTTGTTTCCCCCTTTTCCCTAAAATGTTTTCAAAAATGAATTTCGTACGTGTCTTTGACTGTTGGGGGTGAATGTTACTGAGTTTATCTCACTATTATAAAATGTTTTGTTTTCAGGTGATCTAGCTGTACTTGGGACTGGGGACAGGAGAGTAGAGCGAGGCTCGAATGCTGGTTGTACTTAAAAAGGATTTTAGAAGTTGTAATAGAATCTAATTGGTTTAATTATGATGTTCAAGTTTTGTGTTGAAATTCTTGGACCCATGTATGCTGGGCTTGATTTGTAAAGACTTTGTTTTAAATGTCAGTTATGATATCCAACCTGGTATTTCCAAGAAGGAAATACGGCGGTAACACTCTGTTAGGAGTTCCTGCTGCCATTCAGATTAAATCAGTAGTAAATAAAGAATTAGAAATCTGGGGGTGTTACAAAGTGGTATCAGAGCCCAAGTTAACTGACCTGAAGGCTCACCTAAAGGATAAAGGGAATAATATTAGTTAATAACCCTAAAACAGGTAGACATAAGGACTGCTCGGAGTGTGAGTGTAGGTTGGGAAGGGAATATACTTATATATATGTTACCTTTTTGTATATATATATATATATATATATATATATATATATATATATATATAAATATCTATATATATATATATATATATATATATATATATATATATATATATATATATATATATATATATATATCTGGTTCGGGCCTACTAATGTCTAGGGTGCATGCGGCCCGTCATTGTGGGTGTATGGGACGACTTTGTCGCCACCGGAGGTTGGAGAAGATTCCCGGGGCCAGTTTTGAGAGTCACTTGGAGCGAGTGGAGATTTTTCTTTATGGAAGACTAGCTGAGGTTCCTGATGATTGTTTAAGGTTCGACCACAACCAAGCCCTGTTCTTCCTTTTAACTCTTTGGGGAGACCCCTTGTGGTGTTATAGAGTCAATGAGTTTCACCCTGAGGAGAGAGCATTTATGGTTGCTAGGGATTGTTGTTTATGTAAGTGGCAGCCTATGCACTTCAACCTGAATGAGCTAGTGGACTACCTTATTGACATAGGTCCTTATGACGAACCCTCCACCCTTGACTCTGGGGACGCCAACCCGCCACCACCTGTAGAGGAGGATACTAATGAGGAGGGAGACCCCATGGGAGAGGAAGACCCCATTGAAGAGGAAGACCCCGAGGAAGATCCTGAGGAAGACCCTAAGGAAGACCCTGAAGAAGACCTTGAAGGAGATTCTGAGGCCAGCGAGGGGCAACTTATGGGCAGTGAGGACCTAGGGGGAGATCAGATAGATGAAGAAGGGAATTACCTTGTGCAAGATGAGCACTCCAGCCACTTGGAAGACTTAGGAGCAAATGAGGCTGGGTTGACCCGCTGGGAGTGGGGTAGATGCGGTCGGATGTGTAGAGGTACTTGTCTACTGGATGCCCCAGTCAGTAAAGATTGGAAGCATTAGGAAGTTGTTTTTCTTTTTAGGGAAGCATTAGTAGTAATTTTCTTTAAATTGTTACTAGCCATTGTGGCTATTTGAGTTAAAAGTTATGCTGTAAAAAAAGGGGCTAATAGGAACCCTTGTGAAACTAAGAATTTATGCAATAAAAGTGTTCTTGGATTATTTGAAAATATTTGTGCACCTTGTTGTGAAATATGTGAAATATGTGGATGATATATCTGTGTGCCTGTATGATATAAACCTTCTGAGTTTGTGATGTAATGGATGCACCACCTGAATGTGGTAGTTCGTATTGTGAACGAATCTCTAAGAAAGTTGTGGTAATATGCACTGGCATGCTTTATGTTCCTGGAACCTAGTGAGTTATAAGATGTGAACTATTAGGGAAGGAACTGAACACGAATTGTTTTTCTCAACCAGGATGGTGGGAAACAACACCAACAACCATAATGAAGAGTCTCAGACGAGACCCCACCCGGTGACGAGGGTCCCTACGACCCAGGACATGCCTATGGCAACCCTTAGGGAGCGATTGGAGGCCCTGCGCCCCCGGAACGGGAATGGGTCTCGTAGCCAAATCGATGAAACAAATCCACCCACGGGAGTCGAACTCATCAACTTGTTACTGCTAGAGATGCTGCAGAAGCAAGGGGAGCAACTGCAGCTCCAGAATGAACAAATCCATAGGTTAATGGAGGTTAGGGAGAAAAAGGCAGAAGAGGATAACTCACATATGTTCAAGAGATTTGCAAGTCGCCACCCACCCGTTTACGATGGTACCCCTGACCCCAAAACTTTCGAAGACTGGGTTAGGGGGATGGAGAAGTTGTTTGATGCACTCCAGTGCCTTGAGGAGCGGAAGGTAGGATTTGCGGTATTTTACCTAAAGGATAAAACCGACCTCTGGTGGGCTATAGTGCGGAAAAGACAACACGAGCCTGGGTTTGGGTGGGATAAGTTTAAGGAGATGATCAAAGACCATTTCTACCCCACCTCCCTCTAGAAGGCTAAGGAGAATGAATTCATGCAATTACAGCAGGGGAGCATGAGCGTTCTCGAGTACGCCTCCAAATTCATGGAGTTCTTACGTTTCGCCCCAGCCTTCGTAGCTGATGAGAGGCTGAAGATGAATAGGTTTGAGGCCGGACTCAACCCAACTATCAAAGAATGTATGTCAGTGCGGCAGTATGCCTCCTACGTTGAGTTGTACGACACTGTGATCAACGTAGAAAGAGCAATGAAGGAGCGCAGTCAATATTTCAATGAGCAGAGGGGTACCAAGAGGAAGGGAGATAATCAGGGAACCTTCCAGACGCAGGAGTAGAACCGTAGACCTGCTGGGGGACAGCACTCTGGCAGTTTCAATCGAGGGGGCCAGTATCCTAACACACGACCCAAGGTAACCTACAACGCTTGCGGGAAGCCAGGACATTTCGTCAGGGAGTGCCGAACAGTGAAGAGATGCTTCCGCTGTGGAAGCCATCAACACCAAGTGCGAGATTGCCCACTTTCTCCATCGACTCCCGGGTAAGGACAAGGACAGAGTCAGGGACAGAGGCAGAACCAAGGGTATGGGCAGCGGCCCCAATCCTTGTACCAAAGTAGGGGAGGGCAGATGGCCTACTCCAACCAGCAGAGTCGTGCACCCCAGTCAGCTCAGTCCCAACCCTCCAACCAATCACCCCGGAACAACGGGGGCCGAGTGTACGTGATGCGAAAGGAGGAAGCGGAAGATGCTCTTAATGTTGTGACGGGTACTTTCTCTCTCCTAACTCAACTAGTAGATGTGTTGTTTGATTCGGGTGCCACGCACTCGTTTATTTTTGTTAGGCTGGTTGAGACATTATAGCTCACCCCCACTCGTAGATCTTCATTACTATCTGTAACTCTCCCGGATGGGAAGACTGTGTCGTGTGAGGAACTATACGAGGGATGCCCCCTTAGAATGTATGAATGTGAATTCCTGGCGGATCTATATAAGTTTGAGTTAACTGATTTTGGGGTTATTTTGGGGATGGACTGGTTGGCTAAGTACCAGGCTCAGATAGACTGCTCGAAACAGAAAGTTTCTCTGAAAGGGCCCAATGGGGAGAAGATAGTGTATAGGGGTCAGAGTCCTAGAATGGGAGTGAAATTAGTATCAGCAATGAAAGCTCGTAAGTTGTTGGATAAAGGATGAGAGGGATTTCTGTGTCATGCAGTGAATACTGAGGATGCCAAGCCCTCCTTGGAGGACATCCCTGTAGTGAGAGAATTCCCAGATGTGTTTCCCGATGAAATCCCTGGCATGCCACCTCTTAGGGAAGTGGAGTTCTATATCGACCTCACTCCCGGAGCCACCCCCGTTTCTAAGGCACGCTACCGGATGGCACCAGCTGAACTTAAGGAATTGAAGACCCAGTTGGAAGAACTCTTAGAGAAAGGCTATATCTGACTTAGCACATCTCCATGGGGAGCCTCGGTCTTATTTGTGAAGAAGAAGGACGGGACGCTAAGGTTGTGTATTGACTACCGGGAATTGAATAAGATAACGGTGAAGAACCGTTATCCCCTACCCAGAATAGACGATTTATTCGACCAACTGCGAGGCGCAGGAACCTTTTCCAAGATAGACCTTCGTTCGGGGTACCATCAACTCCAAATCAAGGATGAGGACATACCCAAAATCGTTTTTCGTACCCGATACGGCCACTATGAATTCATAGTGATGCCCTTTGTTCTCACTAATGCCCCAGCGACATTTATGGACCTGATGAACAGGGTCTTTAAGCCCTATTTGGATAGGTTCGTAGTGGTTTTCATTGACGATATCTTGATTTATTCGAGAACCCCAGATGAACACACCCACCACTTACGGGTAGCCCTGGATGTGTTAAGGAGGAATGAGTTATATGCTAAGTTCTCAAAATGTGAATTTTGGTTGGAGAAGGTAGCTTTTCTAGGATACGTAGTGTCCAGTGAGGGAGTCTCGGTGGACCCACAAAAGATTGAGGCAGTGGCAAATTGGCCTAGACCTAAAAACCCGACGGAAGTAAGGAGTTTCTTGGGTTTGGCGGGATATTACCGCCAATTTGTCCAAGATTTTTCGAAAATTACCACCCCGCTTACTAATCTGACCAGAAAGGTCATCAAGTATGAGTGGATGGAAAGATGTGAAGGAGCCTTCCAGGAGCTTAAGAAGAGACTTACGAGTGCACCAATACTGGCTCTACCTACTATGGAGCAAGACTTCGTGGTGTATAGTGATGCTTCTAGGAATGGGTTGGGGTGTGTGTTAATGCAAGATGGACGAGTGATAGCGTATGCTTCATGACAGCTGAAGACACATGAGCGAAATTACCCGACTCATGACCTGGAGTTAGCTGCGGTCGTGTTTGCTCTCAAAATCTGGAGACATTACCTGTATGGGGTTCGTTGCGAAGTATTCACCAACCACCAGAGTTTGAAATATCTCTTCTCACAAAAGGATCTGAGCCTGAGACAAACAAGATGGCTGGAGTTCCTAAAGGACTATGACGTCCATTTTCAGTATCACCTGGGAAAGGTCAATGTAGTAGCGGATGCATTGAGTCGCAGGCCATAACCAACGCTGAGTTGTGTAATGGAGCTTCCAGAGGAGTTATGTCGAGAATTTATAAAGCTAGAACTTAATGTGATTACTCCAGAGGCTAGACCTATGCTTTGCACCCTGGAGGCCCAACCGACTCTCATAGCGGAAATCCGACTAGCCCAAACCACGGACCCTCAACTAGAGTGGATAAGAGAAGAGATATTAGTGGAAAAAGCGCCCGGATTTGTAATCCACGAGGATGGGACCATACGATTCCATAATCGTATGTGTGTTCCAGCTGTAGAGGCACTCAAGAAGAAGATCCTAGATGAGGGACACAATACTCCGCATTCGGTACACCCTGGGGGAAATAAGCTGTATAAGGATCTAAAACAAATTTTCTGGTGGAGTAATGTGAAACAAGAAGTGGCTGATTATGTGGCAAAGTGTCTGACCTGCCAGCGAGTGAAAATAGAGCACTAAAGACCGGCGGGACTCTTACAGCCATTGGATGTCTCTGAGTAGAAATGGGACTTTGTGTCTGTGGATTTTGTCATGGGGTTACCATTGACCCAAAGGAAGCACAATACGATTTGAATTATAGTGGACCGGCTCACGAAGTCGGCACATTTTATAGCCATGAGGAACACGTGGACCTTAGATCAGTTAGCTCGAGCCTACCTTAAGGAGATAGTACGGTTACACAGAGTACCCAGCTCCATAGTGTTGGATCGAGATACCTAATTCCAACCGAAATTTTGGCAGAAGCTGCAGGAAGCGTTCGGAACGTTGTTACGTTTTAGTACTGCCTTTCACCCTGCAACTGACGGGCAGACCGAGCGTACTATTCAAACCTTAGAAGATATGCTGCGGGCTTGCGCCCTGGACTATAAGAGCGCGTGGGACGAACAACTAGCACTAATTGAGTTTTTTTACAACAATAGCTACCACGCGAGTATTGGCATGGCCCTGTACGAGACACTATATGGGAGAAAATGTAGGACTCCGCTTTGTTGGCAAGAGATCGATAAGGCCTTGACCATCGGGCCAAAGTTAATCCAGGCCACCGCAGACAAGGTAAGAGTGATTTAGAAACGAATGAAAGCCGCCCAGAGCCGCCAGAAGAGTTATGCGGACCGGAGGCGTAGACCCCTTGAGTTCCAGGTAGGAAACCAGGTATTTCTTCGTGTTTCCCCAATCAAGGGAGTCGCGAGGTTTGGAAAGGCAGGAAAGCTTAACTCGAGGTACATCGGGCCGTATTCGGTCATACAGCGAATCGGGAAGGTGGCTTACCGACTAGAGCTGCCGGCTGAGCTTCAGAGAATACATAATGTGTTCCAAGTGTCGCAATTGCAGAAGTACATTCCAGATCCCTTGCACGTCATCGAACCTGATTCTACACAGCTCCAAGAAAATTTATCATATGAGGAACAACCCATACAAATCCTAGACCGGTGGGAAAAGCATCTCCGAAATAGTAAAGGTCCTTTGGGCCAACTATGAGTCGTCGGAAGCCACTTGGGAGCTGGAACAGGAGATGCGAGGCAAATATCCCCACCTTTTTCTGTAGTCAGGTATGTATCAATTTCGTGGACAAAACCTCCTAAGTGGGGTAGCATGTAAGACCTCAGGAATTAAGGATGTATTGATGATGTGTCGCGGCATAATGAAGTTTCGAGGACGAAACTTTTCTTAAGTAGGGTAGTATGTAAAACTCTGAAAATTCGATTTGGAATTCTTGCCCAGTTGGACCGACCTAGGCCAACTCAACCCAAGTCAGTGTCAATTAACCCTTGTGAAATTCGTTTAATAAAATTCTTGATATATTTTGGGAAGTATTAAAGTTTTCAAAATTTTTCTTTCCGATTTTTGTAAAACTCCTAATGTCATTGTTATTATTTTATTATTATATTATGAATATTATTATCACTCTACTATTACTATGATCGTTTTATTATCATTTTATCTGTTTTGACGTATGCAAATTCTACTATTTTATTAATATTATTAATATTATTATCATCTTATTATCATTTTATCATTTTATCATTATCCTACTATTTTATTATCCACAAAAAAAAAAAATCCAAACCCTAACCACCCCCTTGCTACTGCCACTTTTGTAAAAAAAAAAAGAGTTTGAAAGTTGTTTTTCCCCCCTTTTCCTTTTTTTTTAACCTAGAATCCTAACCACCCATTCCCCCACTTTTTCCCCCTCATGTTCTCTCTCTCTCTCTCTCTCTCTCTCTCTCTCTCTCTCTCTGCCTTTACATCGTCACCGACCACTGTCTGGCCACCCTAGTGCCGCCACCCCACCGGCCGTTCCTCGTATTTTTGGTAAGAAAATCAAGATGATATATAGGTTCATACACCCCATGCATCCAAAAGAAATCATCACTTTTCTTTCATCTCTGTTGTTTTTCTTTTTAATCCCTTTTATTCTTGTGAATTTTATGACCATTGTAAATGAAGATTTTGACATAGCCTTTACTGTTTTCTCAGCACTCTCGGCATTGAATTTGAACGAAGGAGTTTCCTTCAATTTAGATCTGGTGTCGATCAAAGGTACTAGTAACAGCGTTTTTTTAACGTTATTTTGGTATTTAATGGTAAAGGTGGGTTCTTTTGGTATGATTGGGTCTAGACAAGGGTTTAAGCGTGTCTAACGGGTATGGGCGTATTTTTGGGCAACCCGAAACGAGCGAAAACCGTGCAAAAAGAAGTCGAATAATCTGGACAGAATTCATGCTGATTTTGACGCAAATTTGAAATTTCCGGATAATTATTTTGGTTGTCCAAAATTATGAAAAGTTTACAGTAGTTAGATCAAGATGTGAAGATTACATGGGTTTTTGAATTGAATGAATTGGAGTTAAATTGAGAGAGTTATGACCAAAATACCGAGCCCTATCAAATCTGAAAACTGCAGGCATAGGGTGCAGTTTTTGAACTTTTAGACTTGGTTATGCTGTGCATTTATGGAAGTTCTGAACATGAAAGTTTTAGTAAACAAAATTATCTTTCTGGATTAGGTAAGAACATAATTTTTGGAAGTTGGAAGTTGGGAGTAAAAATCTGGGTAAAATCTGGGGAAGCAGAATCTAGACTGTTTCGCCTTCAAGTTAGAAAAATTCCGTAGGCTAGTACTGGTGGCCGAAAATTGTGAAATTTACTGAGTAGGAGCATCTGGATGTGTCAAATAATGTCGTTTTGGAATTGGGTCATTTGGAGTAGCGTAGCCCAAGTTTTGATAAAATTTTCTGGGACTATCCTGGGGAAGACAGTCTTTGACATTGCAGGAAGAAACAAAAATTTGACTGGGTTCGGGGCAGAACCGAGCCAAGCTCTAAACATAGAAAAGATAGAGGACATTGTAAGGCTTCCAGAATGACCTAGAACACTGGAATCGGATATCAAGAACTAGAGTTATAATTTTTAGAAGTTGGACCCATAACTGGCCAGTCGAACCTTTACCCCGGATAGGGTTGGATGAATTAAGATCTAGAAAACCTCTTTTTAAATTTGGAGGAGGCCCAGGGGTGCCCCACACTAAATGTGGACTGACTATGGGTTGTTTGTGGGCCCAGGTGCGGAACAGTGAACCCTCATTAAAGTAACCGAGCCCGTAAATTGTACGGTACCCAGGTAACAGTCATACCCTAACCTTTCCCCTGTATTACTGAAATCATAAAAGTTTTGGGAGTTCTTGTATTGATTCCTTGGCATTCCTTTCCAATGGGATGAACATTGGTGTGAAATTTATGAATGGTTCCTTGATGGGAACCGAATGCTGTATTTGTTCTGGAAGTTGAAAATCTCCATATTGTAAAAGTTGAAACTTACTGTTGTAAAAGTTGAAACTTACTGTGATTGTAGTTGAAGTGCTGTTTCTGCATTCTGATTTCTGTTGGGAAAAGTATTTAAATCTGAACGAAACTGAAAGTGTCAAGTTGGTATCCACTAACTAAAAGGAACCAAATAGGGTGAGTTGAATCGACTGGAACAGATTGAAGGCCATAGCCTTCCCCGGGTAATAGGTGCATGCATGTGAGCGGTCACGTACTCAGCCGAAACGTGGGCCAGTTTATCGGTAACCACTCATGATGGTGGTAGGTCAGGAAAGTTAAGCGGTAACCACCTGAGGAGCGGTAGGCCAGGAAAGAGTTGAACGGCTGTGCTATGTTAGAGTGCAGGCCATGAGACCCACTGAGGTCGCTCACCCAAGACTTATTTGAAGCTGAACATTTTGAATGGAACTATGGAAGTGTGATTCTGAACTTAATTTTTGTTTAAGGAAGATGGTGATAATGGGTTGTGTACCTTGAAAACGTGTTGTTGTCTCCCCCTTTCCCTAAAATATTTTCAAAAATGAATTTCGTACGTGTCTTTGATTGTTGAGGGTGAATGTTACTGAGTTTATCTCACTCTTATAAAATGTTTTGTTTTCAGGTGATCTAACTGTACTTGAGACTGGGGACAGGAGAATAGAGCGAGGCTCGAATGCTGGTTGTACTTAAAAAGGATTTTAGAAGTTGCAATAGAATCTAATTGGTTTAATTATGATGTTCAAGTTTTGTGTTGAAATTCTTGGACCCATGTATGGTGGGCTTGATTTGTAAAGACTTTATTTTAAATGTTAGTTATGATATCCAGCCTGGTATTTCCAAGAAGGAAATATGGCGGTATTTCCAAGAAGGAAATATGGCGGTAATAGCCTTGCTTAGAGAAAGCTCTTAAGTTAGCGCTACAAATGGGATCGACGGAAGCTGAGGTCTACACGGACAGTTTGATTTAGGTTCAAAGTTTGATTGACACCAGTCAGTAGCAAGTGAAAGTGTTAGTCTTAATTTATATGTATATATATATATATGTCTTGGATCCTCCACTTCACTAGAGTCGAGCTACTGTTAGCCCAATAAAGGATAGAGCTCTCCCATCATAGATTTTCTCCATTCACAAGACTCGAATACAAAACCTTATTTAAGATAAACAAGTGTTAAACTATTTGAACTAACATGTGTTGATTGTTAACCTTAATTGATAGTTGTGCGCCGTCTTTTGTTTCTTGTAATATTAGGAAGGTTGGTAGAGGTAATGTAACTGAAGCCCATCGGATAGCTATTTGAGCAAAGAATAAGAGACTATAATTGATGTTTGTTACTATTGTATTACCTTGTAGAACCCCCCCCAAAAAAAAAAACACACACACATACTCTATTAGTACAAAATCTTTATATTATAAGTAGCAAAATGAAATGTATTCAAAAATCTTCTCTCCTTCAATTCTAAAATGTGAAGCACTGATGTATGTAGTCCGTTGATCTCTTCCAAAATGAAATCTCAACCTTTCATTCAAAAAAATATATTAATTTTTTTAGAAGAAAAAAAAAATATCCCACATCTCCCTATTTTCATTCTCCCTAATGTAGAAGTTACCCAATTAGTTTTTAATATTTATCTAAAAAAATAGAGTTAGTTTTTGTCCTTCCTAAATTCACACGTGATCCTCTCTCATCTCTCTCCCTCTCTCTCTCTCTCTCTCTCTCTCTCTCTCTCTCTCTCTTATGCAATTACTTTTTTTAATGTTTGAGAAAATTATCTAATTCTTTTTGTTAGATTTTCATCAAATTAATTAATTACTATACCCAATGAAAATTAATAACAACCCATTAATGTGAAGAAAAATATTAGGTGATTTAACTAATTACACTAAACTTTATATCTTTATCTTCATGTTATAAAAAATAATAATATATATGATTGTCCATCCTTCCCCCTCTAGTCTATGGTACTTTTAATCTCATGCAATTCTAAACTGATGATTTTTGATAGTTTTCTTATTTAGTTTAATTAATACAATTGTGGTAAATTATTTATATTCTGTATATATTTTTCTTCTGTCTATTAGCTATAACTTTTTCCTAATGGTATTTTAAGCTTCTTTACTTATTTTTGTTCATCTCCATCTATATGTATTAAATAAATATGTAACATTTGCAGTGACGATGCAAACATTGAATCGAAGAATTTTGAATATATTTGGGCACTATAATAATTAATGCTTGACTTATATTATACAAGGCCCAACAAATCAAGGGAATGATATATAAATAAAATACATCAACCTTTAAAAATGGTTTAGCGGTAAGGTACATACATATTTTACATCTATACAATTAAGATTCAAATTTTTTCTTAGTGTGTGCATGTAAATTTACCAACCCCTTCCCCCCCCCAAAAAACTACAGAAGTCAATATTACAAAACTGAGAAGTTTAATTAATTGATTAACTAAAAAACTTATCCTACTTACGCTAAGATTATATATTATATGAATTCAACTTCTTAATTTTCCTATCCAATCAAAAAAAAATTCTTAGTTTTCTTACATATATAGAAGCATACTTAGAGCATTATTTGTAGGAAATTTTATTTTTTATTTTTAATTTTGATCAACATTATACACTTTGTTTATAATATTAACACATATTTATATTAAATTTTTACTATTTAAATACCCCGTGCAAACTCTCGGACACAAACTAGTATAATTAATTAAGAGTCAATGAATATCATATAGGTTAATATAAAAAGTAAAACAATTGAAAACATGAATCCATAGCGCTCCAACAAATTGGACCAAAGGCTCAGTGTGTGTAGTTATATATACATATACTCCTATTTATATATTAGATATTCCTGAAGGCGGTTGCTTATCGAGGAATTTGAAACCATATATGTTCAACACTCCATACGTTTTGTTTTAAGATCTACGTAGTTACTTCTTTATGTAAGTTTATTTGGATGTTATACATTTAATTCTCCTTTATATCGTTCTTATTAAACATTATATGTTACAATGCTCCTATTTATTTCTATGTTAAAGAGAACATAGACTTATGCTTGGCCAAATTGAATCTACCCAACGTAGACCTATGTCTGTTTCTTGTGTCCTTCAATTTGGTCCTTAACATAGGTCTAATTTCTGTCTAATATAGGTCTCATTTCTTTAATTCTTTTTAATGTGGTGTTGATTTTGAAACTTAAATAATTTTTTATGTAATTCTCTGCCGTATCTAAATTATACATCCACTAGAACTTTACAATGGGCACAAGGGCAACTACAGTGGTGGAGCTTGTTATTTGGCTCACAAGTGGAAGTTTGTTCCCTCCAAATTATCTCCATAATCCTACTTTTTGATTCTCAATTTCTGACCTCCACAATGTAAGGTTCATTACTTTGGTTTATTGAATAAAATAATTCACATGAATCTATTTCACAACCCAAAACCTTTTTTACTCCAAAAAAAAAAAAGAAAAACACAAAATTAAAACCCAAAATAAAGAAAAAATTCAAAAACCTCACATGAGCCACAACCGCTTGCAAGCTCGGCTCGCTTAAAGCATATGCAATGATGATCAATGGTTTTGGATCACAAGTAGGGCCCCACACCCTCCACATTATCCTACAAGCCAATTTTTTCTTTCTTCTCTACATCTCATGGATCACTAACTTGGATCACCAAATAAATAATATTTTGTAGACCCCACTATTAACATATTATTTGTCAAACGTTTTCAAAAAAAAGTTGAAGCTTAATCTGGCAAAAAAGAAAAAAAACAAAAAAGGGTGGTGAGCGGATTATGGACACGAGTTGGACTGCGAGGCGAGCTAGAAGGATTAACATTGCATGCCATTTTCTGGACCGCGGGCAAAAATATTGGACCACGATCCTAGCATTGCAAATGTGCAGTAGCTTAGCCACTTGTTTTCTGTCCCTGGGCGAGCGACCTGTGCGCTGCACTTGATCTAATGTATGAATTCCATTTTTATTACAAATATGTGTTGGGTTTTAAGTACGTAAGATCCGAAAATTATCAAGAACGTAAAATAATAAATAAAACTAACACAAGGGAACTTTGAGAGAAAAATTATATTTCCACTATTCCTGGACAATGTACAAACAACTTTCCCTATTTACAAGTGTTAATACCAACACTTATAAACAGATCCCTTTCACATCCTCTACCCAGATATGTTTTCTCGAAACTAATTACCAGTTGCTCCTTACACTCACCCACACTCACCAAGATCCCTCTTGGTATTTTCTCCGATGGTGTCTTGTGTAGCTCCTTTGTTATATCTTCCAGCAACTTCTTCTCTTTCTTATTTATCAAAAAAAAAAAACTAATGAGTCTATTGCAATGTGTAATTCTTATTTCATGTACTGCTCCCCATGAATTTACCCCATAAATAGTTTTACCACAAATTCTCTAACACCATTCGGCTATAACAAATTATTTTAATTTAATATTGTTCTTTTCTTTCCTCCTTCCATTGATTGTTATCAATCCTAACAATCTTCACCTTGATCAAAATCAATACCGACAGCTCCACTTAGCTCGATCCACTATTCATCGCCACCTTTAGCTGAAGAAGCAAACGTTACCCGTTTTCTGCTTGCTACATGTGTTCCTCGTGAGTCACTTGTAGTAGCTTTCCCTACAGCTCCACCCGTCTGTACATTCCCTACAAGTCTGTTGAAGCCTCTAAACATTTATGCTTTTAAGACTACCATAGCTTCTTTGGAGATCTTCAAAGCTTCACCTTGGAGCGAATATCGGTAACCTCTCCCATCCTACGTCCCTAAAGAGATCAGATTTCATTTTAGATCTGGTACATGTCTAATCCCAGTTACTGTCCACACTACCCTATCAAACATGCCAATTCATGCGGTTTCCACCCCGGCCATCTGGCTTTATGTACCACTTGACATGTTGACAGTACCTATTTCACATGGTTGATACGTATCAAAGGGCTTTCTAACTGAACCCATGTCAAACGAACAACCAAAATCTAATATCCAATCTGACTTTCCAGAACTTTCAACAATTGCCAGAAATATGTCACCTTCATCACCTAGGTGCGAACTTTATGCAACTCCTACTACTGATGGCTTCTCATCTCTCAGATCCTTCTTCCTCTTTGGATAATTCCTTTTCATGTGACCTTCCTCATCACAGTAGTAGCATTTGAATTTATGACTACGTGATCTTGAACGTTGGGACCCTTCCGCCTTCTCTCTTGACCGTCCTTCTCTCTGACTAGGATCTTTTGTAACCTCACCTGACCATCATTTGAGAATCCGTTGTTGCCATGCCGAGTCTCATTCATCAACAATGTGGCAATCACGTCATCAAGTCTCAAGGTCTCCTTTCCAAACAAAAGAGTAGTCATGATATTATCAAAAGATGAAGGTAATGAAGCTAACAGAAGCAAAGTTTTGTCTTCCTCTTCGATCTTTACCTCTAGAGAATCCTACTCCGTCGTTATCTTGTTGAACTCATCTAAATGTTGCCTGAAGTCCGCTTCTTCCATCATTTGGAGACTAAACAATCGTTTTTTCAAGTATAACCTGCTTGTCAATGATTTTGACTTATACCGACTCTCCAATTTGTCCCAAATATCTATCAGGTTTGTTAAACCAAGAACTTCCTGAAGAGTATCATTTACAAGACACAACAATATTGTACTCATTGTCATATCTTCCAAAATTTCCCACTCCTCCATCGACATCTTCTTTGGCTTGTCTTTTTCCTTGAGTGCCACCCACTCATTGTCCATCATCTTCTCAGTCCTGTGAGTCTTCACCTTGAAGGCCTTAATTGTCCCTTCTCGTGTCAGCCAACTTTTCACTCGTTGTTGCTACAAGGTGAAATCACCACATCCATTAAAAGGTTCGATCAAAATGCTCAAGCCTTTTACTGATGCTATCCCATGTTCTTTTACTCCAATTTTTTTTCTTACCGCTTACAAACCCACCTTTCCAGTGCCACCTCGCTCCGATACCACTGCTGGGTTTTAAGCATGTAAGATCCGAAAATTATCAAGAACGTGATAAAATATATAAAATTGAGACAAGAAGAATTTGAGAGAAAAATTATATTTCCACTATTTGTGGACAATATACAAACAACTCTCCCTATTTTCAAGTGTTAATTATCAACACTTATAAACAAGCCCTTCTTGCACCATCTACTCGGATGTGTTTTCCCACAACTAATTACCAGTTGCTTGCTACACTCACCCACTCTTACCAAGCTTCTTCTTGGTATTTTCTCTGGTGGTGTCTTGTATAGCTCCTTTCTTATATCTTTCATCAGCTTCTTCTCTTTCTTATTTTTTATTGCAATGCATAGCTCTTGTTTCACATAACTAGTCCCCATGAATTTGCCTCATAAATAACTTTACCACAAATTCTCTAACATCATCCGGCTATAACGCATTGTCTTAATTTAATATTTTTCGTTTTTTTCTCTTTTCATTAATTTTTATCAATCCTAGCAATATGAATTTTATCAATCCTAGCAATATGAAATGTTATAATAATTCTTATAACCTGTTCTCTTGTACATCAATCCTTTGTTGAGTTACCATAACTCATCATGACACCTGGCTGCCCAACCAAAAAAAAAAAAAAAAAAGGAAGGAAAGAAAGAACATGCTAAAAGGAACACCTGATCATGGCATTGTGCAGGTCATGACGGCTCACCCGACCTCCATCTTTTGCCACTGCCATGTGAATCCAGGTCAACCAGCAATCTTCTTTTCGAAAACAAAAATTAATAATTCTCTTTGGTGACGTACTTACTAGTTTTTGCTACCTAACTAATGAGCAATAATTATTGTCCACTTAGATTTCAGTCAATATATGCGATGTCTCCTTTTTCTGGGTTTCTTTCTTTTCGATAATATCTTTGAGTCAGTGATTTTTCACATTACTGCAAGAGTTTATCTTGGCAGTTCAATAAACTTATTCCAATCCGATTAATGTGTTAGTGTGATTGCGGGTTCAGCATCGCCCAAAAAATTTATTTCTAACAAATGTATCTGTAAAATTTCTATTATCCAAAATGATAAGTGTCTTACTACAAGACATTTTATCAATGTCTTGTTTTGACTTAAAAATCATTATATTATGTTTTTAAATTGAAAAAAAAAGTAGGATCGAATAGTAGAAGCATATTACAATTTATGAATTATATAAAATCATCTTTTTATCCATAATTTATCACATTTCTAAAATACGCATATCATATGTACTTTTGGGTAAGATTAATGCTATCAGAGTATCATTTAATACGTTATCGACGTAGCCTATGAATATTTAAGGTTCGCAATTCATAATTAAGTGTATTCATTAAAAAATGTGTGGTTTTCAATTATAAAACATGTTAATTTATGATGAGGTAAGACATTTAAGAGTGTCTTGCAGTAAGACATACATCACTACTCCTTCTATTATATATAATGTATGATATAAGTCTACATTGTTTTGCATGCCTTGATAGGCAATTTAGATTTCGTGACTATTAGTCTAATCACTAGGGATCTAAGTTGGGTTTAAAAAATGTTGATTATTCGCACTTAAAATTTGTATTTGGATTCATGTAAAATATGGATCGGATGTATTTCAGATTTGGGTAAAACACGATTAGTCGTATTTCTATTTTACAGGTTTTGGGTCGACCCAATAGATTTAGAGTGGCTTTTAGTAAGTTATTTTTCCTTTTTCAAAATTAAAAACTGGGCACATTTATTACTTCAAATTGTCCATATTTAATGAAAAAATATGGTAACTGTAATTTTTTAAAATATTAAAAATATTCAAATGTTTTATATATGAATGCCATGTACGGATGGGCAAATAATTGAGCCTCTTTTAGGTTGGGTGGGTTGACCCATACGTTAAAATAGTCAATAATTAATGGTCGGCTCATTTATGGGTCAAACCATCTAGAGCATATTAAGGGGCATGAGTGGTTTGGCCCATTAGTAATCTATTTAATAATTTGATATTTTTGTTGACTAATTTACCATTACCTAATTAGGTAAACTTCATTAATAGGCTGACCCTAACATGAATGTGGTTGGCCTATTGTCCATTACTGGCGTCAAAGTTATGAAACCAAATAAAGGGAATTAGAAAAGTACAAAACATTACAATTATCTTTCAATTATAACATCAAAAATTTAGATTATTATAGAGTAATATTATTTAAAATGTGATTAGATATATGCATTTTACTAAAAATATGGTAGTGGGACTCGCACATTTCTAATATTGTCTTATTCTAAATTGATTTTCAAAATCTAAATAGTTATTTCAAGCTGTTTCATACCCAATTTTTCAAAGTTTGTATAACTTGTGCATGATCTTTTTTATAGAATGGAGCTCGAAAAAGAAGTGTATTTTGGTTTAATCTGTGAAGGAGTGAGATAGTTATATAACGTCTCTCTAATATGAATAATCATTATTGTTAAGAGAGAAAATTAATTAAAGGAAAAAGATAAAGATATAATATTTGGTCGAGCCAGCGCATTTGCGTGCGGGTCCGATTTGACCTACTAATTTGCCGCATTTTCAAATTCAATTTATATCCGGTTTGAGTGAAGAAAATCGTATTCAAAATTCAAAATTTTCTTACGAATTCGGTTAAATTTTTGGATTGAATGACTCTTTGCCGGGTCTAATTTACGTATGACTGTGTCTTGGTGTCATTTCTTTATTAAAAGCATCATTTTTCTTGTGGAGGGCATTTCCCAATGTGTTTTTCTTAACCCACCTGAGTCCATAATCATGTCGTTCATCATTTTTGAATAGATCCGTCATTTGCTTCTAATCAAAAGCACCTGATTTACTAATTCAAAGGTCAAATCACAATCAGGAGATTCTTGTCCGATGGGATGCACCACTGGAAGGATGGGTGTTACTCAATACCAAGGGAGCTTCAAAGGGTAACCGGGGAGTAGTTGCGGGAGGAGGGGTAATTCGAGGACGCCAAGGTGAATAGATTAAGGGCTTCGCCAAGAACTTCGGTATATGTACGTCAGTTTGGGCGGAGCTCAAAGCGGTATTTTGTGGTCTCCAAATGACTCATATACTAGGGTTAAAGAAGATTTGGTTACAGGCTCACTCAATCATCGTATTACGGCTGTTCTGAGGAAATGGGTCATGGAATCCAATTCATAAGCCGCTTATCTTGAAATGTAAATAAATGATCGAACGCAAAGGTAGGGAGATCAAGATATTGCACTGCTATAGGGAAGCTAATCGTGTAGCTGATCGGTTGGCTAATTTAGGAATTAATAAAGAAATAGGAGTTGTCTTTTTTGATTCTCCTCACAAGGATGCTATGGATGTTCTGAATGCAGATATTGTAGGGGCTAATTGGTCTAGAAATGCTAAGTAATAATAATATTTTCAGGGCTTAGCTGCTCCTCTACACCAAAAAAATTACTGATATTTTTAGACAACAAATGTTAAGTATTAATTCACTTTGTAAACGCATGTTGATAAACATTAAGAATCATAACTATTTAACAAAGTCCGTACAAGAAAAGAGATAGGAGGGGGCCTATTAAAAGTTCGCTAGAAAGGCCCAGTTGCTCTCACTCACGCCAACTAATTCATTACGTAGGACATCAAGATTTGATTTTGGATCTTCAAATGAAAGATGAAACTCAGGTCAATTATCAAGGTTGAAGCTTTTGGCATGCTAGAAATCAATTCAACAACAAAAAAAAAGGTCTTGTTTAATATCTCACTTTTGGCTTTTGCACAAAAGATGAAATCATTTTGTTTTATACATAACTCTCTACGTAGGCCTGGTAACGGGTTGGATTTGGAGCGGGTGAACCTCCACCAGCATCCATCACCCGCATCCATCCACTTTACCCGATTCACCCGCCACCCACTCATCCGCTGAGCCGCATCCTATTCACCCATCACCCGCGGATGAAGTGGGTGATAAATGGGTGAAACAGATGAAATGCGTTCTATCTCATTTTATTCGTTTATCGCTCAAATAAGTTTTAAAATCCTGAACAATTTTAAAACATACAAAACAACCGATGAGAACCACATGCCCGAATCTTAAATATAACAATTACCACAAATGATAAATATACCAAATATAAATTGTCTCTAGTTTGGGGGGAAGGGCGGGGATTGTCCAAAGCCTAAACGTTCAACGCAAACAAGTAATTCGAGATAAAGATTGAATCAACTATAACACAATGTTTGGAAAGGCAAAGACATAAATCTTCAATTCTTTTCAACGAACTACCAAGTGGTACCCGCGTAGAGATCATCGCCAACCGATAGTCATTTAAAAAAAAATAATGAGCAATCATAATTTTACTAAACGTATTCAAATGTTTAGACTTCGGATCAGAAGAAGTGGAAGAAATTAGGGTTGCAATATATATATATATATATATATATATATATATATTAAGCGGGTGACGGATCGAGTGATGGGTCGGGTGGACCATCACCCGAATCCGACCCGATCCATCACTCGTTTATCCATCACCCATTTAATTCACCCATTTAGCCGGGTTTTCATCTGATTTTTCAGGTCGGATGAATCGGGTATCCATCGGGTTCGGGTGAAATTGTCAAGCCAATCTCTACGGCGCATTTATAAACATTGGTTTTTTTATATTTTTTCCTAGCACTCTAAATGTTATGATATACTTACAAAAAGAGTGAGTTATTATGTGGAAGAAGATGATATCCACTTATGGTGTTTGCTCTAAGTAGAAAGAGAAAAGTGTAACAATATGGAAAGAGAATGACAGTCATTTGCATTTCTTATTTAATCATCATATCATTGCGTTCATTCTAACAAGATAATCAAGTGCCAATCTAGTGATTAAGAAACAATATCTGAATTCTCAAACTTGGGAGAACCTAAGCAATACACCGCGCAGTGCGTATTTGCTATATTCAAATGTTTGTCCAGAACCGGATTAATAACTGAAAGGCGAAAGGGCCAAAATGAGTGCGGTGGACCAGTACAAGGGACGAATTTTCAGGGGATGCCGGGAAAAGCGAGGGAAACAAATTAAAAATGTTGAACTCTATCAGCCTTTTCTCCCATTATGCACTCTCTCACCGCGCACCCCCCCCCCCCCCCCCCGGGGTCTTGGTAGGCTGACTGATTGAAGGCGGAATAAGCGCTCAAAAGAGAACGCTCCCAAATTGGTTGCTTGCTGTCTCAGCATACTTCCTGCTTGGCTACCATGTTTATGACCCGCCCCGGGGGGGGGGGGGGAGCTTTGTACCTTATAGCGTATGGAACATGGATCTAATGCTAGACAGCTCCAGTTACATGGTATATTTGTAGGCTTGTCAATTCGGATGGACGAGTTAACTACGCATCGGTTTATTTGAGTTCGGATAAAATGCGGGTCGGGTATGTTTTGGGTTCGGATTGTTGGAGATTTTCAAGGTCCAGGAATAGACCGAGGGAGCAGGACGAGTTAACTTATAGAGGATGCTGAATGTTAAGCTCTCTAACCAAAATGTGGCAGAAGGTCATATTTATAAGCTCTAAGGCTAGGGTTTGAATTAGACTTTAGGCTCAGGCCCATATTTCAACATTATCCTCTTAATTCTAAAATCGAAATAATTATCATTTTCAGCATAATTGAGGATACGTCGCAATTTATGATTGGTTGAATTTAATTCCATTTAAATTCAATTTAATGGGTCCGCGGCAACCAATTTTTCACATGGCAACTCCTAATTGACTAGGTAAAAATTATTTTATTTTACACGAGGCGTCATATGATTTTTTTAGCAAATTTTTACCTCTTACAGAATGACCATAGTCTCATGGCCTTATTTTATAGTAAACCTAACCTTCTAAAAACACGCAAGATTATCGAGTCAATTGGCATTTCTGACTTATGTGTTAACTAGAACACTTGATGTACAAGGCAATTGACTTGCCTAAAACAAGCTAGCATCAAGTCGTCATCCATCATCACCCAAACCATGATCATTGTTAATTAAAAAAAATTTTAAAAAAAACTTTCCTTTTCATTCCAAGTCAAAAACCGTGACTAGCCCGAACAAAATTCAAGAGTCTTTTCCTTTTTTTTCCCTTCTTCGCCAATTGTAAATAGTTGGGACGCAACTAATTGTAATTCAATGTGTTTTGTGTGGGAATGATCCGTAGAATTCAACACCATTAGCTTCTCCTTGATAATGGAATGCAACTAATGATATCTCACATCAATTTGTTTGCGTAGGAATGATACATGGAATTCTTAATGAAGTCAATTGCACTCTACCTACCTCAAAACACCATATACGCCCTTTGTTTCAAGTCCAACTCTTAAAGAAATTGCTTTATCCATAACATCACCTTCCATACTTCAACAACTATATATTTAGCTTGCGTTACAGATAGAGCCTCACACTTCTGCAAGTTAGACTGCGCAACTCCCCCTATGAATGTAAAAACATAGCCCTTCGTGGACTTTCTTCCATCGAAACAACCTTTCATGTCAGAATTGGTTTAACCTTCAAGAATTGAATCAGTTCTCATCAAACTGCAAATAGAGTTTTGTTATTCCCGGCAAGCATCTTAAAATCCACCTAACAACCTCCCAGTGAGCCTTTCCTGGGTTGAAAAGGAACCTACTCATAACACTAACATCATGAGCAACATCTAGTTGGGTACAAACCACAACATTTATGAATGAACCGACTGTAGAAGAATAAGGAATTTTAAACATCTCTAATTTCTTCTCTTTGATTTTGGACAATCTCTCTTATTCAACTTGAAGTGAGTAGCAAATGGAGTACTAGCTAGCTTGGCATTTTTCATGTTGATGTTTTAAGTATCTGTTCAACATATTTCTCTTAAGACATCCACAGTTTCTTGTTTCGTCGATCCCAAGCAATGTCTAGGCCCAAAATTTGTCTTGTCAAACCCAAATCATTCATCTCAAAAGATTTGGATAACTCCTTCTTCAATTTGCTAATCAAATTAGCATCTTGCTTGGCAATCAACATGTCATCAATATAAAGCAGCAAGACAATGAAGTCACTACCGAAAAAGTGGCGAATGTATAGACAATGGTCATTTTTTTCCCTCTTATAGCCTTAGCTTGTAATAAATAAGTCAAATTTCTTATACCAATGTTTAGGAACTTGTTTCAAACCATAAAAACTCTTCTTTAACCTACAAACCATATGCGTCTTCCTTTCAACTTCAAAACCCTCTGGTTAACACATATAAATTTCCTCCTACAAGTCTCCACGTAGGAATGCAATCTTCACTTTTAGTTGCTCAAGTTTAAGATCCATGCTAACAGCTAATCCAACTACAACCCGAATGGAACTCATCTTTACTATAGGAGAGAAGATTCACTGAAGTCAATGCCTTTTTTTTGAGCTCACCCTTTTACCAATACATGAGCCACATATTTTAAAATTGTTTGACATTTTTATTCAACTTGAACACCCACTTATTTCTGAGTGCCTTTGTGCCTTTTGAAAGTTCCACTAAGTTATAGATGTAATTCTTCTTTACAGAATTCATCTCTCCCTCCATAGCATAAATCCAACATTGCTTGTCCTTGTGAGACTGCATATCTTCGAAGCTCTTTGGCTCCCCCTCATTACTAAGAACAGCATCCTTAGAAGTGAGATACCTAGTAGACAACTAATGATCTCTTGAACTCTTCCTTATAGGAGGGACAACAGCAACTTTAAAAGATTGCTCCCCCCTAATTAAAACCACCATTAGGAATGTCATTTACAATTAGCTCAGTAGCATCCCTAGGTTTTCTTTAACATAGTTACCCCATCTGTGGCACCTCTAGATGAGATATATATACTGGTGACACATCAGTCAAACCAGTAAGATATTGAGTAGTCTTCTTAGAGTTATCAATATTAGCTATGGCCTCATGCTTGTGGAAGACAATAGCTCTGCTTCTTACTATTTTCCTCTTCTCTCGATCCTATAATCTTTAACTAAACTTCTTATCACTATAGCCCATGAACACACAAGGTATGGCATTACTATTATTCAATCTATATTCCTTTAGTGCATGCATGAAGCCTTGCACCCAAAAACCCTCAAATAGTGGTAAGAAGCATTCTTTCTAGTCCATTTGCGCTCTGGAATGTCACATTACAAAGAAACTGATGGAACTCTATTAATTATATAAACTGTCATATGAACAGCTTCACCATAGAATAACTTTGACAACTTGGACATTTGCTTCACCATAGAATATCCTTGGCAACTTGGACATTCTAAGTATTGATCTCACTTTTCTCCACAATGATGCTATTCATTCTTTCTGCAACTCCATTGCGTTAGAGTGTACCAGGCCTCATCTTGTCAAGGCAAATATCATGCTTCCTATAGTACTCCTTTAATTTGTCTGAGGTGTACTCCCTACCGTTGTATATCCAAAGAGCCTTCAATGGCATGCCTGTCTTCCTCTTCACCATGACATAAAAGTGCTGAAACTTTTTGAATACCTGACTTTTGGCTTTTAACATGTACACCCAAGTCTTATGTGAAGAATCATTAATAAAAGAGATGAAATATCTATCACCATGCAACAACTCCACCTCAATGGGACCATACATATTGGAATGCATCAATTTTAACTTATTTTCTTTTTGCTTTAGGTACTTGGGAAAAGAAGCTCTATGATGCTTATCAACTAGACAATAATCACAAGGGTTGTGAGTTTCACCTTCAGATAAAAGAAATAAGGGACTCCTTGGCAAGAATCTTAACCATTTCTCACTCACGTGAGCCAACCTTTGGTGCTAGAGGTTTGGTAAAGCATCATTCTGAACAGCATTAATTTGATCCACCACACACCTTTACATGTGTCTTGTAAAGTGTGTAACAAAGCTCGCCTCAAGCAATAAGGAAAGAACCCTTAGTGAGCTTCCATTTACCCTGACCAAGTTGATGCTTATGACCTTCCTTTTTGAGAGTACCCATCGAGATCATATTTAGGTGCAAGATTCGAATATGTCTCACATTTTTCAAAATAATTGTGCAACTAATATTGGTATGAATACATACATCACCTATCCTAATGATATGAAGAACACTATTGTTACCGATCTTGACACTTCCAAAATGTTTAGCTGAGTAAGAGCTAAAATAGTCCCTTTTGGGAACGTAGTGATATGAAGTAGCTGAATCAACAACCCACTCAACATCAGAATCAATAATATGGTCGCACTCTGCAATTGCACAAATTGGTATAACAACATCATCACGCGAATATTCATGTGAGACTATTGCCATAGTATTTTTCTCATCGATCTGCTTCTGATTCTTATCATCCCTTTGTCCCTGTTTCTCTACGTTGCAGTACTTTTTCATATGCCCTAACTTTCCATACTTCCATCATGTAGCTCTCCCATTACACTGGGATTTGTTATACCTTTTTTATTTCCCTTTGGTCCTCTACTCTAAATTCGACCTTTCCCTTTAGTGACAAGAGTCTAGTCGATATCAACGCTTATCTCCTTTTTACAGGCTTTTTCCTTGAATAAGCCATCTTTGAATGTACTTAACTCCTGGAGCTGAGTTGCAAACAGTAATGACTAGGGTTTTCCAACTATCCGGTAAAGAACTCAAGACAAATAATGGCTACAACTCTTCACCCAAAGCAAGTTCTAAAGTAGAGAACTGGTTAAGAATACCCTGAAAATCACTCAAGTGCTCAGCAATAGTACGTCCTCCTTTTAATTTCTAGTTAACAAGCCTCTTAGTCAAAAAAAACTTTATTTTGGGCAGTCTTTCTTTATTACAAACCTTCTATCTTAGTCCACAAGTTATGGACATCAGTTGTGCCGGCTATGTGGTGAAAGACACTAATATCCACCTATTATCTAATTGTACCAACAATCTTACTATTTAATTTTTTTTCACTCTTCAACCCGTATTCTTTCAAGTTTCTTACCTTTTAGTTCAATGAGGTCATATAGATCCTTACGAATAAGTCCTCCATCATTGGCTTCTAAATCGAATAATTACTAGTAACAAATTCAGTTATTGACGTATTAGTTGAACTCCCCATAACTCTCTCAATTAGGTATATCACCCCAAGCTCTAATACCACTTGTTGGGTCTAAGACTACTCACAAGAACAATTAGCTACAAATCCAACAATTAACATGGAAAATAATTAAATAGGGCAGCAAATGTGATATGGAAAACACTCCAGTGTAGAGGAAAAAACCATGAAGCAAACCGATAAAAAACTTCCACTATAAGAATAGTAAATAGTACAATGAGTAACTATCATAAATTATTTGCCCTAATTCGAGGCCCACAGCAATTAAAAAACAATACAGAAATTACCTCTAGGCTCGAATACGATTGAATAACACTACCCATTGATTTTATGACCACCTAGACAATCACCCCAATTGTTGTAAACACCACCGAATATCGCCTTTGCAAAACCCACAGAGTATCTGGCTCTCTTGCACAATCAGTCACGCTCTCAAAAAAAATTTCAAAGTCTCACAATTTTGTGAGAAATATTATGATTCACAATAGTTGTTGTGATGAATGAGGAAGGCCACATGGCTTTAATTTATAGTACAGCTCACCTGTCTAAGACACGTAAGGTTATCAAGTCAGTTCACCTTACTGACTTATGTGTTCACTACAAAACTCTAGGCAAAAGGCAAGTAAATTGCCTAAAAAAAACTAGCATCATGCAGTCAATGCCTTTTTTATTAGAGAACTAGTTTGGGCCCGTGCTTTGCACGGAGCATGTTCAAATACAAATTTGTAGATATGTTATCAAAATAATAAATGAATAGTTATGGTAGACATGACTAATATTATAATTTAGAGGAGATAATGGAAAAACTCAATAAAAAAGTTATGTATACAACAACTTCGTGTATAACCAATAGGATTAACAATTGAAAACTATATGATTGTGGAAAAAGTCCATTTAAGTATGATGGAGACAATAGATAGTGAATTTGTTACAAAGCACGCTAAATGGGGTGATGATTAGTCAATCTATGACTCCAATAATGAAAAATCCACCTCCTCCTCTTGCTAGTGAGCAAAATTTTATGAAGTCGTTAATTGTCTAGTGAAGTTAGGTAGAAACTATTTTGAAGTCAGTTTAGTTTGAGTTTCGCATGTAACACAAATAAAATTTGTCTTTCAACGAAAGTAATTTGAACATTATATTTATGCTAATATATAACGTTTTTGGCTATTTAAAGTGGTCCATTAGGGGGTGCTAATATAATTATATGTTCATAGTTTATACATTTGATTTTCATGTCAACTCATTAGCTTCACGGGTTTTGATATAAACTTCTCATGCCCTTATATATACATACATACATATATATATATATATATATATATATATAAATGTATATATTGTATGTGTGTGTGTGTGTGTGTGTGTATGTGTATATATATATATATATATATATATATAGTGTGTGTGTGTGGTGTGTGGTGTGTGTGTGTGTGTGTGTGTGTGTGTGTGTGTGTGTAATATATATATATGATATATATATATTATTATATATATATATAGATATATATATATATATATATATATATATATATATATATATATATATATATGCTGCTCAGGTAGGATGAGATACTTCGTTAGATGAGTAGGATGAGGGCATGGAGGTGCTGTTAGTGTCCTATCTAGAATTAATCACCAAATGGACTACTAATGAACACTGAAACTAAAACTATTGATCACTAATTATTAATATTATAGGTAGATACATGTAATATTATTTTTGGTGAAAGAAGGCTTAAATACATCAATAACAAAGGTTTTCTAACTATAATTGAGGGTGTGGTTCATAATCAACGAACGTGCTTGTGATGATCGCCATAGGTAGATCAATTGATCACCAAGCATAACTCTGTCAATAATAATATAAGTTTTTTTTTACAATATTACTTAGCGATTAATAGATTCATTTTTAGTGATTGACAGAATTATGTTTGATGAATAATTGATCTGTCTATCTATTTTGACCACAACGAATGTGTCCATGGAGCATAAACTATACATGCAACTCTAGTTATTGAGCATTACTAGTTATATTTTCAACTTTGTTTTCATTCATAATCATCATATATGTTTTTCTAGGATATCCGTTAGCGATCAATCGATTAAGTTTTAGCGATCATTAGAACTACATTTGATGATTAATTAATCTATCTATGGTGATCTCTATAAATACATTCGTTGATCATGAACGATATCCTCAATTATAGTTAAAAGAGATTTGTTTAATATGTTTGTGAGCTTTACATTCATTAAAAATTATAATATTTGGTTTTACTTAATATCTTGGCTAGTGATCAATAGTTTTAGCTTCCGCAATCATCAGTGCTATGTTTGGCGATCAGTTCTGCATGAGAGGTAGACAACACCTCTATTATCTCATCCTACTCATCTCATGGAGAAGCTCATCCTACCCGAGCAGCCC
>JAKOGI010000939.1:0-87500 GCA_029747015.1 Carnegiea gigantea
AAATTTTTAGCAAATTTATCCTTTAGACTCATATAATATCCAGGTCGATAATTGAATCCTACTAATTCATTACATAAGTTAGTCTTAATTCCTATGATAATGTGATTATTAAATTTGATATGCCTAATATCATAGAGCAAAGTATAAAGATCAACATCTTTGCCATAATATTGTAATGGAATGATTTGAACTTGGACACTTCCAACATGGGTATACCTATACTTTATATCTTTGTTATGCTTAAGGATGTTTTTTCAATTAATGAGATTAACTTCTCTCACATCATACTCACAGTCTTTGATTTCTAGATCTCCTTTCATCATTTCACATACATACTTACTCTTTAATTGAAAGATTGATTTTTTATAGATCATCTCTTTCTGAATTATGAGAATGACTCAATCTCCTTTGACTTCTTCGTTATTATTGTCTACAACAAACTCTTCTCCTTAAAGATCACCAAGACTAATCGAGCTACTTTCCATCATATGACTGATTTTTTTATAATCACTTTCTTCATATTTATTGTCCAATATAATTTCAACAATTCTTTTGTTATTATTTAGGGGTAGGTCTAATGCCTCATCCCCACTGAGCTCAACATAATCTATGCTACCTAAGGTTTTAATAAGCTTATTATTCTTCCTAGTTTTACACTCATTAGCATAATATTCTACTTCACAGCACGCCCAATATTTACAGTTGTTTTTTTTCTATAGGACAATAAGTTACTTTTCTAAAAAGTCTTCGCTTTTTAGGGTTTGGTTTGTTATGATATTTTCTTTTATATTTCTCTCCCCTTTGCGATTAAAGCTCTTTTTCTTATAAAATTTTCTTTTTCTTCTCCTTTCAGGTACTTTTCCCTATTGGTGAGATGAATCCCAATAAGTTAGGAATTACTTCTTAATTTTCTTTTGTTTTTGGAGATCAGGACATTGATCATTGATCCATTTTCTTAAATAAGAGATTCTTTACTCAAGGGTATCAATGACATCTGCTCTTTCAACCCATGCAATGTATTTTTCATTAATTATAGAATTTATATGATATGATAATTTGTCATAGAACATACCCAGATTGGTTTCATTATTGCCAATTTTATAATAATATTGACTACATTCAACAATATAATTTTTCAGATATTTCATATCCCATAATTCTATATTATTAATCTTTCTTTGCCATTCTCTTGTTTTTTCTTCGGAATTAAGTTTAACTCCAATGAACTCGGTTTTGATTTCCTTACATAAATTTCTCAACATAGCAGCCGTTATTTCCATCATTCTTAATGCATTTTACCGGCTTCATTTGATAAATCATACCAGTCAGTTAAAGTGTCAGAAAAACTATATTCGATGTAGTTTAGAAAATTTGCAGCAGTCCATGTAGTGTTTAGGTTTAAGATACTATTCATACCTCTTTTTCAATGCTCAAATATTTTTTCTCTATTACGAGCTCCGTATATGTTTAAGATGTATCCCGTTTGACTAATTGAAGCAAGGCCAATTTCTTCAAAGGATATAGTTTTCTTTGGGATAAACCTAAAGAAAAAAATTGATTGTATGTCCTGCTGAAACATACCTAGGTCTCATAAAATGAGTATTTTTTCTAGAATGTTCACCAAATTCTTCAGGTTTAGGAACAACATTATTAACTAGATTGGTCTCTATTTCACTTAAATCGAGTCCTTTTCCAGTCTCATTGATTCCGTCTTCAACAACCATTTTACCATATTTTTCTATCCAGTTTTCTTCTACCCTCTTCTAATGATAACACATTACGATCTTCTAGTTTAATCAGATTCATCTGCTGATATATTTCTTCTTCTAATTGGACATTACTTGCCTCTTCATTATCATTAGATAACACGTCATGTTTATCATTGAATACGCCCATGATCTTGTCTAATTCTTCTGGATTCTGTTCTTTCTCAAACATATTTCGCAATTCTTCAAGAGTATATTGTTTATACTCCTTCTTCTTCATCTTTTTTATTCTTTTCAGAAGTTTTTTCAACTGATTTTTCTCGTACTTCTTTTTGAATTTTTATATCATACAAAGAAAATTGATTTTGTTTTCTAGATTTTGGAAAGGATATTTATATTAAATAGAGCACTAATACTTATATCAGATTTTCCACTGTGTGTAACTTCATTGATTAAAGAAAAGGGATTACTGGCAATTGTTTCTTGATAGCTTTAACTTCAGTATTAATTTTTACTAATTCAGCTTTTAATTCCAAAACTACATCAGTTATATAATATAATCCTTGACAAACCAACCTCATCAAGCCCCAGTAATTGCAGCATCAATGTCAGTGATGGCCTTACTGGTACTCATGTACAAGCTATAAGCTCACCTACCTGTTGCATCCGTGCTCAAGATTTGGGCAAATGCCAAATTGCCACAACTTAAGGCTACAAAAACCATTCAATTAACTAAGCTCAAAATGAACTGGAGTTAATACAGTCCTGACTCAGGGCCTGATGCTCATTGCTTGCAAGTTGCAACTGAAGGCTATGTCATCCTTCATTTAAATAGCATCGAAATCAGATTACCTTTGGGCTCTAGAACTTGATGCTTGTCCTCAGTGAGCATGTGTTCGCACGGTGTATCTTGTGAGCAACTTGGACCACTAAGAATGACTACATCAGGAAGTGATCACATAGCCAAGGCAAGATAGATTCGACCAGCAGCAACTCCAGCAAGGAACTAGGAAACCAGAGTATAATCTGTAATAACTTATACTACTACCTCGACAGGACTTCCCTCTTAATAGCAGGTGTGTGAAAGAGAAATGTCCCTTGGCTTCAGATAGCGAATCGGACGTACAGTTCTGGGTGACTATAAGGCAGCGAATTCTGTTGAATTCCTTCAATGTTATCTGAACCTGGGCATGCGTCAAGCTTTAAGCTTTGACATAGTATCAACTTACAAACAGATTTGCTTCAATTGCATACATTCTTCTGGCCATGATGTCCAGCTCCTGGGAAGCGGCGTAATGTTAGGGATAAACCAGAGTTTTAATATTTATAAACCCCAAGTGCAAGGTGTATCGTTGAGTACTTGGGGCGTCGTCCGCAGGGAATTGTTTGTTTCCAACTACCACGGCTAGCTAAAGCGTCTCGAGTTAGGCAAGATCGAAGGGGAAAGAGGGAAAACTAAACTACGCCAACAAACATAGGAAAAAGCAACTTGGAGTTGTGATTTGACTAATGGACGAACCAACTAATCAAGACGAGTCCTAACCTACCCAAACTACATCACAAACTAGAGATGATCGGTTGCACCATCAAAGACCACCCAAGCCCTCTCTCAAAGGTCATGAGCTAATCTAATTAGCCTAACCACCTATTTTCATGGGGTTAGCTCAATTACACCACAAAACTAGCAACCTCGGACCTAACTCGATTCGGGCACTATTTTCATGTCCCGAACTCGGCTATTCCCTCTCCCACACTAGCTAATTGACCTCACCTCTCAGCATAAGTCAAACGCCCAAAAATATGGATGAAAGCTCTCTCAAGCATTTCATCGAACACTTGGCGGGCGTGAGGAAAACCTTTAGATTCTAAGCATTAGTTGGGTATGGTTAGGCCTAGTACAAGATCAATTAGCCATCAAGAGGCTAATTACAACCCAAGTTCACAATTTCTAACAACTAATCATTAACAAAATACAAAAACCTAAACCTAAACCTAAACCTAAACTAACGAAGAACGTAATAAACATGAGATGAAGGAAAGAGAATGAAATCTAACAACCAAAAAAAACATGAATTAACAATCAAAACTAAACACTTAAACTAATACAATCTAAACTAATAAGATTAAGCAAGAACAAAACTGAATAATGAGAGAGAGCGAAGAAGACTTATGCTTGAATTGAATGAACGAACTTTGAATCCACAAGCTTGAATCTCAAATCAATACCACTAAAATCCTAATCTAATCCCTTCAAAGGGATTTTTATTGGCTAAAAACCTAAACTAAACTACCCTAAGGAAGTGGAAGAAGAAGCCCCCGAACAAGGTCGAGAAAAGAGGATTAAATAGAAGACAAGGCGGGCCGCGAACAACCGAAGGAAACAAGGAGGCACGGCCGCCACGTGGTGGCCGTGCCACCTTGCTAGCCGGCTGTCCCGGCTGGCTCCCGTTTTTCCGCCTTTTTGCCAGTTTTGATCCTTTTCCGCCCATTTTCGCGATATTTGCTTAGTTCAACTTATTACCTACAAGAATAAACAAAACAAGTAAAAATCTCAAAGAATACTTAATAAAACAAGAAAAACTCTAAAGATTACGTTATTATACGAACTAAGATTAGGTGAAAAGGGCATATAAAATGCGATAAATTATCCCTAACACGTAACAGTTGGCATCTTCTAAATTGTATTTATAAGAAGCATAAGCACTCTCCTCAGCCGAACATACAACATCCAAGATGCATCACACACTCAATCTCATACACTCTTGGACGGGTCAAATGCACAAGAAATTTATCAGCAATTTTTTCTTAATTTTGTTCACATCCATACACAACCCTCTTTGACAAATAATATAATACATACAATAGCAACACCAAGAAAGCAAATAATTGTTCTTTGATCAAAGGGGGTGTCTGCCAAATGTATCATATGCTGTTTTTGTGAAATGGCTTCATGTGGCATACTATTTCTACAGCCTAGGTTGTTAAAAGCAAAATGTCTCATTAACATCTCTAATACCTTCTTTTTATTTAGTTTTGAGGCCTTTTTCTGGTTTTTTTTTTTGGGGGGGGGGGGGTGGTAATAGCTGCATCAATGTCTTTCATATTAAAAGTCTATTAAAATTGCCTCCTCCAATTCAAATTTTGAGGCAAGATATTTCAAAAGTTATCTCTCAATCTCCTCCCTCCATCTCTCAAGATTAGTGTGCCATTGCCAAAGTGCAAAAGCAATAACACGTTCAGTAAGAGGTGTCAAAAATACATGCTCAATGCACATCATGCTTGCATGTTAGAGAAAGAGGGAGAGGGAAAGGCAAAGAAAAATTCAGGAGTTATATAGCAGAACTGTACTTTCTGGAATAATTAACAAATAAGATGATGATGTCACAACAGGAGGTAAGTCATTCAACAGAGAAGCACCATCATATAAGAAGTTAACACAGCATCAAACAGCCGTGAGAATGTGAAAGGTATGATCATCAACGAGTCATATTAAAACTTCGCTTAACACAGCATCAAACAGCCAGGAGAATATGAAAGGTATGATCATCAGGCAGTCACATTATAACTTCTTGAGGTTTTAGACATCAAAGTACTTAACAGAGGTATTTAGTTTGGTCTCACATAACACAACGGCAGTTCAATTCAGGTGAAAATACTGGGTCGTCTCTGCGACTTCTCAAAGGTATACATACCTCAAACTTGAGGTAGATGTTTTCCCCTTTATCCCTTGCCCTTCATTGTCCAGTAGCAAGGAGTTGCATACCTGTAAGAAGTATTCATCAAGAGGAAAAATGAAAGGAGCAAAAACATTAAAGAAGCCAAATTAGTTTATATTCAGAAACTTCCTTTATTAAGGACAGCTCAAGTACATACAACCAGTCCTATAAATAAAGGATATATACGGAATGCCATCCAGTGTATAGGAACTACAAAGATGATATACTCATGAGGACTAGTAACTACTGTCAATGACATGTCACATGAAAGTGGCAACCAAGTAAAAATCCTTATTTTCTAGTGCAGTCAAATGTTAAGGACATGAAAACACTCTCATTATACAAGAACTACTGGTTGCCAGCAACAGGGCTGCCATGACCTCTCTTGTTGTCATCCCATCCTCTAACCCATGGCTGTCCGGGTGTCGCTCGTGTCTCTGGAGCAGAGTAACTCTTTAGATTGTTCATGACTTTCTCATGAACAGCAGAAAAGACCTGCAAATTTAAACACGCAGGTATGAGATTCCATGCTCAATATGACAAATATTTCCAATAATTTCAGATGAGTCCGGAATCTGAATCTCACAGGATTCGTGCTAACTGACTCCGGTGGTTGTTCTTGCCCAGTCAGCCACTTCCACAAATCTGGATTTTCCTGCAAGCATGTCACAGGAAACGAGGACCAAACTGCAAAACAAGAACTTTGGCAAAACCACCCAATAAATCACCCTAAAACCTAAATGAAAATAGTTCGACCCATAGTTACCGGATTCTCTCAAGCCCCCAGCGTACCGCGAATTGATTCGCACGAACCAGACCGCGATACTTTAGCCTACCAATTCCCCAAATATGGCGAATTCAGCAAACCCATCTTCCACCACAATGGTATTGCATATTTTCATGAGTCATAGGCCAAATTTTGAAGAAAATGGAAGGATTTTTAAGGTTGCCATGAATGAGCAAACTTTTTACAGAGCAAAACGAGAAGAAGAGAGAGAGTGAAAGAGAAAGAAAAGATTAATGTGAAAATGTTGCCCTACCGGGGGGAGGAAGAGAGAGAACCCTTATTATTAAATCATTTTATGAGTCTCTATGATGTGTGAAGTCTTGAATTGGGGGACTAGATGTACTAATAACGACCCTCGTATACCGGATTCTCCATTATGCGGCAAATCATGTACCCGAATCCGTTCCCTGTACTGGAATGTACCATGTTCTAGGCAACTATGGTTCAACCATGCACGCATTGGTGCTTAAGTGAACCCATATATTCATCTCTGCCGCAATTGACATCCCCTAAGAACTTTCCTTTAGATGTCAATTAAGTGCCGCTCAATTTTATTTTTATCCCCATGAAAGGCAAATATGGATTATGGAAAAAAAATAAATAAAGGAAAACGGGGAACCCAAAAAAAAAAAAAAAAAAGCCCCATTTTCTTTGTCCCCCCATTAGCCTGCATTCCCTCTCCTGCATCACTGCCACTGCGATCTGTTACAGCAGGGATGCCAGCAGCCAATAAATCCTAGCTGTGTCACACATTGTAGAATCGACTCACATTCATGCCCAACTTCAACATTCAATCACTATTATGAACATGTTCTAGTGTGCAACGAACTAAAATTAGTGTTGAGCAAGGGCACAAGCCAAAACACAGGATGACGTTATTTAGGAGTATTCATGCTTCTCATATCAACTTGTCCGAAATTTGGACAGTTGAAAAATGCACGTTTGGATTATTTTTTCAACTTGAATACAGACTAAAGTAAAATTTCTCTCGAGACCTCCTCTACTTCGTTTCTGTAGAATAGTAAGTAGTCTACAGTTTTAAAATTTAGGGTCAATCAGAACCAGTCTCTTTGTAATTTTGCAATTCAGGGGTAAGACTGCTACATCAGACCCCCCAAATACCCCGCCCCCCAAACACCCGCCTGATGGTGGAATTTTTGGAGTATTGGATTTGAATTTGGATTTGCATGCTTCTCATATCAAGTTCCACACCCTAGAAATCACACTATAAAGCAAAAGAGCAAAATAAGGATGACAGGGTGACAAACCAGGTCAAGGACTTGGATGAGCGATCTGATCCCATTTTCATCCATCGAATGGATATTTTCTTCCACCCATTTTCCCAATACGAGATCCAACTCGAGGAAACCCCGTTGCTTGCTCCTATATAGCAACCTGTTGTATCACAAATTTCATCATTCACTACCCAGTACCACATGTCAAAAATGATAACATGAATAGCCAAACAATATAATTTGTCATCTCAAGACTCAAGAGAGCATAGAAATGGCTATCATCAGAAACTACATCATCTAATGGTTCAACACCACGAGAACAACATACCCATGTAGATTCTGCAAAAGCAAGTTCATGGGAAGCCTAGACACACGAAACCTTTCCCATTAACAGCAAAGGTGGCCATGTTTGAAAAAACCCTAATAAACTAATATATTTCTACTACAACTAATGTAATTTTTCATCTCAAGACTTAAAGAGGGCAAAGCAAAAGCAATCATCATAAACTAGTACTACATTATAGTATAACTCCACAATAATGACAAACCCACGTTGATCCTCCCATAGTAAGGTCTAGGAAGTCTCGATGCACAAAAGTCCCCCAAGGCTAACAACAAGAGAGTTCGATTCCAAAAGATCCACTATCTACGAATATAGTTCTACCAGCATAATATCATCAAGAAATCACAGAACAAGTCAAAAAGGGTATGGGGAAAAACAATAGCAATTGATTGACCTGTTGATCAATCGTCTTCTATTCTCCCCATCAAAAAGATCAATCTCACTCGAACAAAACCGATAACTGAGAGGACCCAATTGCGAGTTACTGCAAAATACAAAACAGAAGACGCCAAAAATCGACTAAGTCACTGAAATTTATTGAAGGCATTTAATAGAACAACTGAAAGCTACAGCTTACGAAATTCTGGGAGTAGCAGTGACGGAAGAAGCAGATGAAGCCCCATTGAGAGAAGCAGCAACAATTCGATTGAGATTCAAGACTGCTCTTCGAAGCATTGCCATTGCAAATTCAAATTGTATACAGCAGATTCAACTAGGAATCCTGAAATTCGTGTGTAATGAAAGTGAAATGCGATTAATAATCGAAAATTTAAGAAAATTCATGTTGTGTAATTTCCTTTAAAAAATTATCAAATAGACAAATACACTCATGTGCCGGAGCAAAAACAATCGTGAGCTATTTTTTGAGTCATTAGTTAGGTCCTATCACTGTTATATCAGTCCTCTTTTTAATTTTTTATCTTACAATCCTCACTTTCTTCAATAGCAGACTCACTACTTTTCCTCAACAAATAAAATAATACATATGGATCCCACACATAATTATATTTAATTATTGAATTTTATTTTTTTTGTTTGATTGGTTATTTGGTGTCATTATTTTTTAGGAAAATAATTTGGATATCATAATTTGGTAACGCAACAAATTGGAGGGTCATAAATTTTTTGAAAGTAACAGTATAAAAGTTTGAATTAAGAAATTGACGGATGCCTAAATATAGAAACTACAAGAGTTCGATAAATAAATTAAAAAAGATGCGTTGGTTGACATTAAACAAAATAAAAATTACAATACGTGAACAATTTAAAATAAATTACAATATGATGATGAATGAAGATCACCAATAGTTACCTTGCTTTCAATTTTTTTTGGGTTGGTTATTTGGGTATAACTTTCTTTGGAAAAAAATAATGTGCACATAATAATTATCATACACAACTAATTAGAGGGTCATAATTGTTATTAAAAAAACACTAGATTTTGGGGGAAAAAAAGGCCACATGCATAAAATTAGAAATTGCAAGAGTCCGATAGTAAAATAAAAATAAGATATATTGGTTGACATGGGACGGGAAAAAATTACAATAGTTGAACAATTTTTAAAAAATTACAATATGAAGATCAATAAACTATCCTCTCTTGCGCGGACCCGAATTTCACTTCCATATTTCCTCAATCAAGTACGCTTGAAGAGCTAAATGCATATTGGAGTTGCGAACTTGGCATGATCGTTGAAAGTATGTCTCATAGCATGGATGATGATCATGGTTAACAATCGGCTTCGGGACAGTTCCCTCGACAACATCGTAGTCAAATGCAAGCTCGTAGTTGTCCAGCTCGTCCTCCACAATCATGTTATGAAGTATCACACATGCTCTCATAACAATACCAATTTCTCTTTGATCCATCAGACCAGTGGGGCCACGTACAATGGTAAATCGAGCTTGTAACACATCGAAGGCTCGCTCAACATCCTTCCTTACTGATTCTTGATGTTCTGCGAAAAGTTTTTTCTTCGACCCTTGGAGAAGTGGAATAGTTTTAACAAATGTCGCTCATTGTGAATAAATTCCATTCGAAAGATAGTATCTTATGTTGTACTGATACTCATTGACGACATACTCACATTTAGGAGAATCATCCTCGTACATATCTTGGAAAACCGGTGAGCAATCAATGACGTTGATGCCATTGAGACTTCCAGGCACCCCGAAGAACACATGCTATATCTAAAAGTTGTATGATGCAACGGCTTCAAGAATGATTGTTGGCACCTTGTAAACTTGCTTTTGAAATGATGCCCTCCAAACCGTTGGGCAATTCTTCCACTCCCAGTGCATGTAGTCTATACTTCCTAACATACTGGGAAAGTCACGGGCTTCAGCAACTTGCAGTAAGCAATCAACATTAGCTTGATTTGGTTTTCTCAAGTACTGCTCCTCGAATACCTCAACGACGCATGAGGTGAACTTTTTGAGGCATTCCATTGTGGTGCTCACACCAATCTTCAAGTACTCGTCAACACAATCAGCTGCTACACCATAGGTAAGCATTCGCATGGCTACGGTGCATTTGGTTAATAGCGACAACCCACGCTTTCCGACCGAATCGCACCTCACCTAAAATTACTCTGAACGATTTTCGAGTGGTTCAACAATATGGAGAAATAAGTGCCTCCGGATTCTGAATCTACATCGAAAATGATGTTCGTTGTACACTGAACCTTCGGCAAAGTAGTCTTGCTATAAGCGGTTGTGGGCAACTTCTCTATCTCTCCTAATACATCTCCTTTGCATCCGAGGCGTAGATGTCGATAGCGTCATCTCTATTGCTGCTTGTCTCAGTTGCATAACAAACATCATATGTTGTTGCGCTCGTTGTTGATATTGGACGTACGCCCCCATGCTGAGGATCATGACATCATCATTTGATGAAGAAGAGGTCGATGAGGAGGAGGACGATGATTTCTCCTCAATAGGCGGCATGTCCACATTAAAATTTTCTATTACAAATGGCCTGCGCAGCATAATGATGATTATACGCTAATGTACATAAGAGTAACCATTTTTATTAAACAATAATAGGCACACCCATTTTGCATAACTTCATAATATGACATGATAATACCAAACTCATGTCTAATACAACACATGCAAAACAAAAGCCATATAGTAAGCTGTTACAACATACGATAAGATACATAGTTTTCATAATCTATAACATTAGGGGGGAGGGGAGACATATTACTGATGTGACGATGAGCTTCCATATCTCCTTTGCATTGTTTCCGCTTTCCTTTGCTCATAGTAAGACGCTTGTTGAGGAGTCATTGTAGAGGTGTCGATTATCATTATTCTGTCCTCCTCTCTCCTCATTTTTGCTTCCCTCATCATCATTTTCTGAGACATCTCTTGTTTTGCTGTGGTGAAGAACTCCTTGAATATTTCATTCATATCAGTGTTGGCAGTTTTTATTTCCTTTAGCTCAGTTGTTACTAGATCAACTACAGTGTTGTTCACCTTTTGTTTCATCCTTCTTTTTGCGGCTTTCCAGCCTTCGGGTCTTTCACCCCCACCGACACCTTCATCTCCAGCATCTTCGGTGTCGGGTTTGGACCTTTTTGACGATCCTGACTCTGACTTAGGTGTGTCACATATCGCCCGCCACTTTGGCTGGTCCTTGAGCATCTCGCACCAATGCTCCAACTCAAACTTTTCTGTTGTACATTCAATGTACAATCTGTGGGCCTTTTGTAGAATCTTCACATCATTCCACCCATTGTGATTACTACATTCCACTTCGAGCATAATACATGTCCATTTATTGACTATTGGGGCGCACTGAAGCCATCGGCTGTTACATATCTTTGAAGTTCGTGCTAATGCCCCTTGTGGCCAGTACTCATTAAAAGTCGAGGCCACCCTATTCCAAAAACTAGCTTTCCTTTGATCAACCCCAACAATAGGATCCGTGCCTATATTTATCCATGCCCGAATAGGCTGTTGATCTTCGTCAATTGTCTACTTCTTCGCACCACCCACTGTACCTCCCATTACTTCCTCCACGTCCCCCTCATTAGTACTTGCCTCAATGTTTGTCTCAGACTACCCTAACCCGACCAGTGATTCTGTCGGTATGGATGAGGGGATGGAGTTACTCCCTGCAGAAAGGCAATTTGGATGAGGAGGAGGCGGTGGATAGTAAGGATGGTAGTACAGGTATTCACTTCTGTGCCCATTGAACGGTTCGTTATGTGTTGATGTGTAATATGGTGGAGGATATGGTCGAGGAATTTGACTTGAACCACTCAGATTCCTCGAGCTAAGGTGGGGTGGGTAATATGGATGATGCGGATCATGGTGGTAGTTTTGTGGCACATAGGGGGTAAGAGACATGACGATTGTGTGCGTGGATTGGGCTACCACTATTACCCCCCACTTGGGGTGAATCGCCACCCTCAAGTAAGTTCATAAAAGACGGGGGAGTATTAGGATCCATATTTCAGATGAAATTACCACATACAAATTTATAATTAATCGTATTAATAAGTGCCTCAAGTAACATGCTCATTTTAATTATCATAATGCATTTAACATGTTCATTTTAATTTGTTAGTAGTATATACTAAAAAAAAAAAAAGGAAACCATTCACTTTATCAAGTACCATGTTAATTTTAGTTATCATATACTTTAACATGTTCATATTAATAATATATATGAAAAACAAATTAAACAATTCATTTTATCAAGTAGCATGTTCATTTTAATTATCATATACATTAACATGTTCATTTTTAATTTTTAATAAGATGTAAAATAAAAAATAAAAACCATTAACTTTATCAAGTACCTTGTTCATTTTAATTATCATACACATTACCATGTTCATATTAATAGCATATATGAAAAATAAAGGAAACCATTCATTTTATCAACTAACTTGTTCATTTTAATTATCATATACATTAACATGTTCAATTTTAATTTTTAATAACATTTAATAAACAAAAGAAAATCATTCACTTTATCAAGTAACATGTTGATTTTAATTTTTAATAACTTGTTCTTTTTAATTATCATACACATTACCATCTTTATTTTAATAACATATATGGAAAATAAAGGAAACCATTGCTTTTATCAACTAACTTGTTCATTTTAATTATCATATATATTAACATGTTCATTTTTAATTTTTAATAACATATAATTAAAAAAAAAACATTCACTTCATCAAGCAACATGTTGACTTTAATTTTTAATAACTTGTTCTTTTTAATTATCATGCACATTGCCATCTTCATTTTAATAACATATGTGAAAAATAAAGGAAACCATTGATTTTATCAACTAACTTGTTCATTTTAATTATCATATATATTAACATGTTCATTTTTAATTTTTAATAACATATAATTAAAAAAACAGGACCATTCACTTCATTAAGTAACATGTTGATTTTAATTTTTAATAACTTGTTCATTTTAATTATCATACACTTTACCATCTTCATTTTAATAACATATATGGAAAATAAAGAAAATCATTCATTTTATCAACTAACTTGTTCATTTTAATTATCATATATATTAACATATTTATTTTTAATTTTTAATAACATATAATAATTAAAAAAAACCATTCACTTCATCAAGTAACATGTTCATTTTAATTTTTAATAACTTGTTCATTTTAATTATCATACACATTACCATCTTCATTTTAATAACATATATGAAAAATAAAGGAATCCATTCATTTTATCAACTAACTTGTTCATTTTAGTTATCATATACATTAACATGTTCATTTTTATTTTTATTTTTTAGTAACATATAATTAAAAAAAGAAAACCATTCACTTCATCAAGTAACATGTTGACTTTAATTTTTAATAACTTGTTCATTTTAATTATCATACAATTACCATGTTTATATTAATAACATATATGGAAAATAAAGAAAACTATTCATTTTATCAACTAACTTGTTCATTTTAATTATCATATACATTAACATGTTCATTTTTAATTTTTAGTAACATATAATTAAAAAAAGAAAACCATTCTACTATATAAAATTTTAATTATCTTACCTTAACAAAAATAACATTTAATCACTTCATATTATTCTGCTATATATATATATATATATATATATATATATATATATATATATCATCTCATAGCTATTACATTAGTAACATATAATCCTCATAACATTTACCATATGAACTACCACAAAATAATATTTTCCAACAAATTAAAATTTAATTTCCACTCTTAACTGAATACATATCTTACACTATGTGCAATTTCATGAACATTGCCGTCCATTTTACCAACACATTTCAACAATTAATTCATAGCTACTATATTAAAAACATATAATCATTATAAATTTTAATATATCAACAAACACATAACAAACACATAACAATAAATTAAATTGCTACTCACAATTGTCTTCACTTCTTCCTTGACAAAATATAACACCAACAACTTATCCACAAATACAAAAATAACAATGTTAGTCAAATAAAATCTCAAATTTAATATACAAATTAAGTATTTAAGGAAACTAAAAATAGAAATTCTTACTATTTTTTTCCCTTCTTCCTTGATAAATTAACTCAACAAAGATATAAACAAAATGATAGATTTTATGAAGAGGATGGAAGAGTGAGTGAATTTGTGAGCGAAAAATTGAAAAACAATTGCATCAATTTATAGCAAAAATTACCACCAAAAATTTACCCAAAAAAAAAAATTATTGAAATGGGCAGAGAGACGTTGGGCCAACGTCCCCCTGTCCAACAGCTCTTTGCACAACCTTTGATCACATGCGTTGCTTTTGGTTTTCTCCGTTTCCCAGCAATCCCGGTTAAAAAAAACAAAAAATAGGTCAACCCCCCAAAACGACGTCGTTTCAGGGGGGAATAGGACAAAAAAAATCTCACGGGGCGCCTCGCGCCCTGTAGCGGCTCGCCGAGCGGACCAATGTGCTGTCTCGAGCTGACGCGCACTACTTGGCCTTCTTTCTCTCCTCGCACGAGCCAACCATTGTTTTTGCTATTATGTGCCTTTTTTTTCTTGATCAAAAGAGGGATCTTACATATCATTTGACGCTTGTGAAGTGATATCTTCTGGGGCATCCCTTCCAATAAACCTCTATTTTGACCTCATCTTAGCTTCATTTGATCTCTTTTTCTAATTGTTTTTATGTTAATCTTGATGAGAAGAGGTCAAATTTGCCTTTTTAGGTCTGCTTTGTGCTTATTGAGTGATTTTCCTTATTTTCAAGGGTAAATGCCAAAAGGTTAAGAAAATCACTAGTTTTGAAGGAAAAGAAATCTTTGGGGATGAGTTTTGAGGATGAAAAGAGGTCTTACGAAGTGCCAAGGACCCGAAAGGCAAGTCTGACGAGCCCAAGAAAGAGCACAATTGGCTGTGCACTAAAGCACAACCGTGCAGGATCCCTGCAGTGAAAAAATTGGAAGCCCAAAGAGACTCACAGTCGATCGTCCGTCAAAACACGACCGTGCTCCCTGCCAGTTTCGCAACAACAATACCACCACATCCCAGTGTGGGTCTCGCTTTCGCGGGGTCTGTCAATTTTTGCATACTAATTAATTTTTTGTGTTTTGTTTTGGGTATACCTCAATTTTTATTAGAGAGCACTTTCTAGAGGTGATTTTTAGGGTTGGTGGGAGAGAACTTTAGGACTCTTTTGCATTGAATTGGTGATAATTAAAGATTGATTTGTGGTTTGTCATCGCGTTTAATCCGAGTATGTTCTTCAATTCTCTTCTTTTCTGTGATTTTTTTGCTAGGTTTTCATATTCTCTATGCTCATAAAATTAGGCCTTAGAATTATGATTTCCAATATGTGTAGAGGCTTATTTCCCAATCTTGGGTTGGGAATAGCCCCTATTATGCTTGATTGAGTTAATGATTTAAGCTTTTGTGAATTTCCCCCATGTTTATGCCTTGGATTCTCACTTAGTACACCAAGTGTTTGATGGAAGCCACGAAAGAAGTCGATTTCGCTGTTGAATTTAGGAGGTCAACGAAAGTTGGATCCTTTATCTGAGTGTGAATTTGTGAGCGATTGAATACCTCAATGTGAAAACAATAAGGGTTTTAATTGTGATTATTGAATTACTCAGTTTTATGACCTTGGTAGTTCTAATTACATTTTGATTTTGTAATTTTTCCACTCCAAACGTTTATATGGACAAGTTTGCATAGTTTAGTCACTGATTCACAAAGCATAATAGTGTGGTATTCCCAACCTGAGATTCATATAATCCATTGCGCAGTTTAACTTTTTATCATTCATCAGTTTCAAACTATTTCTAGTAATCTTTAACCTGAGTGAACATTTGCCTAGATTGAGTATCAAAATCAACTTCAGTTATTGAAATCAAGTTCTCTGAGGACACGACCCCTACTTATCGTTGCTAATTACATTGGCACCGTGCACTTGCGGTATTTTACACAACACCTTCCCACAACTCCCCTTATAAGCATAGGGTTGGAAGCGGACAAGATCATGAGCGACTCGATTACCCCCCTGATAAAAGGCCACGAAAAGAAATCAAAAGACAAAACGAAATTAGGAATGTCTTTAACAAAAGAACCAACAATATTATCTTGAACTTGCCTATTTTCAAGCATTGGGATGAGCATTAAGCAATCCCCTTCCATGAGTATATTGCAAAGACCAACATCCCGAGCACACCTCAAACCAAACAGAGACACCCTAACCTCTTCCTCTATCACCCCTCCGAAACCAGCCCCCTGCTTCGACCCCGCCAACATCACATCCCGATTATCATCCCTTATTACCCCCATCCCCACCCATTTTCACCAACTCGACCCCCATCAAAATTGAATTTAACGGTACCAAATGTAGGCGGCTTCCACATCATAGCTATAGGAATATCCTTCTTGATTTGGACATCGCAGTAGCTTCGGACAAAAAAGATGGCCCTCGAACTCAACCACTCCAAGTTCCGATCAGCCTTCTTAAAAATAAAGCAATTTCTAGAGTTTCAATGATCCCAAAGGATAGCTACGAACTCTCCAAACTGATCCCCCTCCATATTAGTACAGGCCGAACCCAAACAATCTCTCAGAGATCTAAAGCATGCAGCCCAAAAGACAGGTTCAAAGTCAAACCCTTGCAAATGCTAATAGCTAGTGGGCATTCTAATACAGCATGAACATCTGACTCTTCAGGGTGGCCACAGATCATACATGCCATGTTGAAAGAAGAAACCTGCTTAGCCAAGTTACAGTTTGAGGGTAAGATACCTCTACAGGCATGCCAGCAAAACAACTTGATGCGAGGTGGGATGTTAAGAGCCCAGATGACTCTCTAAAAATCCTTATCCAACAGAGAGGAGCTACCCACAGTCTGTCGGGCATCGTGTACAATCATACGGTAGGCAGACCTAATGAAAAAAACCCATCCGCATTATAATGCCACACCAATTTATCACCTAGCGTAGAAGCACATAAAGGAATTCCAGTTATGACCTTAGCAACACAAGGCGCTAACAACTCACGAATCATAGCATCCTTCCAGCACATATTATCAAAGTCTATAAGATCACAGACCTTGAGACCCAACATACTAGGCGGCATCAGTGAAATGACCTTAAAAAAAAACAATTGGACGAGGCACCCTTCTACTATCGCATACATTCAGCGAACGTCCATCCCCGACGAGCCAATGTGAGCCTCGAGATATGATGTCACAGACACCAAAAATGCTTCTGCAAGTGTAGCTTGGCCTCTGTCCAAGAGTTGCTTCAAAGATGTTTCCTTATGGGAAGTACTTAGCTTTTAACAGACGCGTTATGAGAGATGACCATCCTTCAAAAGCCACCAAAACTACTTCACTTCCATATGCTTATTGAATGCTTTCATATCCTGAAAGCCCAATCCTCCATCATCCTTGCTCAAATAAAGTTTAACCCCTCTAACCAATGGATCTTCCAACCCTCCTGTTGGTGACCCCACCAAAACCGATTGATGGATGCTTGAATAGAATCACACAAGTCCTGCGAGAATCAAAGACACTCATAGCATAGGTAGGTATGGCTTGAGCAACTGCTTTAAATCAGCAGCTCCCTACCGACCTAGAAAAATAGTTTATTCATCCATCCAGACAAACGCTTTAACACGATCAACAGCAAACAGGAAAGGTCTCTTCTTGGATCTCCCGACATGTGTAGGAAGACCCGGATACTTATCATGAGAGAGAACTTCCCTAATGTCCAGGCAAATGATAATTTGATTTCTCTGTTCAGGGTGGACAACTCTGCTGAAAGATACATTAGTTTTGGCAAAATTAATTTTTTGGTAGGATGCAACTTCATATTTATGCAATACACCTTTGACAACCATGACTTGATCAACCTGAGCATCATAGAAAATTATGGAATGATCGGTGAAGAGTAAATGTGAGATTGTTGCTGCCAACGTGCATATACAATGACCCCTAATAGTTCCCAGCTCATTCGCCCTTCTCAAAAGCCCCGACAAACCTTCTGAGCAAAATTTTAAAAAAAAAAAAAAAGATAAGGTGACAGTAGGTCACCCTGGCGAAGCCCTCTACTTGAAATAACGTGACCACAAGGAGCTCCATTAAAAAGAAAAGAAAATGAAGCTGATTTCACGCCGGGCATAACAAAGTCCACCGATTGTTGTCAAAACTCCAACCGAAGCGTCACACTGGAAAGGAAAGACCATTCTACTCGATCATAGGCTTTGGCCATATCTAATTTAATAGCTATTGTTCCACTTGCTCCAGTATCCAATCTCATTGAATTGAAGACCTCCTAAGCGATAAGAATATTACCTGTGATAAGGTGCCCCTCAACAAAGGTACCCCGAATATCCGAAATAATTTTAGGGAGGAATGACCGCAACCTATTAGTAATGACCATTTATAACCAACTTGTAAGCAACGATACAAAAACTAATAAGGTGGCATTCAGTAATAGCTTCAGGCTTTGACTTTTTGCGTATAAGTGTGACATACATGTGGTTTAGCCGGGGAGGAATGGAATGGCCTTTTGAAATAGCCAAAACTGCAGTGGACACATCGTCTCCCACAAGATCCCAAAACTCCTAGAAAAAGAAGGGATTAAGTCCATTCGGTCCCGGAGCCTTGTGAGATTGCATTTGATTTAAAGCTTTCACCACTTCATCCCTAGAGTACGACGCGCAAAACACATCATTGATGAGAACAGAGACACCCCGACAAGGAACACTTTCTAGCACCTCCTACATAGCTAGGTGATTGACTACAGTAAAAAGCGTGAAAAAATATTGAACAATAATTTGTTCAATTTTAGCTGGGTCCGAATGTATGTCACCCTTGTCATCCTTCTGTTGATTAATCAAGTTCCTTGCTTTCGTCATACTGGCACGGGTGTGGAACCAACGGATATTGGTATCTCCATGCTTCAAGTACTCAGACCAAAGGCGTTGCCACCAAAGAATTTCTTCCTGTTTGTGGCACTTTCTAATCTGTCCCAGAACATCACGTCTGCCAATAGCATCATTTAGGCCCTGACGCTTTTGTTCAAGCGTTCTGATCTCCTCACCCACCTCCCGAAAAGTATCATGATTCCAACGCACTAGTTAGAGCTGGGTAATGTGTTGTGTTGGGTCGAACTTGTGCTCGTGTCGAACTTAAATGGGTTGAAAACCTCCGAACCTAAACCTGACCTGTTTAATAAACGAGTTGAACAAACTGCTTAATATTTAAACAGGTTGACCTGAACATAACCCGTTTACATAAACGGGTAAAACGGGTTAAGTTTGTGTTAACCATTTACTCAGTAACCCGTTTAATTGCAACCCAAATTCCAACCCAAAGATAATTTACCAAACAACTTACATATTTTTCACCCTCTTAAGGCATAGCTGCTTTCAAAAGTAAACCAAAATAGCGGCTAACTTACAGGCTCCAGTATATTCAGAGCCTATTCCAGCAAAACAGTTAGCAGCAACATAATTTTACAGTCTAGAAAGTTTACATAAGAACCAGCTACTTAAGGTACAAACCATGTCCAATTCAAGTCTTAAACAACAGCAAATAAAGTCAAATTGTCTGAAATTCTTAATAATATAACTAGGAAGTCAACAACTCCATGAAAGAGGCCACAAAGCCTAATCCTCCAAAGCCTAATTCCCACAGAAAATGTAAACGATAAACGTTAAATACACAGTAAACGGGTTGACCTATTTAACCAGTTTAATTAAACGGGTTAAATAAGTATTTTTTCATGTCGAGATTCTCAACTTGAACCTAACCCAATTAGAACCTAACCCAATTAATTAAATGGGTTTACCATGTCAACCCATTTAATTAAACGTGTTCAAACTTTATACCCAAACCCGCTTAACTTCATGTCGGATTCGGATCGATAATCATGTCAGGTCAATTTTTCCCAACTGTAACAGTAGTTGATCCGTACGTTTAGCAATTCAAAGCTGCGTATTATCCACAACATCATTACACGAATCAGAAGTCCATGCGGATGAGATAACATCAGCACCAGACGGTTCCACAACCCACATATTTTCAAACTGGAAATGATCGTGCTTACTCCAGCCATTAGCACGCCGCAGATTGCATTTGAGAAGGATAGGGAGATGATCTAAAGATATCAAAATCAACATGACACACCCGTTCATCAGGAACAAGAGTCACCAATCTGTGTCAGCACAAAATCGGTCCAACCTTTCCTCAACCACGACGTGGCCACTCTTGTAATGGCACCATGTAAATTCATAACATGAAAAATCAAGATTGAATAAACTATTATCCATGTAGGCCTCCCAAAACTCATCAATAGTTGATTGAGGCTTTGGAGGCCCACCACGCTTTTCAAACTTATAGAAAATTTCATTCAGATCGCCGCCAATAAGCTAAGGTAAATCAGAATGTGTTTTAAGATCTGAAATCATGTGCATTGTCCTCCACTTTTGTTAAGACTCCGGCCACCCAAAAATGCTTATGAACCGCCAAACCTCCCTTCCACTTTCCCAGCATATAGTGGTATCAATGTGATTAGAAAAGTGTGATAACAGGTTTATCGCAACCTCCTTCTCCCATAAAAGAGCCAAGCTCCCGACCTACCCCTAGCATTGACAAAGGGACAAGAAAAATCGCCAAGCTGGGGCAAAATATCCTCCATCTCTAACTAATTATGTTTGGTCTCCAACAGGAAGACCACTTCAGGAGATACCCTTCGTAAAAGGCCACGAAGATCGAGAACTACCTGGGTCTTGCCCAAACCCCACAGTTGAAACACATGATACTCATTCATTAATATCGTGATAGTTTGTGTCACCACCGATCACCCTAACCTTCTCAGACTCCACGCCCTTGTTGTAGTCATCGAGTTGCGCTTAAAGACATCCTTTCCAGGTACCACAACTCTACCCTCATCAATATTCATATGCACTGGTTTTCCATGCACACACTTATTTACTCATTAAGAATTTAACAAACTCCTGGATGACAAATTAAAGCAAAGTTTGGTTTTTACCCTTGTCCTGCCCCTATTCCGAAAGGCTGTGAAGAGCTTTTTTCCCCCTCCAATAGCTCGGATTCCGCAATCCGTCACCAGGACTTGAGTGATGAAGCTCTCATCCAAGCACCATATTGAAGGTCCACATCAAACTTAGTATTAGAAGACTCACACGCCTTCAGAACATGTCCAAGCTAGTTTGGAGGGCCCGTCGCACAGATGGGCAACTCTCCCACGAATACAATGAAGGTGATTTTATTTTTCCCCTACCTTATTGAAAGAACATTTAATTTAGTATCACAGTAACATGTAAATTACGTAGTAAGTTTTATATAGTTGTGTAAAACTATTTGATCTAAAAAATTTTTTTTTTATCTTGAACAGGTTAGTCCTTTTAAAATAAATTACTAGTAACCCTTAAATTAATAATATTTTGAATAAATTATTATTTTGGCTTATTCTTAGATTAATTATTATTTTTTCCCAAATTAATTATTTTTAAATAAATAATTAATCAACTCAAATCCTTTAAAAAGTCAACTTTGAAGAAGTCCTTTTTAAAAGTACTTTACGTAGGACAATCTCACTTAAGAATTTGTGTAAATTATTTGAGTTCATATTGAACTTTTCAAAGGTTTATTATAAAACAAAAATATTAGTTATCCTCTTTATCCCATTTTATCTACATAGGTTGACGAAGTATGCAGATTAAGGAATTAGTCAAGAAATATGTACGTCGTGCTAATAATACCTTGAGCTCATTAGGAATAAATGCCTAATTAACACGGACCTATTCAAATAATATTGAAGACTTGCATACTATATTAAGTTATTGATAATTGGATATTCGTATTTTTTCATATCAACTACTGAAAAATGCACTTTTGTAATTCACGATGCTATTAATTATTATCATATTCTTTCTAAGAAATTGCTATTCATTTAATAAGGGGTATAAAAGGGAATGAACTCTAATTAATTGCTACAAATAATATATACAAGTCTTAACATTACATAAATGTATTAATTCGTTTTATATTATATTTTGTTGTAAACATGTTATTTTACACGTATACTATCTTAATTAGGATTTGAAAGTAATAATAATGCAATTTTAGTATGCTTTTAATTTATAAGATAGAAATTTGTAAATAGACGTAGGCAAGTTTATAACCTATATCCATAAGAATTATTAATAACATTTACAAATGATAAATAATTAGTTATAATAATAAGAACCAATAGAATTAAGTGGATTGAATAAGAATGAACCCTCTCCCAAAAACAAAAAGAAAAAGCTTTGGGAACTTGAAAGGAAAAAAAAAAAAGTCAAAAAAGGTATGAAAAAAGCATGACATGTTTAAGGAAAAATCACTGCCAGGTACCCCACTTTGTGTGAAAATCATAACTAGGGGACCATATTATTAAAATATATTTAAAGGTACACAACATTCACTACAAAAATATATCTAATCTGCGACGGAAAATTCGACGGAAAAAGGTCAAATTTCCGACGGAAAATTGTGTTTCCGACGGAAACACCGACGCGGAAAGGGTCGTCGGGATTCAGCTCGTCGCAGTTTTTATTCCGACGGACTCCGACGGAATCCGACGGAATTTCCGACGGAAAAAACCCGTCGGAAATTCCGTCGGATACTGTCAAGCAGAAACTGCAGAAAACAGTGGCAGGAATTTCCGACGGAATTTCCGACGGAATATTCCGTCGGAATTTCCGTCGGAAATTCCCAAAAAATTTTTTTAAATAATCCGAATTTTTTTTGAAATTATCCGAAATTTCGACGGAATTTCCGACGGAATATTCCGTCGGAATTTCGGATAATTTCAAAAAAAAAATTTTGTTTTCCGAAAAGTTTGTTTCTAAATTTCAAAAGTTCTCAAAATAAAAAACAATTAATAATAAGTTTCAAATCTGCCAATAAAATGTGCTTAATTAAATATTAAGTACAACATAAATTAAATATTAAGTACAACATATATAAATATCAAGATATATAAATATTAAGTACAACATATAAGTACAACATATATAAATATTAAGTACAACATATATAAGTACAACATATACGTTGTTTTAGATGTACACGCAGATTACATAAATTACACGAATATCATATCAGCTAATCAGAGTCAGATAAATTTGTGGGATCATCATCATTGTCATTTTGAGAGTCCTCTTCATCATCATCAGCGTTCAAGTCGATATGGCTGGAAGAACCTGCACTTTGACCTTTGAAAAATCTGAAAACTTTTTTCAGCATGCGCTCTGTCTTCCCTTGTTTCTTGGTTAGTTGAGTTATAGCCTCTGCTTGCTTCGCTATGCTCTCACTGAGGAGTTGCGCTTGCTCTCTTGGATCAAAATGCTCTGCTGATGAGTGACGTGTAGCTGCGATGGTAGCTGATTTCTTCAACTTCATCCCCTCCGTACCAAAACCGTATACACGGCCTTTCTTGTCCAAATTTTCTTTAATCCAAAACTCTTCTTGGGTCATAGGTGACAGTTGGGAGCTCCCTTGAGTTGCAGCTTGAGAGTACTCCTGCCATTTGTTGTGATAGTCTTCCTGAAAATTTTCACAAATGAATAAGTGTCATACTAAACCTACAATTGTAACATATGTTTCATCTCTGAATAAAATGTGCCAAATTGAACTTACAAATTTTTTTGCAGATTTTTTATCCACAAACGTTTTGTCTTTCACCTTGCAGTGGGTGTCCTTAAACAATTCCTCACATGTGGGTTCCCTACCTAATGTTTTGGCCTAAAGAGAAAAAAAAAAGTAACCAGCTATTAAATATAAAACAAGGACGAGAACCCTAACTCATACCATACATTATATATAAGAAATACGCTTTTTAATAAACAAACAATCCTTACCAGTTATAATAAGAAATACGCTTTTTAATAAACAAACAATCCTTACCAGGCGTCTTTTCCTTTCACTAATCGGAATTGAGCCACATGTATGTAACGAAGGACCAAAACCTTCAGCATCACTCAATCGATTTTTTTTATTTTGTTGGCTCAATTTCTTGAACTTGTCATCCTCAGTCCAATGTAAAAGCATCTCATTCCAAACACTAGGTGGTAACCACTTCGGCTTTTTGTTGTACTTTCTGGCATATCCAAGAATGTCCCTAAGTCGAGCTGCCCCTCTGTACTCAAAGTTACGCCGTATCTGAGTTTCATTGTCTGGATGCCAGTAGTAGTGTTTCTGTGTCAAAGTTGAAGTATATTAGTAATTGAACATCTCAAACAATCAAATGCCAACTTTGAAATTCGTTGTACAGAAAATTAACCTTGAATTCATTGAACCATATATCTCTATGAGATTGTGGAACTTCTCCCCATGTGGTCCAAGCACGTGGGTACTTACCTGCAAAGCTTTCCACAATTTTCTGAATTACACCCTGATATGGAACAAAACTAAGAACAAAAAAAGAATTTGTTAAAAGTAATTACTGTAGGCAATAAAAAAAATATGATTAGTGAAGAAGTTATAAAATTTGTAATGAACTAACGTGTCACCATCGGGTTGTAAATATATCTTATTAATGGTGCTTGCAGTTTCACTATCAGGTGCAGGACTGTGTCTATCTCTTCCTACCCCTTCATTTTGGACTGCTTCGTTGTGCACTGAGTGGCTTGGCATTCTAGGTTGCCCCATCATCTGATTACCGTTGAAATGTGGACTAACAGTGCCAAACTGTTGATAAAGTAATGGAGTAGCTGAAGTACCACCCATGTATGGAATATTGGGTTGGATTGGTGTCTGCGTACCCGCACCGAAAAAAGGTGGTTGCATATGGAGTTGCTCATTCATACTACCGTAATAATTTCCGAATGGTTGAGTTGGATCAAGAAAACCTCCAAACATTCCACTGAAAGTGTTTGTTTCATAGTTTTGAGCAGGATCATACTGTGGAGTCGGTTGTGGTGCTCCTCTACCCGCATCATTCCTGACCGTTCGACCACGACCACGTCCACCATTGAGTCCAGACATCTAACAAATAAGAACAAAAAAAAATACAACCGCACCAATATTTATAGTATTGTCAGTGAAAAATTACATGACATATATGCAATTGTTTTCCTGGGTTTGCAATTAAGAAAAACTCCATACACAGACATAAATATTCATACATCGAAAATATTAAATCAATCATTGTGGGACACATCGTCATCGTCATCATCATCACTTTGCAATGCCATATTTTCATCATCATAATCATCATCAGTGTCTTCAGGTTCATCCTCCCATTCACCTTCTTCATCCTCGTCATCACCATTCCCATCATGATCATCACCCCAATCAGGTCCATCAACATCATCAACTTGGGCAGTTTCATCAACTAATGTTGTCGCTATTGCATTATCCACATTCATGGTTGTCATTCCAAGCTGCTGATAGGCAAGTTCTAGATTATTCTTATCTTTAGGAGCACCGCGAGGTCTGTTTGGTATAGCTACCCACCAATTCGCTTTTCCTGATATCCCCTCGGGGTACTTAACATATACCACTTGGGTTGCAGTATCAGCAAATATGAATGGGTCGAACTTTCTGTACCGTCTAGTATGATTAACCTCGGGATATGGGGTAATTTTAGGATAACGTAGCCCTCGACGAACATCCGGGTCAAACCACTCACAATTAAAAAGTACACATTTTTTAATTGGCTCACCCGTAAATTCAACAACAATAATTTCGTGAAGTACGCCATAATAATCCCCTGTTACTTCATCACCTTCGCCAACTCCTTTAACACACACGCCACAATTATATGTTGCTTTATCTTCATTTCTAGCCTTGGTATGAAACCGATAATCATTAACTTTATATCCAGAAAAACATTCCACTACCATAATCGGTCCATGAGACAAGTTTACCAGAAAATCATGCCTCTCATCATTAAACACCCGATAAGAATTGACCTATGAAAAAAACAAAAGTAATCCTCTTTAGAGTTAGAAAAATATTTTACAGGAGTTGAAGATTATTTAAGAAAAATTACTTACATTATACTCAAACCATTGTGCAAAATTTGCCTCAATAAACAAGTCAACTTCTACATCACTCGCGTTTGGATTATGGCCGCGAAATTGATGTCTGAACCAACTGTAATGTTTAACGAATGAAATTAAATAATTATTACTGAACAATTAGTAAGTATTCAAATGAAACTTTCAGTAATTGATATACTTACTCCAAATATGGTTGCACTTCATCACAATTCAGTAAAATGTGAAGACGTGCGACACGATACTCAGGTTCAGTAAGATATCTTCTTCCTCGTTTTCCAAACGGAGTACCCTTACGGTTGAACACTGACAGAGTTCGCATTTGTCGTTCCGGTTGTTGCAGATCCTCATTACGCCCGATACTCGGGCAATGCAAGTTTGATTCAAAATAATACTCAGCGAAATGTTTGATCTCAAATGCTAAGTATGCGTTAACCATAGATGCCTCCACACGAGCTTTATTCTTTGCCGTAGGCTTCATCCAGCCAAAGTACCTCTCAAAAGGATACATCCATCGATATTGAACAGGACCACCCAACAAAGCTTCTTCGGCTAAATGAATGGGCAAATGTCGACACTATTTCAGACAATATTTCACCAGAAATCCTTTGGGGAGGGCCAATGTGTACGGTCTTTCCTTTACGGAAGGCAACTTTATTAGCTCTAAAGCAATGATTTCGAGGCAAGAACCGACGATGGCAATCAAACCAAGAGGGCTTTCGGCCATGCTGTAACTGGAATGCACAATTTTGGTTCATACAAACCGGACATGCTAACAACCCATGAGTACTCCAACCGGATAACATACCATATGCGGGGAAATCATTAATTGTCCACATCAACGCGGCATGCAATCTAAAAGTTTCCCCGCATGAAACATCAAATGTATCAACCCCAACATCCCACAGCATTTTCAACTCATCAATTAAGGGTTGCAAGTACACATCAATCCTATTCTTCGGATTTGTTGGGCCCGGAATAAGACAACTTAAAAACATGTACGGGGTTGTCATACACATATCTGGGGGCAAGTTGTAAGGTGTAACTACAATTGGCCACACAGAATATGCTCTCCCAGATATAGAAAATGGTGTGAAACCATCAGCACAAAGACCTAACCTTATATTTCGAGGCTCTGCTGCGAAATTCGAATACTTTTGATCAAAATGCTTCCAAGCTAATGCATCCGACGGATGTCGGAGAACACCTGATTCTTGGCGGTGCTCATGATGCCATCTCATATGGACGGCAGTCCTTTTCGACGCATAAAGTCGTTGCAATCTTGGGATTAAAGGCAGGTAGTGCATTTTTGCATATGAAACAACTTTATTACCTCGTTGGTTGGATTTCTTTGGTAAATATCTTGCATGTCCACAAAATTTACATGCGGACATCCCCTCATCCTGTTTATAATAAAGCATGCAACCGTTCGGACAACAATCAATTTCCTGAACATCCATACCTAAATCTCTCACTTTTCTGAGTTGCTGATGATAATTTTTTGGAATGCCACTTTCAGAAGGGCATATGTCTTTCATCAGGTCAACAACTTCATTGAAACAACGTTGAGACATGTTGTTCCCCGATTTAATACTAAGCAGTCTCACAGATGTTTCAAGTTCAGTTATGTTGCACCCTTCATATAACGGTTTTTGGGCAGACTCAAGCATAGTATAAAATGCCTCAGGATTTGCGTCCTGATGGCTACTCATGTTTATTTCATTAACTTGGAAGGCAGCATGAAGCATGTTCTCCATATGATTATGATCGGTGTGATCGTAATCAAAATTCATAGAATGTGAAGTACTTGCACCCCCTGCTTCCAAATTATCTTCTTCCCCATGACTTGTCCAATACCAATAATTCTTCACAAACCCCTTTCTATACAAATGAGACTTTACAACATCAGGTGTAAAATATTGCATATTTTTGCACTTCGCACATGGACATCTATAAACTCCATTAACTCTATACTCCTCTTGATTTCGTGCAAATTCATCAAACATATTAATTCCCATCAACCACTCATCTCTAAGTCCATGTCCATTAGGATTTCTTCTTCTGTACATCCATTGACGATGCAACGGTCCATCCATATCTTCCTAATATAATTGCCTTAACTGTTATGTAAACTACAACCAATTATAATAAACATTTTTTAGAAATCTATTTAACCAGCTCAACATATATATATATATATATATATATATATATATATTACATAAATATATATTTTATAATATGTTATAATATATACTTAACATTGTTATACTATTTTACTCTATTTGTTCAAATAAATACACTTGATAAACAAACTTAAATTTGAATGCAATCCATATACGACACAAATAAAGTACATAGAACACATTATAAAAAATTAAATCAAACCTCAAAAAACATTCATGGCTTACATATTTAACATTTTATAATGAACAAACTTGTTGCACTTAAATTATTCACTTTAATAAAACATAATATACATGCTTAACATATTTAACATTTTCAAATAACCAAATAATTATTACAGATCTACATACTTAACATGTTTTACTCCACTTATTGTAATATACATATTTAATAAATTAAATAAAAAATAAATTATTCAAACTAAACAAATTACAAAAAATTAAATCATACCTCAAAAAACATTCATGCCTAACATATTTAACATTTTATAATAAACAAACAATTATTGCAGATCTACATACTTAACACGTTTTAGTTCACTTATTCTAATATACATATTTAATAAATTAATTAAAAAACTAACGTTATTCAAATTTATATTCAACGGATAAAATAAATTATTCAAACTAAACAAATTATAAAAAATTAAATCATACCTCAACAAACATTCATGCCTAACATATTTAACATTTTATAATAAACAAACTTGTTTCATTTAAATTATTCACTTTAAGAAAACATAATATACATGCTTAACATACTTAACATTTTCAAATAACCAAATAATTATTGCAAATCTACATACTCAACACGTTTTACTTCACTTATTCTAAAAAACTAACGTTATATAAATTTATATTCAACGGAAAAAAATAAATTATTGAAACTAAACATTCATGCCTAACATATTTAACATTTGATAATAAACAAACTTGTTTTATTTAAATTATTCACTTTAATCAAACATAATATACATGCTTAACATATTTAACATTTTCAAATAACCAAATAATTATTACAGATCTACATACTGAACACGTTTTACTTCATTTATTCTAAAAAACTAACGTTATATAAATTTATATTCAATGAGAAAAATAAATTATTCAAACTAAACAAATTATAAAAAATTAAATCATACCACCAAAAACATTCATGCCTAACATATTTAATATTTGATTATAAACAAACTTGTTTCATTTAAATTATTCATTTTAATAAAACATAATATATATGCTTAACATATTTAACATTTTCAAATAACCAAATAATTATTACAGATCTACATACTTAACATGCTTTACTCTACTTATTCTAACATACATATTTAATAAATTAAATAAAAAAGTAACGTTATTCAAATTTATATTCAACGGAAAAAATAATTATTCAAACAAAACAAACATGTTTCTGCTAATTTTCATATACCCGAAAAATGAACATCACATATCAAATTAACACAACTTGAAAGCGGAACAATTCTACTAACCTTCGCACACCCGAAAAATCAATCTGATTACAGACGGTGACGACACTAGCGGTGGCACTGGCGGCGACAAAACGTGAAAAACAAAGACCGTAAAAATTATCAATTAACTTAACAATTTCAATTTCAAACAATAAATTAAGAAAAAATATCACTTACCGTTAAATTTTTCGATGATCAAAACCTTGAAATCTCACTTTCTCTCTCTTCCTCCTTCTCCCTCTCTCCTTTTTCGAACACTTTCTCTCTCTATTTCTCCAAAAACCGCTCGAAATCTCACCCCTCCCCCCCAATTTAAAGCCGGGCAAATGGGGTCGAGATCCGCGCGGAATTCCGACGGAATTACCGACGGATTCCGACGGAATTCCGTCGGAAATTCCGTCGGAAATTTAATTTTCCGTCGGGAAATTCCGTCGGAAATTTAATTTTCCGTCGGAATTCGTCTGAAATTCCGTCGGTTTGTCTGCAATTTTTCCGACGCTGTCTGACGCGTCGCTTTGTCCGTCGGAGTTGAACTACGTTTTTGTAGTGATTCTGCGGAAACTATTTTAAGGGACCATTCACTATTTACATTTTCTTTTAAGCTCTTAAACTTTTCATATTTGTAAATCTACCCTCAATCTTAAAAACTTACTTTCAAAAAATTACAGAAAGTGTTTGTGGTTTTTTGCTCACTAATAGATCTCGACGTCCTCTTTCATCTGGTATTAGAGCCATGTGCACAAAAATAATTGCGATTATTAAGCTAATTAATGACTAATTAAGCTAATTAACTGTAATTAATGATTGAACCATCATCTGCTTGCCCTGGTCCTAGTTATTCATATATTGTCTACTTAACTGAAGGCAATATCTCAATAGCACCTCAATTAAACTATATCACTGATATAATTATAGAATTAAAAGCTGAATTAGTTAAAATTAAGATTGAACTAAAAGATCTTAAGAATCAGCTAACGGTTGTCCATATTTCTCTTATTAACGAAGTTAGACATAGTGAAAAGTCTAGTCCTAGAACTAGCACTCCTTATCAGCATAAATATCCTTTTCAAAACCCGAAAAACAAGATTTCATTTCCTTTGTAAGATATTAAAATCCAAAAAGAAGTAGGAGAACAATCTGCTGAAAAATCGACTGAAAAGAAAGAAAAAGAAGATGGAGTATGAAAAATATGGCCTTGAAGAACTACAAAAAATGTTCGATGAGGAACAAAATCCAGAAGAATTGAACAAAATAATGAGCGCAATTAGTGATAAATATGATATTTTATCTGATGACAATGAAGAGACTAATACTGTCCAGTTAGAAGAAGAAATATACCAGCAGATAAATCTGATAAAATTAAGAGATCTTAATGTTTTACCATTAGAAGAAATTAGAAGAAAATTTGACAAAAAATATGGTAAAATGATTAATGAAATCAATGAGATTGGGGAAGAGATTGCCCTATATGAAACAGAGACTAATCTAGTCAAAAATGTTGTTCCTAAACCAGAAGAATTTGGTGAACTATCTAGAAGAAACACTCATTTCTTAAGACCTAGGTATGTTCCTGCAGAACGAACAAGTAATTTTTTCTTCGGGTTTGTCCCAAGAAAAACCACGACCTATGAAGAGATTGACCTTACCCCAATTCATCAAACTAGTTATATCTTAAATATCGATGGAGCTCGTAATAGAGAAGGAATATTTGAGCACTGGAAAAGAGGAATGAACAGTGTCTTAAATTTAAATATTACATGGACTGCGGCAAACTTTCTAAATTATATCGAGCATAGTTTCTCTGACACTGTAGCTGACTGGTATGATTCCTTAAGCGAAGATGGTAAAAATACTTTAAGAACGATGGAAATACCAGCTGCTATGTTTAGAAGACTGTGCAAAGAAATTGAAACTGAATTCATTGGAGCTAAAATTAATTCTGAAGAAAAAGCAGGAGAATGGCAAAGAAAAATTAACAACATAAAACTATGGAATATGAGATACCTAGAAAATTATATTACAGAATTCAGTCAATATTATTACAAAATTGGGCATAATGAAACCAATCTTGGCATGTTCTATGACAAATTGTCATATGCTATAAATTCTATAATTAATGAAAAATACATGGTATGATTTGAACGAACAGATGTTGTTGATACCCTTGGTTCAAGAATTACCTTTTTGCGAAAATGGGTCAATGAACAATGTCTTGATCTTCAAAAGCAAAAGAAGATTAAGAAACAATCTTAACTTGTTGGGATTCACCTCACCAATGGGGAAAAGAATCTAAGAAAAGAAGAAAAAGAAAATTTTATAAGAAAAAGAGTTTTAACAAGTAAAGAGGCGAAAAATATAGAAGAAAATATTACAACAAACCAAGTCCTAAAAAGCGTAGATTTTTTAGGAAAGCTGTTGCCCGGAAGGAAAAACAACTGCAAATATTGGGCATGCGGAGAAGTAGGACATTATGCTAATGAATGCAAAAACAGAAAAAATAATAAACTTATTGAAACCTTAGGAAGCCTAGATTATGTTGAGTTTAGTGGAGATGAGGCTTTACACCTAGCCCTAGGTAACAACAAAGGAATTGTTGAAATTATAGAGGATAATGAATATGAAAAAAGTAATTATGAAGAAACTAGCCATATGATGGAAAGTAGCTCGGTTAGCCTTGGTGATCTTCAAGGAGAAGAGTTTGTGGTAGACAATGATCATGAAGAAGTCAAGGGAGATTGGGTTCTTCCCATAATCCAAAAGGATATGTTCTATAAAAAATCTATTTTTTAATTAAAAAGCAAATATGTATGTGAAATGATAGAATGAGATCTTGAGATAAAGGATTGTAACTATGACGTTGGAGAAGTTAATCTTATTAATTGGAAAAATATCCTTAAGCATAACAAAGATAGAAAATATAAGTACATCCACGTCGGAAGTGTCCAAGTTCAAATCACTCAATTACAATATTATGGTAAAGATATTAATCTTTATGCTTTACTTTGTGATATTAGGCATACCAAATTTAATAACCAGATAATCACAGGAATAAAAACCAATTTATGTAACGGGTCAGTAGGTTTCAACTGTCGACCTGGATATTATGTGAGTCTAAAGGATGAATTTGCAAAAACTTCTTATCCCTTAAGATTAAAACAGTCGGGATGGACATGAAAAGAAGAGGATATCCTTTAAGGATATTTTGGAAAATTATCTACAAGCTAGATAATACGATAGACCCTAAGACTAAGGTAACAATGATAGAAACAGAAAAATTTGAAAGTCCTACCCCCATGCAGAAGATCCAAAGAATCAAGTCTAACCCTTAAGATATACAAATTGATCATTCATGGATATTTAGCTTTGCCAACCCTACAAAAATTAATAAGAAAAATGTAATAAAAATTGATGAGGAAGGAAAAATCACCATTAAACCCCAATTATTAAGAAGTATGAGCACAAGGTCAGATTGGGGAGAAGGATCTTCATCCGTTAAAGAAGAGCTTAAGAAAGATGATACAGTTAGCATGACCAGTGAAATGAGTAGAATGAGTTTTGAAACTGTAAGACTCAGTTTAGATCGATTAACAAGTCTAGAAAGAAAGGTCATTGGATACAAAACTAGAACTGTTAGTGAACCAATTTATAAAAATGAATTAGTCAAAAATATGACCATGGAAATATCCTATGAAGCTACTAATACAAACCCTAATAGCATCCATATCCCAATAAAGGTATGTTTAGAGGGATATAATAAATATGAACTGTGTGCCTACATAGATAGTGGTTGTTCTGTATGCTTTGGAAAAAGAACATTATTTCCTAAATTTATGTGGAAAAGAGCTAAAAATCCTTTACAAATAAGAATAGCTGATAATAGTATTATGAACCACAATGAAACCATAGAAGGATTATCCATAGAATTAGGAAGAGTTCAATGTATTATACTAGTACTATGGGCTACTGATCAACCCTCTCATGATATGATTATTGAGAATAATTTTCAAAGATTATATTCTCCATGCACCCAGACCATAAAATCAAATAATATTTACAATTGATGGCCACTCAGTTCCTATTGAAAAATTAAGTAAGGCTTACACTCATCAGAAAATTGAATTTATACGCAGCCAGCGTAGTGAGAAGGTAATGCTTGCACAATGAGAAGTAGCACTAACAATCTCATTACTCGAGTTATCTATTAAAAAGCAGATAATTGAACAATAAGAAAAATTATGCAAAGAACTCTATTCTGACGATCCTCTGAAATTTTGAGATAAAGACAAAATATTTGCTAAAATCACTTTATTAAATCCCAACACTATCATTCGAGTTAAACAAACGGTGTATACCCACCAGGACATTCAAGAGTTTAATAAACAAATCAAAGAACTTCTGGATAAAGGATTAATTAGAAACAGTAAGATAACCCATACCAGTCCCGCTTTCATGGTAAGAAATCAGGCGGAGAAAAAAAGAGGAAATGCTAGAATGGTAATCAATTACAAAAAGGTTAATGATAATACTGTCTTTGATGGTTACTATATTCCTAACAAAATAGTCCGTTTTAACAGAATTCAAGGAGCCTCTTGGTTCTTGAAAATGGATTGCAAAAGTGGCTATTGGCAGATAAAAATGGATGAGAAAAGTATCCCTTTAACTGCATTTAGTGCCCCACAAGGATATTATAAATAAATAGTAATACCATTTGGTCTTCAAAATGCACCCCAAATATTCCAGAGAAGAATGGATAACATCTTCAAGAACCTTAGTCATTATTGTTTAGTCTACATTGATGATATCCTTATCTTTTCTAAAATCATAGAGCAGCACAAAGACGATGTCTCGACTGTCACCCAAAGATGCATTGATCATGGTATTATACTTGAAAAAAACAAGTGCATTTATGCTGAATAAGAAATTGAGTTTTGGGGTTTAGAAATAAAAGCTGGACAGATTATTCTACAACAACATATTCTGAAAAAAATAGAAAATTTTCCTGAAAAAATTGAAGATAGAAAGCAATTAGAAAGGTTTCTTAGATGTCTTACCTATGCTTCTGATTTCATTAAAGATTTAGCTAAACTAAGAAAACTATTACAGTAAAAACTCAAGAAAGATGTTAGCTAGACATGGACTATTAACGACACAAAGATTATTCAAAATTTCAAGAAGATGTGTAAAAATCTTGATGTCCTTAATTTGCCTAATGAAGAAGATGATTTAATTCTTGAGACAGATGCCAGCAATGAGCACTGGAGTGCGGTACTCAAAATTAAAGAAGGAGAAAAACTCTACAAATATTGCAGTGGAAGCTTTAATAAAGTAGAATGCAACTATCCCACGATGGAAAAAGAAATTCTTGCAGTCATAAGGGGAATTGAAAAATTCTTAATCTTTTTAGCCCATAAACCTTTTCTCATTCTAACTAATTGTAAAGGAATACTCGGTTTTGTGAAAAAGAATTTATCAAATATGCAGGCACATAGGCGACTCCTGCGTTGGCAATTATAGTCTAACCAGTTTTCCTTCTCTATTGAACATATACACGGATCGAAGAACTCTCTGGCAGACAGTCTAACTCGAGAACTCGTCAATAGTGATCATCAAAGCTGACCTCCTGCTAAAAAAGGAGGAAATCCTTAGTGAAATGCCACTTCTACTAGAACGGGTTATACCTTCTAGTAAAGTCCTTATTGATAACTTGAAATTTCATACAAAAAGTAGATCATGCTTTGGTTTGTTTTCTACTACCTACCTAATAACTCAAAGATTTTTCCTTCTAGAATTACAAATTAGCTATCTTCGATGTCCTCATGATATCCAAGAAAAAATAAGTTCTCATATCCAAGAAAAATGGTTTAAGGAATGGTATGCAGCCTGCGTCGACTTTTATCATCATTATTTCTATGATATTTGGGAATCATAGAGTACAACAATCTATTTTTCTGACAGATCCGGAGTCGGTGGCATTTGTTTCTCAGCCAATTCAATATCTCTCCGAGATCCTGTCTTCAAAGCCTGGACATATGGGATGGTTCTTTACTTCTCAGAAGTCTCAGATCCTAATTTTTCATTTTTCTCAACCTTAACTAAGTTCCAACAATACATGTTCAAAAGGTTCCATTGGATTCTTAAATCTCCTGAGGGACCAACAAAAATTCTGATTCGCAGATACTTAACTTTGGAGGTTTATAGCGCCCTGATTGAATATGAAAATAGAAAAGCCAAACCAGCCCATTATCTTGTCCAAATTGTTGATTGTGATGATCCCAATGATCAACGATAAAATTGGATTCATGGAGATCCGATACATATAATTACTGATCCTGCATTAGCAAGGGCAATTGGGTATTTCAACATTTATCAACAATGTTGGGCATTGATTGAAAAAGAAAAAACACTAATGCATTGTGGAAACACTACTTTTGCCTATAATAACGAATTCAATGATTACATAAAAGTGGACGGTGCAGAATCGGAAGATATTTTTGATTATCTCTTTGATATTGGAGTTGGAAAATTCTTATCAGAAGAAGGAAAGAAATATCTCCTTGAGTTGTTTGAAGAATATGATCAACAGTATCTTAACCAAATTAATGAAGATTTTGATGAATATCCAGATAATGATGGTCTGGAAGATATAATTGGAGATAAAGGAATGCAGAATCTCAATAATGATGACTAATCTTGTCATCATTAAAATTTTCGAAAAAACTGTCCCATTATTGTACTATTTTGATAAGTGTCTGGTTTGTAAAATAAAGTGTGTACTGTAGCCGATAGTGTACTATAGACAACTGTAGTCATATAAAAAATCTTTATGTACTGTAGCCTTTAGGGCATCCTATATATCCTCATCCCCTCTATAAATAGAGAGGTCGAGAGCTGAGAAGGAGACGGTCATTTGAGCATTCTTGAGCAAGAGAGAAGTTGGGATTCTCCATTTCTCCATGAGCAAGCATCTCTAATGATCTTAACTTAAATTTCTCTTCAAAGCATTCCATTGTAATATAACCACTTTCAAACTTTTAATAAAAGAAGTTTCCCAGTAGGAAACGTTATTCAATTGAACCTTATGTCTTAAATATTATAAGTTCTTGATTAAATGTCCACTATCCTTGAAAAAAGATTAAAAACTTGATTAGTGATTACGGTTTGAGGTAGGAAACGAAACAAATCTGTGCTGTACCTGATCTAAGGAAGGTGGGGTTGAGATTAGCAATCTCTGTAAACTGGAAGTTAGAGAAATGCCGGAGTCCAGCGTCGACTACGTTCAGGTAACGGTCGAAACTCTCTAATTAAGTTTTAATTGTTTTGCTAAGCATGGTGGGCCTATAACCACAGAAATTATAATATATAAGATATAAGTAGTAGATTATGATAACTAGTACCAGTAAAGTCATTATAAGAAGTTAAAATAGTTAAAACAAGCATATTTTTTGAAAAAACTCCTAAAAATAGCTTATTTACACGTTTTTCCTATTTCAGGGACTATTCTGTAAATTCTAAAAAATTTAGGGACTAAATTGCAAAGAAAAATTTCGGCCAGTAACTATTTTAAAAAATATTGTCCCCTATTAATAGTTTACCCAAAATAATAGACACTTTAAAATATATTAGAAAAACATTGACCCTTAATAATTATTTCCAGAAAATTAAGGTACTCCAAAGTCATAAATTGCATGTTTAACAAGACTAAATGACGTGGGGGGCAGGGCCGCAGGGTGGAAGACTGATAAGGGAGATAATTGGAAAAACAAGAAAATTGTGAGAAATTACAAAGACAGACTCGAACCACGTGCCCTCACAATAGCATATGGCTGCAACACCAAAGTAGGGCCTCGGCCCCAATTCAAAAAATTCTTTTTGACTGGCTCCACATTAGGGGTGAGCAAAAAAAACCGAAACCGAAAACCGAACCGAAAAATCGAAAAAACCAAACCGAAAAACCGGTTAACCGGATTGAATTTTATGAAATTTTCGGTTCGGTTAACCAAACCGAATTTTTTTCCTGGTTCACGGTTCGGTTTCGGTTCAAGGGTAGTTTTTTTTCGGTTAACCGCGGTTAACCGAACCGAACCAAATTTTTTTTTTTTTTTAATTCGCAGCAAAGTGAACTGAGTAAACTGCAGTAAAAAACCCTAAGTCCCTAACTCAGGATTCTCGGTCTCGGTCTCGCACTCCTCTCACTCTCTCAGGCTCTCCTCTCACCACTGGTTCGCAACTTCGCATAATCGCATAATTGCCGCCTCCTCTCACTCTCTCGGTCGTCGTCGGTCACCCCACCAGCCACCTGCCTGATCGGCGACAGCAGCACAGCCCCACACCCCACACACCGGCCTCCGTTTCTCTCGCCCTGCTCTGTTGCGCTTGCGTCTTGTTCTTGGTCGAGTCTTGGTGGCTGGATTCTGGAATCTGTTCGCATAGCCACCGTTTCTCGAGTCTTTGTCGTCGGAATCTGCTCGTGCTCGCCGTGGTTTGCTCACCGGATTTTGCTCAGTGAGTATAATAGTTTAGCTTTGTTGTTTATGTGAATTACTTGGTACTTACAGTTAACAGTTCTCTCACTTCTCTGGAAATTAATGTTGATGGCATGCTCAAAGAAGTTGATTTGTGTAAATTTCAGATCTGTGAAAATTATTGTTCAATCATGGCCAAGTAAAACCGGTTGGTGAATGGAGGTCCGGTTAACCGAAAATCGAACCGAAATTTCGGTTAACCGAACCGAAATTCCGGTTAACCGTGGTTCGACTTTTTGTCGAACCGGTTTTTTCGGTTAACCGATTTTCGGTTAACCGGTAATTTCGGTTCGGTTCACGGTTCGCAGTTTTCCCGAACCGAAAAAACGGTTAACCGTTTTTCGGTTAACCGAAAAAACGGTTAACCGATTTTCGGTTAACCGAAAAAACGGTTAACCGATTTTCGGTTAACCGAAACTCCGGTTAACCGACTTTGAGCACCCCTACTCCACATACTCACATATATATATATATATATATATATATATATATATATATATATATATATATATATATATATATATATATATATATATATATATATATAGTGGAAGGAAAGGAAAAAAAATTGTGCTAAGTTTACACTCCCTTGAGAAAATGTATTAGTGATAATCTTTATTAAGAAGTGAATTTAATCATATTAGAAAAATGCGCTCCACATACTCACACTTTGCTTTTGGAATAAGCCCTTCTACTGGCAGAAATGTCTGTAGATATAAGGTTGTCTACATCTGGATCTCCTCAGACTCTGTAAAAGCAGGATCCACACTGAAAGCTGGTGGCCTGGTGGTGGTGTAGTTGAAAAATATGTTGTTTAGTGTAGAAATCTTTTCTTTCTTTATTTTCTTTTGGGAAGTAATTCACAAAAGAATGCATGTGAGCAATAAAAATTTACGTCTAATATCTGGCCTTGATGGATAGTTTTTGAGTTTCCATAGCCCCAATTTGATATACTTTAATTAACAAGTAAAATTGTGTGATAACATGTGACTCATACGATATAATTGATAATATATCATGGCATTTATAGGTTGAAAGAACTCCGTCTACTCTTCAACGCTTAAACACTGCTTTTGAATTGCCAGCTCGAGAGTGAAGAGCTCGCTTGAATACTCTTGCTTTAGAATCAACCGTGGCGGTACCAATTATTGATAATGCATCGTTCTTTTATTTAGTCGACTTTTCATGTAGTTAATGTTAGAACTATCTCACCCTTAAAATCCTAAGACAAATAAAGATTGGATAGAAAGTGAACTCCAAAATCTATAAGTCACAATATTATTAATTTATTATAAAAGTTTGATGCAAAAAAACAAAGAGGTTTGACTCCCGTGCCTCTTATTGTTTGCCAGAGAAAATACCTGACATGTGACCAGCAACTTTTCTTCAGACAGAAAAATAAAGTCATATACTTTGACAATTTATTTAAAGTCTTCCCTATTTGTGATTTCAAGCCTATCAGCCTCTGCAATGTCCTCCGCAAGTTTGTCCGCAAGGTTATTGCAAATAGGCTCAAGTCCTGTCTTCTACCCTTCCCTCTGTTATATCGAAAAACCAAAGCACTTTTGTCCCTCGCAGAATGATAAAAGATAACATTCTTATTGCCTTTGAGATCTTCCAAGACATGAATATATGCCCAGATCTGACGGGGGTATGGCTCTTGGGAGTGTTTATCAGTCCAAACCCAGACCAGATCGGGTTGGACCAAAGACCGATTAAGGAAAAAAGGACGGACCGAGGATCGGACTGAATATGAGCCAGATCGGACAGGGATCAGACCGGACAAATTCGGACCGGACCGGGATCGTCCGAACTAGACCGAACTTATTTTCAAGCACGATCGGAACAAAGCTTATTGACTCAATTAATTTTGGCCAAAATCATGCTATTATTGGTTTTGTTTGCTAATTCTAAAGAGGATTAGTCGACACTTGGCATTAATCTTTGGCTAAAAAAAATCAAAAGAAAGTCTCAAACTCTTAATAATTTTTTATTTTATTTTATTTTATTTTTAAAAATAGTTGGTCCTCGATCCAAATCGGTGGACCGGATCGACCGGGATTGAACCGATGACCGAGTAAGGAAATTTTTTGGACCGAGGACCGAACCAAATGTACTTGGTCCGAGCCGATTCGGTCTAATCCGACCCGATCTTTGGTTTGGTCCAGGTTTGGACCAAATAATGTACATCTAGACCTGGCAAATGGGTCATTTGATTTGACTATGGGTCAAATTAAGTTTGAATCGGGTCATGTTTTGGGTTAAGCGACATTTAAGGTCGGTTCGGTTTGGATCGGGTGCACTTCAATTCAAGTCAACTTCGAATCAACTAATTTTTGGTTCAATGCGCTTGTCACAAAAAAATAAGCAACTTAATAAAAATTCTGGGGTTGGGTATTCTCTGGTTCGGTCAGTTCGGATGTTGGGTCTACTTTTAGATGAGCCTATTTCGGATGTCGGGTTGTGTATGAGTCCGGATTGTTCGGTTAAGGTTTCAGGTTTCGGGTCAGTTTTGTCAGATCTATGTACACCCCTAATGGCTCTCAAATTGGATATGGCAAAGGCGTTTGATCGTGTTGGACGGCCTTTTCTTAAAGCCATTATGTTGAAATTGGGCTTCTGCGAAGGTTGGATTGACCTGGTTATGGGATGCATTGAATGGGCCACGTTCACATTCATTGTCAACGGATCCTCGAAGGGATCCGTGAAGCCAAGCAGAGGTATCCGGCAAGGGATCCCATCTCTCCTTATTTATTTCCATTCCGTGCCCGGGCCCTTTCTTGATGCTATTGATGTGTTCTAGGAAATCCCATAAGGAGCTCGTAGGTGAGTTCGTTGCCATCCTATGGTCGTGCTAGAATTCCCGTAATAACTTCATCCATCACAGATCTGTGCATAGCCCATGGAGAGTTGTTTCGCACGCGCTGGATTTTGTCAACGATTATCGGGCCGCGTTGGCTCAGACCTCGACCCCTACTGCGAGTCTCAGCTCTACTTGGATCCCATCTCCCTCAGGCTTTGTGAAGGTAAACTTTGACGGAGGCAAGCTTAGAGGATGGGGCCGAGGCTAGGGTGCTGTGGGTAGGGACTCCCTTGGCGGTACTCTTTTCATGGTTGTCCAGCAATCCGAAGGCTTCCAAAGACCTGAGCACGAAGAGGCGATGGCTTGCAGTTTTGCTCTCAAACAAGCGTGGGAACATGGATGCTGCAAAGTGGTGACTGAAGGTGACTGTTTTAACATCATCTCCAAGCTTCAGAAGAACTCCTGTCCATTGACATCTATTGGTCCTATCCTAAATGATATTTTAAGTTTTGCTAGGAGTTTGAATTTTGCAACTTTTCCTATGTAAAAAGAGGAGGGAATCAGGTTGCTCATGCACTCGCTCATCTTCAACCGTACTCATCAGTCTGTAAGGTGTGTGTAAGGGAGATGGCCTAGATCACATCACTGATCTGACCCTTGACGATCTTGTCTCTATTCCTATACATTAATAAAAACGCTGTTTTCGATCCCCAAAAAAAAAAAATTCTTCGACTTGAGTAAAGGAATTTCTTGTAGATCTATCTTAGTGCTAAAGTGACAAGTGAGATATTCACCTACTGCCTATTGGTTAGCAGTACCATCTTGTAGATATTAGGCCCTGAATTCAATCCTCCTCTTGGACCGTCTTTTGTGGCTCCTTTTAACCAAACTAGGAGGCATAAAAGCTGCAATGAGATTTGAGGTGAAATTAACAGTTTAAACAACGTATCTTGTAACGAGTAAAAGCAATCAGAGAGGAGGGAGGTGGGCAGCGGGGTAGCACTAAATCGTACCCAATTTGTCGAATTGCAAAACCCATCATGCACTGATGCACACATCACAAAAAGGACAAACCCAGAATAACCGCTACATACTAACCTAATTTGAAAGTAAAGTACATCCCAAAACAATACACAAGTAGGCGCAACACCATTTTCTCCCCCGTATTCCCATCAACTCAAAAACAGTCAATGAGCTACAGAATCTGTAGATTGCTGGACCGAAAGGCAATAGAATGGAAGCCTCCACCGGAGCTAACCTGATCATCATGTCGAACTCTGCCCCCGTGAAGATCAGATCTATCACTAGAACCGACTCAGAAGTCCGGAATAATTGCAGTAGTTGGTCTCTACAGTCAGATGAAGTGCTTCGACGACCAACAGAAAACAATAAGCCAAAACCTTTTGCTGTGCAATGGGAACTGACCCATCATTCTCAGAAATTTACTTCACGTCTTTCAGCGAAGAATTTCCCACTTGCTGGCTGTCCCGGGAGCAGTGCAAGCCAGACCCCTGTGTCTGCGCCATCTTCAACTGATATATTTCCAGCCCAACCCGTCATGGCAGTTCTCACCCAGCCAGGGCAGAAACAGTTCACACATATTTTTTCACCATCAGGCCGATCAGACAGTTTTTTGGCCAGCAACCTACTGTAACAATTAATGGCAAGCTTTGACATTGAGTAGTCAGTAAATATTTGAGGCCACCCACCTAACGTCCAGCTTCCATCTTTCACTTGTTCTAGGAACTTTGTCAAAGTATCATCAATTAACTCCTCTGTCAGTGTGACCAGATTTGAGAGCTGTTCTCTCAGAGCGACATCTCCAATCCTCTAAGCAAATAGCACCAAATTAGAGTAATTTCTAGAGGTAGCAAATTATGCAAGAGCAAACAAGCTTCAACTACATACGCTCCTTTTTCTTCTCCTTTTCTTCTTAAGTTTATATTCCAGTAGATAGGTTGAGTTTGGAAAGGATTTGACACACGGACATCTGATTCCATGGTTTAACCTTAACCATTCCAATATCATCAACTTTATGGTCCTACTTCATATAAGCAAAAAGACAATATTAACTATTCTTCTGAATTGATGACTTCTAAGAGACTTCCAAAAGAGTCTCATCAGACAGTTTGAAATGAGCTACCATTATATTTCTTAGAGACTTGGTATGACTGTAGGATTTCTGAAAATATTTTACATTTTCAGTCTAATATCAAATGTCCATTCCAGCACCCCATACAAGAAACTGAGGTGACAAGAAGAATCCAAAGTAACAATAAGAGGCAGCCATTTGAGAAGGACAAGGGTCCAAATTAACAGACAATTGGCTCATGATTCTTGAAGTCCTGATGGAAGAAGTTATTAAGAAGCCATCTCCTGATTGTAACCTAGGGCACACATGACCTAGACACCAACAGCCCAACAAAAAGGCATGAAAGAGCTCTTGTGTCTGTTACTACGTAAATAGAGTCAACGTCCAGAATAAATGAGCTACCCAACCTTGGGTAAGACTATGAATTGCTCCCTTAACGAAGGAAAACTAGTTCAGTGTATAACCTTCTGTGGGTAACATTATGCGCTGCTAAAAGAAAAACTAAACAGAAAGGAATAGTGTGACTAGCTTACATTTCTCCTGCCGTTCAGCCTACCAAGCCTCGAGCTCACATTAACAATACGGGCGCCAGCAGCCGAAGGCCTCATCAAAGGAAGCAAAGCTTCGATTACGCTCTTTGTGCCATAATAGTTCGTTTTAATAACCTGTTCTGCATGTTCAACGGAGTTTTCTGATCCGATATTGAAATTAACACCTGCATTGTTCACCTGTTTTACGATGGAGATATAACCATGGTTAAGAGGTAGCAACATGTATTACGTTTTAACTTCCATACAAGAACCGTGGCATGAGATTTTGAGATGCAATTTGTTAACTCAACAGTCCTGAAGGACATGGTCAACATATTTAGTTCCATAAGATATTGGACAATTCACACAAAGCTTTTTTGCACAAACATATAACAATGTAAGAATTGAGACAAGAAACGATGCATTTCTGGGCTGTAACAACAAAGAAGACGGACACAGGCAGCATATTACCATTTCTGCATCAAGCCCTACTTAAGAAGCAAGATAAAAGAAAGGTGAATTACACCAAGTTTCCTTTCTGAGGCACTTAGGGTAATTGCAGTCAGTTAAAGAACCATATGTAGTTACAGAGAAAGGAAAGACAGTCAGAGGGGCGAACAGCCTGCTTCACTTTGACCTCAAGCCGAGGAGGGACTCAGATATCAAATGAACATGGTTAGTGAAATAGTCTTCCTCAAAAGTAAAAATAAGAACATAGCCCTAGTTGCCCATCAACAACAGCCCAATGCAATTTTTAAATCCAGGCAACAAGAATGCTTAGTCTTACCAAAACATCGAGACCACCATAAGTTTCTTTAATCCAGTCAGCAAACTGCTTCATGGAGGAAGGATCGACAATATCTAACTGATGGAACACCACATTAAGCCCAGCCTCCTGCAAGACATTCACGGCCTCAACACCTACAGTGGTATCTCTGGAGGTGAGTACAACTGTCAGTCCATGACCTGCAAGTTGCCGGGTTATCTCAAAGCCAATTCCTCTGTTACCCCCAGTCACCACTGCAATAGTTTCGGAGGCCCACCACCTAAGATATTTGAGGAGGGAAAAACAAAAAAGGAGAGAATAAAAATCAAACACTCATAAGAAAATGAGTCCATGACTTAAGGATAGGCATTTAAAGAAGGTTCGTTTTACAACAATTTCTAATATCAGAAGCTATCTCAAAGAATATTTCCATTTTTGGGATAGCTGAAAACACCCATTTCAGCACATTTTCAGCTTGGATCTAAAGCAAATGCCTCTCTAAATTGTCCTCAGCTTCTTTCTTCAAAAATATTAGGCAGTCATTGATTTAATATCTAGGGCCTACTAGATGTCTAGAACCAGCCACCTTACTATTCATGAGTAAGGGTGCTACACCTAAATCCCGCCCCCCAATACTCTGCCTAGGTGAGGTTCTTGTGGGATGGATTAGGATCTTGATTTAGAAACAATCTCAAAGAATGTAGCACTACCAGGTTTATGTTGGAGCGCCATGAAATGGCTATCTCAATAACCCAAATCCACTATCATGGAAAGCAACACTATGTCACCCTAAATGAGGAATTGAATTAGCTGGGGCCTCACACAAGGGCATTGAATGGAGATATAAACCCTTATGATGCATTTAAAATTGCAATTGGTAGTCACTGTCCAGTCTATAATTTTTACTATTCAATTCAAACATATGGCCAAAAGCTTGCAAAAGCCCCTCCCCCCCCCCCCAAAAAAAGAAAACCCTGCCCCTAGCCATGGGCCCAGACCCTTTACTTACCCTCTGGTCTGTGGGTTGAGGAGGATTGAGACACAAAAACAATGCTAGACCATAGTTACCGAATTCTCTCAACCCTCTAGAGTACCGCGAACTGATTCACGCAAACCAGAACGTGATACTTAAGCGTACCAATTCCCCAAATATGGCGAATTCAGCGAACCCATGTCCTACCACAATGGTATTGCACATTTTCATGATCCATAGGTCAAATTTTGAAGAAAATGGAAGAATTTTTGAGGTTGCGATGAATGAGCAAGCTTTTTACAGAGCAAAACGAGAAGAAGAGAGAGAGTGAGAGACAAAGAAATAAGGATTAATGTGAAAATGTTGCCCTACGTTAGGGGGGAGGGGGAGAGGGAAGAGGGAGAAACCTTATTATTAAATCATTTTATGAGTCTCTATGATATGTGGAGTTTTGAATTGGAGGATTAGATGCACTAATAACGACCCTCACGTATCGGATTCTCCACTATGCGGCGAATCACGTACCCGAATCCGTCCCCCGTACCAGAGCGTCCCACATTCCAGGCAACTATGTGCTAGACACAAACACAATGCTAGAGAAGCTACTGAGACTTTTCACCCATATGACATTACACATTAAACATTGTTGTGTGCGTGTGTATTCATTAAGAATGCTAAACCAAATTCATAATTTGGCCACTGCTGAAAGAGTAAAAGACTATAAACAATTGTTGGACCATCATAGCATAATCAGAATTTGGCAACCATCAACAAATCATACAATTTAAATGGGCAATTGGAAACGAATTGCCCGATTCATGATGACAACAAAAATTTGTTTAGAAGCCAACTACTCCTCCAGCTATTGTTGAAGAATACCCATCGCCTACAATCTCCAAGCAGGTTCACCTCACCAAGAACTAGTGAATCTCTAAGAAAGTTCCCACATTCAGTTCCCCCTTGTTTCCAACAACTCGTAATCTCAACAATCAAAAAATTAATCAACTCAAACTCAATACATATCTGGAGGTTGCTTTCACTCGACCTGGATAGTTCACAGCAAACGAGATAAGGGAAGAGAAAATACCGTTGATGGTCGGAATAAGGAATGGTGCGAAGGAGAGAAATCTCTTGAAGCCTCTTTTCCCGACGCTCTTTAGTCTTCTCTTTTCTTCCTGTCATTATTCTTCGAGCTCACAAAAGAACCGAAGGTGTTCGACAATGGCGGACAGGAGAGAAAGAGGAGAGAGAAATTGGAGAGAAAATGGGTGTCTCTGAAATTGGGTGACTGCTGGGAATTGAATGAGGGGGAATCTGTTGTGGGATGGCAGCCGGACGGACGGACATGCGTGCGCGCGGCCTATAAATTGTATATTTCTGTTTGTTAAATGGTTAATCTTCGTGTTTAAGCACTAACACCATCACTAAACACCTCCTGTTAGTTTTTTCGTTGCTATTTCTAAAAGATTTTTATTTTATGTTTTGGAAGAATATACGCAATTTGTTCCATGCTGGTGCGCTCCACGGCAATTTTTTTTTTCATTTTTGAAAAACTCCTGCTAAAAATAGGCTTTTTAAAAGAAAAACAAAAGATTAATTAATGAAAAGTAATGTGATTTCTATGTAATAAAGATCATCTAAATCTAAAACATTACTAGTAAATATATTGTCGGTCAACTTTAAATTTGTGGTATAATTCTTACCTTCAATGAAGCTATTTAATACCAATGCATCTTTATTGGACATCGAAAAACTATAATATTACGTTAAGAACAATATATCTACTTGATATACAAAAATATGCTTCAAAGTAAGATCCTTGTGACAGGTATGTATAAAATTCCATCCCCCACCCCCCTTCCATAATCAAAACGAGCGATTCATACAAAGTCCTAAGTGTTCTCAATAACTCACCAAAAACCTACACCAAGGTCATGAGAAAAAACTCATGCTATAGAAAATCTAACTTTCACATATAAAGAGAAATTTGCTGAAGAAATGTACGAAGCTCCTAGTAAATCCTTCGAAAACTAAACAAAATGATGGAATCATGAGAATTGGGGGTCTATCATCAGCAATATCAGCTAATAGAACATTTATCTGAGAAAATGGAGATTAAGGCTTGTTTCGATGATGTAGAAGAGCTCGGAACTTGTGTTTCAATATTGTCAAAGATCCTTTCTTTCTTTACCTCTTCACTTCTAAGAATAGTTTGGTAGAAAGAGCCGTAATTTTTATGGAATAGATAATTTTGATAAGGACTGAATCCAATGAAGGCCTGTTCCTTTTTGCGTTTGGGATGACTTAGCTAACGGCTTACAGTTTCTTACATCTCCTTACATCCTTAACGTAATCCTTGCAACTTCATACATCTTCTTACATCTCCTTACATCTCTTTATATCTTCTTATATTTATTTATTTTTGCATCTTCTTACATCTTTTTACATGCCATATAGATTTTTGTATAACATTCATTTATTTTTGCTCTAGTAGTTATAGACATATGTATATATTTTTTTATTATACTACCAATATACAGAATTTGTGAATATGTTATGAACACAACATTTATATAAATATAAAAATAGACTTTAACGACGTAAATTATATTTGAGTTTCGACAGGAACAATATATGTTATTATAGATGAAATAAGTGAGCATGCTTTTACAATTATAATACAAAGCTTTCGTCCATGTTTAAGTCTGAATCATATATAAAAACCCTCAAAGTGTATGTGAGGAAAGCGTTACAACTATTTCATCCCTAAGGTTATCCATGACAATTTTGTTGCCATCATTATATAGTTGAATATTTGGTGGTCATTTCAAATTTGGCTCTGTTGCTGAGATTGATATGCACATGTTATGCACAATAATAAAATTATGGAGAATACAACAAGAAATGCTCATTTAAAATGGTTTACTTAAAATATGATTTCATTTTAAGAGTTGTATTCAATTTCGTGAGAAAATTTTATTTTTTTTGTTATACTTGGCTTATTGGAAGATCAAACTAATATAAATATAAGAAATCACCTCATGAAATTTTAATTGAAAAAATTTGTGGGGTTTAATATGTTTTATTATTGTTTAATTTACTTGGTTAAATGTTTACTTTCAATAAGTATATTATTTTAATATTATTGTTTATCATCCAAAGCGTTCATTGTAAAAGAAACAAATTTTGTTTCAATAATATTAAGAAGTAACTTGTTTACTGATGGTATCAAATTTATTTCATAATATGACTAATATATTACATGTTATTTCACAATCATACATTAAACACTAATAATATGCATACATGTCTGCAAATTATATTATACATATCTTCAACAATTTAACAACTTCTTACATCTATCCTTACAGTTTCTTACAACTTTTTACATCTTCTTACAGTTCCTTATATTTTTTTTAGAACTCCTTACATTTTTTTTTACAGCTTCTTACATCTTCTTCCAACTCCTTACATCTTCTTACAGCTACTTACAACACCTTATATTTTCTTATAACTTACAGATGTATCTTATCGTGAAAAAGAACATGTCCTAAATACAAGGCAAATACAAGTGTCCAATAACTAGATACATTTGTAGGCACCAAAAATTTATTCGTGTCGTACCAAAAAAATAAAATTAAATTAATTAACTTGGCCAATCCTTTTAATTAATTTAATCAGGCTCAAAGACTCACAAGTCAAGTTCAGAAGACTCATAAGTTAAGTCCAAGATGAAAGTCAAATGACTTCTAAGTCCAGGCTCAGTTAAAATTCAAGACAAAACCCAAATCAAGGCCCAAGATGGCTACTAAGTCAAATCACGACCTCAAGCCCGAACGACGTCCAAGTCAAGGTACAGCCATAATCGGACTAAAGTCAAAGTCAAAGTCAAAGGTCAAAGTCAAAGGTCAAGACCTAAATCAAAACTCAAGGCGACTTCCAAGTCAAAACTCAAGGTGACTTCCAAGTCAATACTCAGCCCAAGCTCGGGAGACTCCCAAGTCAAAGTTAAAGTCAAAGTCAAAGTCAAAACAAACAAAAGTCAAAGTAGTCCATGGTGGGGCTTGATTGAAAGGCCCAAAATCCAGGTCAAGACCCATCTTGACTTTCAAGGGGAGGGGAGAAGTTTTCCTATAAATAGGCCCCAACTCCTCTTGATTCAAAGGTTGGAAAATCCATCCTTAAAAGAGAAAGAATCAGAGGATTTGTATTTATAGAGATTGTACCTAATTCATTCAATTGAATCTATAAAAAATTCAATCTTTGTAATTTTGCGATTACAAAATTTGGCACGCCCAGTGGGACTTCTCTATCTCTCATCTCTTTCCCTTAAAAGATCAAGACTTTCAAAGACATGGCAACGAAGAACGTTGCTGCGCAAGCTTCGAAGAAGAAGAACACGCATCTCTCTCTCGTAGATCCTGTGAAGCGAGCGTCACTTCTAGCAAGCGTGCGCACATAATGAAAACCAGGAGTATGGCAAAAGTTGTTGCGCCGACTGCTGCTAGGCAAACTACGCCGCCCCCATCCAAACTCCAATACTCGAAGACGCAGCAAAATGTGCCCTCTAAGATGGATGGAATTTAAAACCTCCAACTTCAATCTCCAGTCTTCGAGGTTGAAGACTACTACAGCAGTAGCTCTTCTTCGCCCTCACCAAAGGAGGCGGGCATGTCAGACACTGAAGTTGAGTCCTCCAAAATTATTACCATGCCAGTCATGATGACAGGTGCAACCACTTTGGAAGAGGAGATGGCTAACATAAAGCCATCCTAGAAAAACTCACCAGGGAGAACGAAGAAAAGGAAGCGTGCATCAAGCTTTAAGAAGAAAAGATTACTAAATTGACTAGGAAGTTAGAAAAACTGCCAGCTCAATCTTCTACAAAGGACTCAGAAAGTGAAGACTCAAAAAAAATATCCATCCACACTGAAGCCTCTAACAGCGAAAAGCAGTCAAAGAAAGGCGCTACCCCTAAACGTGCCAAGTCCTCTGGATCAATGACCATTGAGCAAATCTAAGGCTTGATAGCAAATGCTGCTAAGGCGCAACTAGGTGAAGGTTCACGCAGAACTCACCTATACACCAAGCCTTACACTAAGAGGGCTGATGCCCTTTGCATGCCCACTGTTATCAACCTCCTAAATTCCAACAATTCGATGGGAAAGGCAATCGAAAACAATATGTTGCGCACTTCATTAAGACATGCAACAATGTTGTGACTGACGGCGACCTTATAGTGAAACAGTTCATCAGGACGTTGAAAGGTATTGCCTTTGACTGGTATACTGATTTAGAGCCTAAGTCCATTAACAGTTGGGAGAAAATGGAGTAAGAGTTCCTTAACAGGTTCTATAGCACTCAGCACGTTGTCAACATGACTGAGCTGACAAACATAAAATAATGGAAGGACGAGCCAGTTTTTGACTACCTCAACCGCTAGTGCCCACTTAGCCTCAAGTACAAGGATCAGCTGTCTGAAACTTCCGTCATTGAAATGTGCACCCAAGGCATGCACTGGAACTTGCTCTACGTCCTACAAGTGAGAAAACCTAGAACTTTTCAAGAATTGGCAACCAAGGCGCGTGATATGGAGGTCACGATAGCTAGCCACCGCGGCAACTCCTTCTATTCTACTGAATCAAGGAATGACAAAGTTGAATTCAAGAAGAACATTAAATTTTCTAAGGGCAAGACCAAAGAAGCGATGTCCACCTCTACAAGTCAGCTAATTCGCATTATGGGAAAGCTAAAACTAGCGGGCAAGAAGAGCTATCGTTCAAGGTTGCAACAGATAAGCATTCCACACTAAAAGAGCTTCAGGAAAAGAAGTGTCCATTTTTTGACTCAGATTTATCGAGCATGCTAGATGACTTACTCGAGAAGTGTGTTATCGAATTGCCCGAGTCAAAGCGCTCAGAAGAAGCTAGGAGGACCACCAACCCAAAATATTGTCGGTACCCTAGAATCATTAGTCACCCTCTTGAAAAGTGCGTTACACTCAAGGAGCGAATCATGGGATTGGCTAGGGAAGGAAGAATCATTCTAGATTTGGATGAAACGGTAGAAACTAGCCACGTCACAGTGCATGAGGCTGATGAGTTAGATTCTGAAATGGATCTCACTGAAGCACCGGAGGCCTCAAGAGAATATTTCACAAAGAGCTTCTTTGATAATGTGGTTGTCTACACAACCTCATGTTCGAATTTGACAATGACAGAACAAATGAAGAGCTGAGCATCCCTCCAAAAGAAAGTGGTGATGACAGCATCAAGTCACAACAACTGCGGAAAGAAAAGAATGAGAGGACAATTTCAGTCTCGTCCGTCAAGCAAGTAAATGTGGCGGTAAATCTAGCAATGCCGGTCCTTAGGTACATTCCTAGGTCCTGTTGCAAGAATGGAGAATCTCCATTTGCTGAATGTACAAATCCTAAAGGCTTAACCGAGGTTCAACGCAAGTTCGATTAAGCTAGTTGGCTCATTCTCAAAGAAAAGGGTGTGCTTTTAGTTCATAGGGCAAACCCAAGTAAATTGATCAAGCTTTCTCTCCCTGGTTTTGTTACCTCTTCTAAAGGCTCGCTCTAAGAAGAAAGTGAGCTGTCAAAGATGCGCATCAGCGATGGATATGATCCTAATGCGCACAAGTTAATGAAGAGGTCCAGCTATGACTTCAGCCAGCCAACATCTTTGAGGCATGTGATCGAAGCTAAGCCCTACAGACTTGACAGCACGCAAAGGGTCATACAAAGTCAAGGGGCAACCCCACAATACCTAAAGTTGGTCTTAGCTGCGTACTGCCCCAGCCTGTGAGGATTTCGGGACGACGTAAGGACAAGTAAACCCTCATACAATATATCACAGCTAAAGAGGTTGATGATAATGAGGGTGAAAATGTCAAGACCAACCCCAAAACAATGGTGTTCGACAGGTTGCAGCCGTCAACATCGCGCCAACGCCCTTATGTGTTTAGAATGATTGGAAAGGGGAAAATCCCGAAGCACTTTGTCTTCCATAGGTTGAAGAAGGATGAACAACCTTTCGTAAGAATCAAGATAGGGGAGACGTCATTAAGGGCACCGCCCTCACGAAAAAGATATTCGGTGTTTAGTCACTTCGGTAAAACAAATGATATCTTCAGTTCAATATCTTCATGCATGAAGCATGTTTCCACTTTCGATGTGAAGGTGGATGACTCGCTGAAAGTAAAGAGGCGCGTCTTAATTCTCACTAGCCATGGGGCTAAGGCCAACTCAAAAGAAAAGACTCAATAAGAGGAACAAACTTCTTCCAACCGCGACACGAGCCAAGAGGTCGACGCCTTCCCTTGAGGAAATGCTGGACTTGCTCCTGAGCAAGCTGCTTGTCACAAAAAAAAAAAAAAAAAAAATCAGCTCCTAAACAAGCGACTAAACTATTCGCACATCCAAAAAGAAGGCTCCCGAACAAGAGAATAAATTGTTCGCACATCGAAAAAGAAGACTCCTCAAACAAGGGAATAAACTGTTTGCACATCTAAAAAGAAGACTCCTGAACAAGAGACTAAACTGTTCACACACATTCAAAAAAAGAAGATTCCTGAATAAGAGTCTAAACTATTCACACACATCAAGAAAATGATAGCTCCCGAGTGAGAGTATAAACTGTTCACTCAAGCCAAATCTTTGTACTACTCCTGGCCCGCAAGAGTATAAACTGTATGAACGACAAAAAAAAAAAATGAAAAGACGATGCTTAGTTGAACTACGTAACAAGTTGATCTTATTGGGAATTGCAAGTACCCATAAGTAGGTAGGCAGCTTTAGCTAATCACCAAGTGCAGTCAAATACATCCCACACACAAAAAAGGGAGGGGGCATGAAAGAAAAGAGATCAAAGACATCACATTTCTGCCGTCAAGCTCCTCCTCACGACTTGCATCATTATGAATCACCTGAAAATAGAAGAAAACGCAAAGTTAAATTCTTTTTCAGGAAAGAAATCAGTAAACAAAATGACGTCCAGGCAAAACAAATACTAAAGAAGGGAGCAGCGTGAAGCAAAATCAATAAAAGTATTGGTTGTCTGCCGCCTAGCTACTCCTCGCTGCTCGTACCACTTTCATATGTATCGATATCCGTTCTAGGCCCAAGGCCTAATGACGAGCCGTGTCGCAAGTGATTCTTCAAGTATTCATACCACTTTCATGCGTATCTGTATCCATTCTAGGCCCAAGGCCTAGCGACGAATCGTGTCGCAAATGGTTCTTCAAGTCTTCACCCATTTTCATATGTATCAGTATCTGTTCAAGGCCCAAGGGTAAGCGGTGAAACGCCATGTCACAAGTGATTCTTCAAGTCTTCATACCACTTTCATGCATATCAGTATCTGTTCAAGGCCCAAGGCCAAGCGGCAAACCGTCGCAAGTGGTTGTTCAAGTCTTCATACCACTTTCATGCATATCGGTATCCGTTCTAAGCCCAAGGCCTAGCGGCAAACCGTGTCGCAAGTGGTTCTTCAAGTCTTTATACCACTTTCATGTGTATCGGTATCCGTTATAGGCCTAAAGCCTAGCGGCGAATCGTGTGCAAATGGTTTTTCAAGTCTTTGTACCGCTTTCATGCTTATATGTATCCGTTCTAGGCACCAAAGGCCTAGCGGCGAACCGTTTCGTAAGTGGTTTTTTTAGTGACTTCTCAACCTGCACAAGTAGCAATACAAGCGTAATAAAAAAAAGGGGGGTGTCTCAGCATAAAAAAATAGCACAAGCGATAATTAAAAAAAAAACCACCAACTGTGCAGAGCTATGGCGCAAACAAGGACAAGTGCACAGCAACTAAGGATAAAAAAAGTAGCCACAAAGGCAGTAACATGCAAACAAAAGGGCAAGAGGCAAAGTTTGGCATTTGTTGTAACATTTTACAGACTCAAAAAAAAAAAAAAAGGTGGGGCATTTTTTATGATAGAAATGTTTTAAAATTGCTCAATTTTTTTTTTGGTCCATAGAAGTCACAAAGGGCAATACAATACAATTACAATACAATGTTGGAGGGGTGAATCGAACATGAGACCTAATATACCCAGTACCTCAATCTTCACCATTGGGATAAGACTTTATTGGTTTTAAAAGTGCTCAATTGAAGAATTGAAATCACATGCACGTGAGCCCCATGGTATGTATATAATGCATATCAGGATTGTAAAGTTGCAGGCTTTCAACCCCCTCAAAGCAACAAGATCTGATGGCAACCAAGACATATCTTGTACAACAGCCACATCATGAAAAGTTATTACTCCCTCCATCCCAATTTAATTACTTGTTAATCCTTTTTTAGTTGTCCCAAAATATTTGTATAGTTTCTATATATATGCGTAAAATTAATGTTCTTTTCCTTGTTTGCCATTTTATAATTAAAAATAATTTATTAAACTTAAGCTATAAGCATTTGACCACTATAGCATCAATAATGAATGTATGGCACAGATGGGGATGGCAACGGGTCGGCGTTTCCCCGACCCCATCTGGGCCCCGCCCCAAAGCGGGGAAAATTCCCCGGATCCGTCGGGGCCGGGGCCGGGGACGGGGGGAAATTCCTGCCCAGATCGCGAGGACGGGGGCGGGGCGGGGGAAATTTCCTCCCCGTCCCCGGACCCGACCCCCCGTCGGGGAAATTTACCCGTCCCCAAATCCGTTCCCTGCCCCGAAAATTAACTAAAATGACATACATACCCTTAAATTATTAGTTCAATTTCTCACACTTCTGAAGGATACATATGTATTTTTAGATGAAAAGAAAAACCTTAGTCTACTACTCAACTAAGCCTTCAGTAGTTCAGTCACCTCCCCTCCATTGTTTTCAATTTCAGGTCTGAGTTTTTCATCCTTCTCCTCTCCTCTCAGTGTCAGGCTCTCAGCGTGAATCTGTTGCCTCGGTGCTCACTCCCAGACTCTCGGCTTCTGTCTCACTGTCTGCGACTCTGCACTCAATTTCTTTGGCTATTACTCTCGGCTTCTGGTTGGGAGCCTGGGACGTCTCCTCCGTTCGCTACCTCGGTGCGCTCCCGCCATTACTCAATTCTTCTAATTTCTTTTGGCTATTCCGGTACTGTACTCTTTGACCCTTGCACTCAATTTTTGTTTTTTTTTTTTTTTTTGGTTGGCTAGTGCGCTGCTCTGTTCTTGAGTTCGATTCTGCCCTTGGCTCCTTGCCCCTTGCCCCTTGCATTCAATTACTTCTCAGTTCTCAGACAAAGTTTCGAAAATTATGATCATTATATCGGCATTCTTTAACAAGCATTTCTGTTCTTTTGGGTTACCTTTATAATAATATTCCAATTTGTTTTCGCTTCCTCTGCTATCTAATAAAGGAGTAGGTTGCTTTGCTTATAATGCTTTTGCTGACATCTAGCTTTTATCAAAGTGAAAGGGGATTTTTGGATCTCCTTTGACTAATACCAGTCTAGGCAAGTGTAGATGTAATTAAAGGCTCTAGATTAAGTTAGCGGATCCTCTGCAATTTTGGGTGAAAAAAAGTGAGGAAACAGATAGAATTTTTTTGTTGCAGTATTAATTGGATTTGATTTGATTTCTAATATGCTAATCAATATTTACTAGCCTTTGTTTGGTGAAACTTTATGGCTTTCTCTAGGATTCTACATAATTATAATTTGATTCATCATTTTGAGGATTCTATATGATTTTTTTTTTAATTCTTGTAATTGATTCATTTGTAAATTATTTATATATGCACAGATTATGGATAGTGGACCTAGTGGTCCAAGTGGACCATCTCCATGTTCTACAAATAAAAACATGGACACCACAAATCCAACTCCGGCTCCAACATCTAATACTGATGTGAATGTTGATTCTTGTGGAACACCACATGCTGCGGAGGATGAGGGGGATACATTAGTATTGGGAAAGCAAAGAAGGTTCACATCTAAAATTTGGAAGCATTATGATTATGAGGTTATTAGTGGTGTACCGAAGGCTATTTGTAAATATTGTAAGAAAAAACTTGGTGGTAACTTAAGGAATGGGACTAAGCATTTGAATGATCATCATGCAATTTATCCTATGAAAAGACATAGGGACATTGCAAATGACTTTACCCAAAAGAAGTTGAAGAAAGAGCCTTCTGGTGATAAAAAAGGGCAAGTTCTTTTTGTTAATGGGTTTGATGGAGAGCTTGCAAGGAAGGAGCTCGCGTATATGATCATAATGCATGAGTATCCTCTTTCTATGGTAGAGCATGTTGGGTTTAGAAGATATTCAAAGACTCTCCAACCTTCTTTCACCATGATATCCGGGAATACACTCAGAAAGGATATTCTCAAAATTTTTGACTTTGAAAAAGGCAAAACCATGAAGTTGTTGGGGAGTGTTCAAAGTAAGGTAGCTATTACTACAGATATGTGGACCGCTCAAAATCAAAAACGTGGTTTCATAGCCATAACGGCTCATTGGATTGATTGTTCATGGAAGTTACCGAATCGGATTTTGAGGTATGATAATTTTGTTTTTACTTTAAGCTCATTCATTACAAGTCATCGATATTTTTCCAACATGTGGATAAAATATTTAGTTATTGTATTATTTACACTTACATTTAATTTTTAATACAATTTTGATAAATTTTGTTATTTTTTAATAAACTTTCTTCTTTGTTTTTCTTTTAGGTTTGCATATGTGCCTTGTCCTCATACAGCTGAGAGCATTTCAGAAGAGCTGTTGAAGTGTTTTTCAGAGTGGAACATCAATAGAAAAATTTCATCTCTTACGGTGGACAATTGTTCTTGCAACGACGCGATAATTGGCATTCTTAAAGATCGATTGGATTTAAGGGCACTTCTTTTAAGGGGTAAGTTCTTCCATATGCGTTGTTGTGCACATATTCTTAATATCATTGTTAAGGATGGATTAGAGGTAATTGAAAGCTCAATTGAAAAGGTGCGTGATAGTGTAGCATATTGGAGAGCAACACCTAAAAGGGAGGAAACTTTTAGAGAAGTTTGTGATAGCTTAAGTGTGCCTTACTCAAAGAAATTAAAATTGGATTGCAAGACAAGATGGAATTCAACTTTCTTGATGCTTCAAACAGCTTTGTTGTATAGAGAAGTTTTTCCTAAGTTGGCTAAGAGAGAAAGTAATTATAAATCTCTTCCTACTGATGAGGAATGGGAGAAGGCAAAAGATATTTGTGGGAGGTTACAAATCTTTTATGATGTGACTCAATTATTCTCTGGCACTAGCTTCCCCACTGCAAATATTTACTTTCCAAAGGTGTTTCAAGTTCGGCTATCTTTGAGTCGTTGGCTACATGATTCGGATGTGGTCATTAGGACCATGGCTCAAAAGATGCTTGATAAATTTTTGAAATATTAGGATGTCATTCATGGGATATTAGGAGTTGCTTGTGTTTTAGATCCTAGGTTCAAGTTGAAAATGGTGGATGTTTGCTATAGAAGGATTTTTGATTTTGATGTAGATGAAAAGGTGGAAATGATCAAAGATGTTTGTTATGCCCTGTTTAATGAATATTAAGAAAAAATACAAGCATTTGAAGGCTGCTATTCCTAATGCTTCTGGTGATTCAACTAAGATCTCTTCTTACGCTTCGAATTCTAGTGGAGGTGTGGGTTATGCACAAGATGACATCTTTGAAATATATTATACAATTGTTGAAAAGGACCCACAAATTCCATAAAAATCGGAGTTAGATTTTTACTTGGAAGAGCCGCTTACCCCAAGGACTGATAATTTCGATATCTTGGTTCATTGGAAGGCAGCTACAAGGTATCCTATTTTAGCTTTGATAGCTAGAGATATCTATGCCATTTCTGTTTCCACAGTAGCATCTAAGTCGGTATTTAGCACGGGTGGGAGGTTTATTTGTCCACATCGCAATCGTCTCCATCCAAAGATTTTAGAGGCTTTGATGTGTGGTAGAGATTGGCTTTCGACTACTATCAAGTCATCTTCAGAAGGTATATTTTTTATTTTTTGTTATACTTTTAGAATATATAGTGATATTTGTTTATGTTTAAATGTTATGATATTCGATAACCTGATTACTTTAACATATCTTTTATGTTGTAGAGGAGGACACCGCCTATTGCCATGGTACTTTTGATGAAGATTATGATGCTGAAGTTGATGAAGAATTTGATGGCTAATTAGCTATATGGTGCATTAAATTTCTCAAGGATATCTTCTTATATGTGGACTTTGCATTGGACCTTTGGTGTTGTATCTTTGAAGCTTGGATTTGTATTTTGATTGTGGTCAACTTCGGTTGTGTAATTTTTCTAGGACTTTGAGAACTTGATCACTTAGATCTTGTGTTGTTACTTGTTATCTTTGAACCTTCGGGACTTTGGATTGAACTTTCAAGTGGTGTTGTATTTCTTGAGTTTTAACTTTGAATATTGGGCATTAAGTTTAGTGTTGAACTTCAATGTTGAACTTTCAATGGTTTAAGTTAAGTTTAATTTCTCTTTTTTGTTCAGGGCTTATTGTTTGATTATTTGATATTGGGCTCATAATTTTTGCTTCAATTGGACTTGCATTTTGTGTGATCTCATTACTAAAAATCGGGGAAGTGGGGCCCCGGGGGGGTGGGAACGGGGGGAAAACCAACCCCGACAGCGGGGGCGGGGGGTTGAGCGGGGACGGGGGCGGGGGATATTCCCCCGTCCCCGACCCGCCCCGTTGCCATCCCTAGGCACAGATTTTGCAACACTCCTCTTCACAAGTCTCATGAGTTTTATAAAAATCATGCACCTAGAAGTAAAATTTTCTTTTACCAAAGTACAATGGCTATAGCATTAAAGTCAATTTTTTTAATGTACATTTATTTTTAGTCTATTTTTTAAATAAATCTATTTCTTTGACTAATGGGTATTGTAGAGAGTTTCATATCTTATTGACTGATTTCTTGAGATCTGTATTTTGTCAATCCATATGATTAAATTGGAACGAAAGAAGTATTATGTATGTATTGAATAAAGAAGCAAAGAAGAGTCATGGTATGGACGGAAAGAAAGGAAAGGGTGGAATCTTTATAACCTATTAAATTAGGTATAAGCAATGAAGCATGACTCTTTCACACAGAAATCAAAAAAAGAGTGGGTCATGGAACTTCAGTCAACTGCAACGAGTGAATGACTCTTTCATATAGAAATCAAAAAAAGAATCGGTCATGGAACTTCAGTCAGCTGCAATGAGTGATAAAAGGAGGAAAGTTTGAGAAATTGAATACCTTCTTGATCATCTGCAAATATTGAGCTGACAGTAAGCAAGCTAGGCGACGCAAGCAAGTTAGGCGGCACAAGTATTGAAATCCTGGGGGTCTACACTGTACAGCCTAATGGGCAAGGAAAAAAGACGCTGGTACCCTAAACCTGTGAAAGGGGGTATGTGCCTATGTGGCCTAATAAAATAGAACTGGGGAAAAGTTAAAAGAAAGAAAAAAGTAATAGGAAAAAGGACTGGCCTTGTTTGATTTGGATCATTATGCTTAAATTGGTTAATATTATACAAGTTGAGACTATCAGAAACAGGGGATTCAATGGCAACTAGTAATGGGCTCTTTTAAGTCGGCTTACTCAGTTCGACTTTATAGACGCACGGCTATGGTCGATACAGTATAAAACGATAGTACGACCCACCCCAAGAGAAAAGGAAGGAAGAAGGAGGCATCAATAAGCTGACAACCTGATTAGTCAAGTGAAATAGCCTTCCAAAACAGCACGTTTTAAAAAAAAAATTTCGAGACGTTAGCCACGCTCAAACAACAAGTCTCGTGCGTGACCTTGCTCGAGAGGATAATTTGTAGGCATTGAAAATTTATTCGTGCTGTACCAAAAAAAATAAATAAAATTAATTAACTGGGCTAACCCTTCTGAATAATTTAATCAGACCCAAAGATTCACAAGTCAAGTCCAAAAGACACACAAGTCATGCTCAAGATGAAGACCAAATGACTTCTAAGTCCAAGCTCAATCAAAATTCAAGGCAAAACCCAAATCAAGGCCCAAGATGGCTACCAAGTCAAATCACGACCTCAAGTCCGAACGACGTCCAAATCAAGGTGCGGTCAAAATTAGGTCAAAGTCACAGTCAAAGGTCAATACCTAAATCAGCTCACAAGTCAAACGTCTAACGACTTTCAAGTCAACGTCCGGTCAAAACTCGAGGCGACTTCCAAGTCAATATTCGACTCAAGTCCGGGAGACTCCCAAGTCAAAGTTTAAGTCAAAGTCAAAGTCAAAACAAACGAAAGTCAAAGCAGTCCAGGGTGAGGTCTGATTGAAAGGTCCAAAACCTAAGTCAAGGCCCAAAATCTAGGTCAAGACCCATCTTGACTTTCAAGGGGATTGAGAAAGTTTTTCTATAAATAGGCCCCTATTCTCTTTGATTCAAAGGCTAAAAAATCCATCCTTAAAAGAGAAAGAATGAAAAAAAAATTATATTCATAGAGATTATACCCAATTTATTTAATTAAATCTATAAAAAAATAATCTTTGTAATTTTACGATTACAACATTATCACCCTATACCAAATAATGAAAACGAAGTGATTAGTCAATATCTAGGAACCCTTTGTACAAAATATCTCTTCACGTCCACACCTCAAGTACACGAAAATCTCCACGGGCACCATCGAAGTCAAACCAAATCCGTCATGAATGACCTCATACAAGATCCAAGCCCACTTATGTAGGTCTATTCTTTTCGTGGGTAAAAGGGTGAGGGTTGAGATTGGTTGAGGTAGGTTGAGATAGGTTGAAGTTGATATTTTTTTTAGGTGTGTTGAAGTAAGTTGAAGTGGGTTGAAGTGGGTTGAATTAGGTTGAAGTTGATATATTTTTTGTGGTGGGTTGAAGTGTGTTAAAATAGTGAGAATGTAATTATGAAGGGGCAGGTCGAAGTTGGTTAAAGTGGGTTGAGGTTGGTTGAGGTTGGTTGAAGTGGGTTAAGGTTGGTATTTTTTTCAGGTGGGTTGAAATTGATTGAAGTGGGTTAAAGTATGTTGAAGTGAGTTGAGGTTGGTAAATCAAAACAGACCTACGAAAAGAACAGGGCCGAAAATCTCTCTTCTTTTTCGTTTTCTTTTTCTTTTTCCGTTTGTCTTTCACCTCATTAATTTCTCAACGTATCATTTAATCATTTATTCATTGCCAGCCCCAGCAGCACTGGTTCCCGTTTATATTTCAGGCTTTCAGCACTAGTTCACAGCGGCGCCAGTTACCCAAGCTCCTGCTGCGTCCTTCTTCATCAAGCAGACCATCGGTAAGCTCATGCCCTGTTCATATTTCCCCCTTTATGACCATCTTCATCAATTACCTCTTTTTCTTGTAATTATTTTGTCTAATTTATTTCTGCTAATTTTGTTTCTGAATCCGCTGTCTTCGTACTAGGGTTGGTAAAAATCTGTCCGATCCGATTATCCGAATTTATCCGACCCGAAAAAAACTGGGTACGGTCACCAAATTTATGTCCGAATTTAAAATTCGGACAACCGGTCATGTCCGAATTTAAATCCGGTTCGAGTTCGGGTTGTCCGAATTTTTAAACCATTTCGGGTTCGGACAATCGGACAACGGGTTCGGACATCGGATAACTACGTTTATGTGTAATTTTAGTTTGAATTCTTTAGAAAATTTTATAAAAACAAATTCGGACAATCGGGTTCGGACAATAAAAAAATGGGTTTGGGTTCGGTCACGCAAAATTTCGATCGGAATGTCCTAAAATCTTATCACAAATTCGGACAACCGGGTCCGGACATCGGACAACCGGGTCCGGGTCTGGCCAGAGTGTCCGATTTATAATTCGGACAGTGTCCGGATATGAATCCGAATATTCGATTTGTCCGGATCCGAATCGACTCGGACCCGAATTTTTGCCGACCCTACTTCGTACCCATGTTTGAGTTCATCATGCTCTGCCTGAAATTTGATATGGTTCTTTTATTTTTCCCTTTTTTCTGTTCTTAGATTGACGAACGGTGCCCATTGCTGCCCCAAGAACTGGAAAACGTGTTTTTTTATACCATGTTGTGGGATTTTTTTTTGGGGGGGGGGGTTCGTTTGATGACAATTTTTCGTTTCTTGCTGTTGTAAGTGGAATTGCATAGATTTTAGCTTTTACAGATTGAGAGTTGTTTTTTAGGGGTTAAAATTTTAGTTATTTGTTAAAGAATAGTTGACAGATTTATGTTTGTTAAGTGTGCTCTCTTGCCTAGTAGATTTCTAGGTTTGTGGCGAACAATGTAGCAGCTTCAGCCAGTCCTCTGGGGGGTAATGAGGTCAGGAGGGGTGTAGGGTTTCGGAAAGTGCGCCTAGCGTCTTGGAATATTGGGTCTCTCACGGGTAAGTCGATAAAATTAGTTAAGTCTTTGCATAGGCGTAAGATCAGCATAGCATGTGTTTAAGAGACGAAGTGGGTGGGAGCTAAAGGTGCAGAAGTTGATGGGTACAAATTATGGTATTCGGGGTCAATCAAGACGAAGAATGGAGTTGGCATTTTGGTTGAGAAGGAGTTGATAGACTTTGTGGTCGAAGTGAGGCGTAAGAGCGACCGGATTATGGCCATTAAGGTTTTGGTGGGTTCAGAATTCATAAATGTGGTTAGTATCTATACTCCTCAAATAGGTCTGTCGGATGATATTAAGAAGTTATTTTGGGAGGATTCGGATATGGTTATCCAGGATGTACCTCGGAGTGAGAAACTTTTCATAGGAGGCGACCTTAATGGCCATATTGGTATTGACTCAGACGAGAATGATACGGTCCACGGGGGTTTTGGTTTTGGAGAGAGAAACAACGGAGGTGTTTCTGTGCTGGACTTTGCAGTGGCATATGGATTGTTGGTGGTCAACTCCTATTTCAAGAAGAAGGAGGATCACTTGGTGACCTTCAAGAGTGGTTTCTTAAAGACCCAAATTGATTAATTCCTGATGAAGGCGGATAGTCGGAGGTTTCGTAAGGATTGTAAGGTGATTCCTAGCGAGTATCTAGGGACTCAGCATATGTTGCTAGTGTTAGATGTGGAGTTCAAGTGTTCAAAGTGGAAGAAGAGGAGAGTTGGGGACCCTAGAGTTAAGTGGTGGACTCTCACGAAGGAGAACGTCGGGTTATTATCAGAGAGGATTACTGAAGAAGGAGCTTGGAGGCGAGTAGAGGATGCAGATACAATGTGGGAGGCAATGGCAGATTGTATGCGAAGGTCGGCTAAGGAAATCTTAGGTACTTCTAGAAGAGGTGGTAACAAAATGAAGGGTGCCTGGTGGTGGAACGAGGAGGTAAATGAGAAAGTTAAGGAGAAAAAAGAGGCATACGCGGATGTCATGAACAATGGAACAGATGAAGAGAGAGAGAGAGAGAGATTAGGAGAGTTAGATATAAGGTAGCTAAAAAGGTAGTCAAGAAAGCTGTGACAGTAGCTAAGAACTTGGCTTTTGATAGGTTATATAATAGATTGGAGACCAAGGAAGGGGAGAAGGAAGTCTTTAAACTGGTAAGGGTTAGGAAAAGAAAAACAAGGGATTTAGTTATTGTGAGGTGCATCAAGGATGAAAATGGTAAGGTATTGTCTGAGGATGCAGAAATCAAAGAGAGACGGTAAAGGTACTTTTTCAAACTCCTTATTGAGGAAATGATGGAAGATTCCCATAGTACGGACAGAGATTGTAGCGAGAGGTGACTTGATCCGCGAATGTATGGTCATATCACAAGGACGAGATTAAAGAGGCCTTAAAGAAGATGGCTAATGGGAAGGTAAAGGGTCCAGATCAGTTACCGGTGGAAGTATGGAGGTGTTTGGGTGAAGAAGGATTAGAGTGGCTAACGGAGCTTTTCAATGTTATTTTTAGGACCGCTAAGATGCCCAGAGAATGGAGGTCTAGTACAGTCATCCCTCTGTATAAGAACAAAGGGGATATTCAAGATTGTAATAATTTTAGGGGTATAAAGTTGCTCAACCGCACTGTGAAACTATGAGAGAGGGTGATTGAAAGAAGGTTGTGGAAGGATGTTTCGATTTTAGATAATCAATTTGGTTTTATGCCAAGCAGGTCGACCATAGAGGCGATTTACCTCCTTAGAAAGCTCATGGGTTTGTACAGAGATAGAAAGGTGGATCTTCATATGCTGTTCATTGACCTGAAAAAAGCATATGATAGAGTCCCGCGTGAAGTGTTATGGAGCTACTTGAAAAAGAAAGGAGTGTCACCGTTATATATTCGAGTTATTAAGGATATGTACGAGGAAGGTAGGACGAGTGTTAGAACGCCAGGAGGGGTCACCAATGACTTCGCCGTTGGTATGGGTCTGCATCAGGGTTCCGTCTTAACCCCTTTTCTTTTTACCTTAGTTATGGATGAACTTACAAGAGGGATTCAAGATGCGTTACCATGGCGTATGCTATTTGTAGATGACATTGTTCTTATTGATGAGACCAGACAGGGAGTTAATGACAAGTTGGAGAGATGGAGGCATGCGCTAGAAGCTAGAGGTTTTAGAGTAAGTAGATCGAAGACGGAATACCTTCACTGTCGTTTAGTGGAATGGCAGATGCGGGGGGAGAAGTCACCCTGGATGGGAGGTCGATACCTAAGGTCGATAAGTTTAAGTATCTAGGCTCGATCATTCAACAGAATGGGGATATTGACGAAGATATTAACCAGCGAATAAAAATAAGGTGGCAAAAATGGAAGTTTACCTCAGGTGTGCTGTGTGGTAAGAGGGTGCCCCTAGGATTGAACGGTAAAGTCTATCGGATGGTAGTTAGACCAGCTGTTCTTTATGGATCAGAATGTTGGCCTCTCAAAAAGACGCAGGCTCAAAGGTTGATAGTAGCAGAGATGAGGATGATTAGGTGGATGTGTGGTTTTACGAGAATAGACAAAATTAGGAATGGAGTAATCAGGGGCTTAGCTAAAGTCGCTCCCATTGAAGATAAGATGAGAGAAACAAGACTCCGATAATTTGGCCATGTGAAAAGGAGGAGTGTTGACGCTCCAATGAGGAGATGTGAGATGATCGACATCCCCGAAGGTAAAAGAGGGAGGGGTCGACCAAAGAAGAGTTTGGACGATGTGATTAAAGAGGACTTGAAAGTTGTGGGTTTGACGGAGGATCTGCCTCAGGATAGGAAGCTGTGGCGAGATAGGATTAAGATCTTAGATCGTAAAGAGTCGACTCCGTAGTTGTCTTTTGGTTGCAGTGGCTTAGTGCTGGTAGTAGTTCTTTTTTTTTTTTTTTTTTTTTCCGTGCTCGTAAGCAGGTTGTACTTTCTTCTGGGTAGAGACAGCGTTTGCTTACCTCTGATTTGTTATGGTATGTTACCGTCCCCCGTTATATTGTTCTTACGTTTTATAGTTTCAGCATCTTATCCTTTAATTTATCTTAGTCATCCCTTACTCTGTGGCCCTAATTTTCCCCATTAAATATTTTCATAAAAACTTTCTTCTATAAAACATTTTCACAAATTCCTTTTTTGTGGGTCTCTTGGAATCAGTCTTTCTACAGATAAGAATGTCGGTAGACGTAAGGTTGGCTACAGCTGGATCTCCCCAAACCCCGCGAAAGCGGGACCCATATTGGGAGGTGTTGTTGTTGTTAAAGAATAGTTGACGTTGTAGGTTGAAGGTCTTATTGCTTTGTGGGTTCTTCTAATAAGTTATGTTGTCAACAAAAAAGGGGGAAAAAGAAAGAAATTGAAAGTTGTATCCTTTGTGGTTGGTACTAAAGAAGCCAATTATAAGTTAATTATGGAAACTAAAAATTGAGAGGTGTTTCCATATAACTTCATTACTGTAGCATTTGCTAAGGATTTTGAACTTCTTTTTTTCAGATTGTCCTCACAAGCTAGCTTTAGCTATTTAAGCATGCCCTTAGTGTCTTGTTGGAGATAAATGATAATGAGGTACTGGGTTGAGAACACACCCAATTTAATTCTTTCTGATGGATTTTTGTTTCCAATATTAAAATATACCCCGAATTGCAATAACCAACTCTTGTGGTGCAGGGGAAATGAATCCTTAGTAGACTAGGTTTCATTGAAAGAGAGGATTGTACTTTGTGATAAGTGTGTATAGTTTGTTGTAACTACCATGCTCATTTGCACGGAAGAGAGTTTTGTACGCTGCATAGTGTTGGGATTGAGTCATAGGATGCTGGATGTTGTTCGATATTTATAATGTATGGCCTTCAATGTGTATATAGAGTCGTGAGTTGCTTCACCCATTCCTAATTGGTTTTGGGATGAAACCTTACTTTGGCTTATATTTGTATGTTGATTAAGGCTAATTAATTCAAAATTTTAACATAAAGTTATGTGTCTTATGATATATTTTTTTCAGACAACTTCCCTGTTATTGAAATGGCATATAGTTATGCATGCTTGTAGCTCGTTATATCTTCAGTATTACATTTGAGCGAAAGTTTGTGGGCAGATGAATTTCAGGCTGGTCCACACTTTAATCATATTGCATCTTCAACTCGTACATAAAAGTGTCCTATTTAGGAATTAATCACATTTTCTTTCACAATATTATGGCCCTGTTTGGCAATCAGCTGTTAGCTGTTAGCTGATTGCGTTAGCTGTTAGCTGTTAACTGATTGTATTAGCTGTTTGCCTTAGCTGATTGCAGTAATTGTTTGTGAAAAAAGTGCTTGGTAAAGTTAGCTGTTTCTAACAAAACTATTTGATAAAATTCCACTTATGCCCATCACTCAATTTCATTATTTTCCTAACAAAATAATTTTTATTGGATATTTATTTTTCTTTTTGATATAAATTATGAATTAAGACTTATGTGATATATAAAATTACATTTATATTTTTTCCTAATTTTAGTACTTATTATCAAAATATATTTTTAATGTTAAATGTTTTCTTTTTTAATAGCAATTGAAATTATGTGATATAAAAAATATTTATATATCATATAAGACTAACTAATATAAATTATTTGTTAAATTAAGAAAACATTAAAATTAAAAGCATTATTTTCAACATCATGACCATCCACAACTTTTGTCCTAAAAAAGAAAAAATAAATTAAAAAATTTGAAGAATAAGCATGCAACATTCGGGAATATTATTTGTGAATGATATTTAATATAAATTTATTCAAATTGTAAGGTTAGTATGGTCATTATAATAGTAAATATCAAAATACTCTTTAAAAAAATTATCCCAAAGAACTTTCTGTAAAAGAGTTTTTTGGGTATAAAAAGCTAATATAGAAAAGCAATCAATCAAACATCCCAAAAATTTTTTTATCAGAGTCAAACAGCTAATACCCTTAAAAAAAACTCTTTTTACACCAAAAAAATTCTTTACCAAACATGACCTATACTTAGCTCTATTGATATTGTCTGTTCAATTTGACGAGATACAAGAAAGATGGTGAAGTATTCGCTATCTTGGCTCTACTTCTTAGCTGCGTTCCTGGCTTTGTCCTGGGAGAGTTCAGGGGCTCGTCGACCACATGAGAGAAGAGTGAACTGCTGAGTTTTTTTCACCGGAGTTTGTTCTGAAACCCGGATCGGTGGCGAAAAAACTCTACCACAACATTGATTTCCCAAGGGTGCACATAGGAATCAAGAGTTTCGATGCTGAAGTAGTTGATGAGGCTGGAGTGTCTGTGCCCCTTTATGAAACATATCTCCACCACTGGACAGTTATGAGATACTATCTGCGTGTTGGTGCTGAGGATACTGGAGTTAACGGGGACCTTAACAAGAATATGTCGGATTTTGTACCAGTCAGGAATAGTGGCCCTTGTCCTGCTCTTGGATAGTATTTGGGGTTGGGATCTGAAACTCGAAAAACTCCCACACATGTGCCTGATCCATATGCAATTGAGGCTGGCAGCCCGGATGAAATACCTCCTGGGTATGAGGAGAGATGGCTTCTTAATGTTCATGCAATTGATACTCGTGGGGCAGCAGATAGGTTGGGGTGCACAGAGTGCAGGTGTACTCTCTACAACGTTACTGAAGATGAACACGGAAGACCTTTGAAGCCGGACTATGAAGGGGGTTTGCTTTGCTGTTATGACCAGACACAATGCAAAGTCAATGAAGGTTTTGCACTTTCATCCAGGAAACTTTACCTAAAGTACACTGTGAAGTGGGTTGATTGGGATAAATCAGTGTTGCCTGTGAACATTTATATCTTTGACATAACTGATACATGGAAGAAATCTGAAGGCTCCAAAGGAAGGCATATCCGCCAGGTAAGCAATCACTATGTTTCCTTTTCTTTTGTTTCTTTCTTTTAGGCTTACATTACAAAGATAAATTTGAATTGACTGGTCATTTTCTGAATGGTTGCAACCCCCCATCCCATCTGATACAGATTGAGTATGAAGTCAAGGCTTGTGAATCTTCTGGTGGATCAGCTAATGCATGCATCGACATCAAAAAGAAAACCTTCATTATGCCAAAAGGTGGCTATTTAATTTACGGTGTCGCCCATCAGCATTCAGGGGAAGTTGGTTCAGCTCTTTATGGAAAGGTATCTGTAATTTTTGTTTCTAATGTATAATCACCTGCATATTTCCTTTATTAGCTGCATTTTATGAAAGCCAGTTGTTTTGACCACTTTATTAGCTGCCAACAAGTCGCTCTTCCGCAGTTTTTCTGTTGTATGAGATAGTCAATGCGTTTCAGATCCAGGGTCTAATGAAAGGAGGACTCTTGCATATTTGTTTGGTTTGGGTTTTCTATGTTCTGTTAATGTATTATGGATCCACTACTCTGGGTACTTGTTCAGTTAGACATTCAGTAAACATCGCCTTGTCATGGAGGTTATGTTGCAGTCACGTCCCCATCTAAATGCCCTGATATACTTTTTCAATGGTTTCGATGCTCAATTTGATATGTGGTTATAAATTGATTTTGTGTTTCTCTTGGTCCTCTTTCTCTCATATGTATTGATTTTGTCTCTCAAATGAAATAAGAGGGGCATTAACAAGAGTGTGCCCAAAGAAAACATCTGAGATAACCCAAAGCTAAAAACATTGAAAATGGACAGTTTTGTGGGGTTATTTTCCTGCTGTTCAAGTGAATATTTCGAACTTTCTGATTTTTCATCTGTATGACTATATGTTCTGTGATTCTGGTTCAGGATGGACGGTTTATTTATTCCTCAATGCCATCCTATGGGAAAGGGAAGGAAGCAGGAAACGAAGCAGGGTATATCGTGGGAATGTCTACTTGTTATCCTCATCCTGGATCTCTAAAGATATCTGACGGAGAGACCCTGGTTCTGGAATCGAATTACAGCAGTTCTCAGAGACACACCGGAGTTATGGGTCTTTTCTACATTTTGGTGGCTGATGAAATACCAAGGCAGAGAAGCTATCTCAAGGCCCTATGTGAGAATTCTGTGTTTATTTTTTCTTACATGTAGAAATTTACATGGTTTCTCACTGAAACATACCACAATTAAACCCATTTGCAAATTGCAGTAGTTCTTTATACTGATTGTCATGTTCTTTTTGTTTTGTACAGTTGGTTAACGGTACTGCTGCATCTGCTTGAGCGGTGGTATTTGAAGACTGCGGTAGGTTGCCATTGCCGTTGTCAATTGTCGACAGAGGTCAGCAAGGTGAGATGGATAAATGATGTATAAACTCCAATGTGCGCTCATCTGTAGGGTATCATGTAGGGTTATATTCAGTCATGAAGGAGGGCTTTGTTGAACTGCTGGTGAACTCTTTGGGATGGCTTTGTTCTATTTTAGCAGTACCAAGCAAATAAATTAGAACAGATGATATGAATGATCTTTGCTTGTAAATGTCTCTTCATTTTGTTGTCATATTATATAATCAGTTGTAGAAGAGTACTCGTATAATCAGGTTTGGACTCACTAAAAATAACGTACCCCTCACTAGTAACATGCTACTGTATACCAAATTTCGCTCACTAAAAATGCTTTTGCTAAGTTATGATACTTTTTTAGCGAGCAACATGATGGATATTTTTGCAAGCCACATAGATACTTTTAGTGATGCCACTGCACCACCATGTCTCTACTACCCCATGTCAGTAATGTATATATGATTGCGATAGCTCACTAAAAATATTGTGTAGCTACCAATACTGGTTGTATTAAATAGTTTGACACTTGTTCCCTTAAGCAAGATTTTGGGTGGTGGCTGGTAGCTGATGGGGTGGTGGCTGATGGTGGTTGCCGGCAACAGCAGGTGGCAGCGGTACGTGGTGGTGGTGGTGGCAGCAGCAAGCCATGGGAATGGGTGAAGGGGAAGAGAGGGAGAGTGTTGATATTTTGATAGTTTACTTGGTGAAAAATTATCTAAATTTACTTGGTTGAGTTTATATCCACTAAGAATGACCTTAGACCAACGATAATTAGGCACATCTCATGGTGATTAGATAAGTAAAATGAAGCAAAGCTTGTTGGGTCGAAATGAGTTTGGGCCCGAAAGAAAATTACGCTTAATGCGATTGAATTTTCGTAACTTGAAATTAAATTTTTGTAAAGTTACAATAATAATAATAATAATAATAATAATAATAATAATAATTTCTTAAACCATAGTTATCGAGGTTTATTATCGATTCATCCGATATTTAATTAATCAATAAAACTTGAATTAACAATCAATAAAACTTGAATTGCAAAATGGGACCCAAATGAAATATCCCCCAATCGGGATGATTAAATATAGTAAATAAAAGCGGAAAATTTAAATGACATAAGGTAATTCAGTAAATGTATAAATTGAGTGTAATTGAATTAATAAACATGATTTGGTTAAACAAATAACCATGAGTGATTAAATCCATAAACATGATTAATTAAATAAATAAACATGATTAATTAAATAAATAAATATGATTTAAATAAATAAATATGAGTTAGGGTTGGGTTATTACAGGCCAACTCAAAAGAAAGACTAAGGAAGAGAACAAACTTCTTCCAACCGACGCGAGCCAAGAGGTCGACGCGAGCAAAGAGGTCGATGCCCTCCCTTAAGGAAATGCTGGACTTGCTCAGGAGCAAGAGCTTAAACTGTTTGTCATCCCCAAAAAAAAAAAAAAGTCAGCTCCCGAACAAGAGATTAAACTGTTCGTACATCCAAAAAGAAGACTATCGAACAAGAGAATAAACTGTTCGCACATCCAAAAAGAAGACTCCCTAAACAAGAGAATAAACTATTCGCACATCCAAAAAGAAAACTCCTGAATAAGAGACTAAACTGTTCGCACATTCAAAAAAGAAGACTCTCGAACGAGAGAGTAAACTGTTCGCACAATAAAAAAGAAGACTCCCAAACAAGAGACTAAACTGTTCACACATATTCAAGAAAAAAAGGTTCCTGAATTGGAGTTTAAACTGTTAACACATATCAAGAAAATGCTAGCTTCCGAGCAAGAGTATAAACTGTTCACTTAAGCCAAATCTTACTACTCCTGACCCGCAAGAGTATAAACTGTGAACGGTAAAAAAATGAAAAAAGATGCTTAGTTGTACTAGGTAACAAGTTGATCTTATTGGGAATTACAAATACCCATAAGTACGTAGGCAGTTTTAGCTAATCACCAAGTACAGTCAAATACATTACACACAAAAAAAGGAGGGGCATGAAAGAAAAGAGATCAAAGACATCACTTTTCTGCCGCCAAGCTCCTCTTCGCGACTTGCACCATTATGAATTACCTAGAAATAGAAAAAAACACAAAGTCAAATTCTTTTTCAGGAAAGAAATCAGTAAATCCAAGCAAAACAAATACTAAAGAAGGGAGAAACATGAAGCAAAATCAATCAAAATATTAGTTATCTGCCGCCTAACTGCTCCTTGCTGCTCGTACCACTTTCATACGTATTTGTATTCGTTCTAGGCCCAAAGTCTAGCAGCGAACCGTGTCGCAAGTGATTTTTCAAGTCTTCATACCACTTTCATACGTATTTGTATCCGTTCTAGGCCTAAGGCCTAGCGGCGAACCGTATCGCAAGTGGTTCTTCAAGTCTTCATACCATTTTCATGTGTATCAGTATCCGTTCAAGGCCCAAGACCAAGCGGCGAATCGTGTCGCAAGTGGTTCTTCAAATCTTCATACCATTTTCACGCGTATCAGTATCCGTTTAAGGCCCAAGGCCAAGCGGCGAACCGTATCGCAAGTGGTTCTTCAAGTCTTCATGCCACTTTCATACATATCGGTATCCGTTTTAGGCCCAAGGTCAAGCGGCGAACTGTGTCGCAAATGGTTGTTCAAGTCTTCATACCACTTTCATGCGTATTGGTATCTGTTCTAGGCCCAAGGTCTGGCGGCGAACCGTATCGCAAATGGTTTTTCAAATCTTTATACCACTTTTATGCGTATCGGTATCCGTTCTAGGCTCAAGGCCTAGCGGCGAATCGTGTCGCAAGTGGCTCTTCAGGTTTTCATACCACTTTTATGCGTATAGGTATCCGTTCTAGGCATTTGGCAGCGAACCGTTTCGTAAGTGGTTCATCTAGTGACTTCTCAATCTGCATAAGTAACAATACAAGCGCAATAAAAAAAGAGCATCTCAACATAGAAAAAACAACACAAGCGATAATTAAAAAAAAAAATACCACTAGTTGTGCAGGGCAATGGTGCAAACAAGAACAAGTGCACAACAACCAAGGATAAAAAATTGGCCACAAAGCCAATAACATGCAAACAAAAGGGCAAGACAACACCTTCGTGAAGTTTGGCATTTGTTGCAGCATTTTACAGACTCAAAAAAGAAAAGGTGGCGTCTTTTTGATGATAGAAATGTTTTAAAAGTGCTCAATTGAAGAATTGAAATCACATGCATGTGGGCCCTATGGTATGTATATAATGCATGTTAGGAATGTAAAGTTGCAGGCTTTCAACCCCTCAAAGCAACAAGATCTAATGGCAACCAAGACATGTCTTGTACAGCAACCACATCACGAAGAGTTATTATCATGCATATATTCAATAAAGAAGCAAAGAAGAGTCATGGTATGAACGGAAAGAAAGGAAAAGGTGGAATCTTTATACCCTATTAAATTAGGTGTAAGCAATGAAGCATGGCTCTTTCATATAGAAATCAAAAGAAGAGTGGGCCATGGAACTTCAGTCAGTTGCAACGAGTGATGAAAATGAGGAAAGTTTGAGAAATTGAATACCGTTATGATCATCTACAAATATTCAGCTGACAGCAAGCAAGCTAGGCGACTCAAGCAAGTTAGGCGACGCAAGTATTGAGGTTTGGGTGGTCTCCACTATATAGCCTAATGGGCAAGGAAAAAAGATGGATGCTGGCACCGTAAACCTGTGAAAGAGGGTATGTGGCTATGTGCCTATGTGGCCTAATAAAATAGAGCCGGAGAAAAGTTTAAAAAAAAGGAAAAAATAAAAGGAAAAAGGATTGGGCTTATTTGATTTGTATCGTGATGCTTAAATTGGTTAATGTTATATAAGTTGAGACTCTCAGAAATGGGGGACTCAATGACAATTAGCAATGGGCTCCTTTAAGTCGGCTTATCAAGTTCGACTTTATAGACGCACAACTGTGATCGATACAGTATAAAACGATAATACGATGCACCCTAAGAAAAAAAGAAGGAAGAAGGAGGCGTCAATAAGCTAACCGCCTGATTAGTCAAGTAAAATAGCCTCGAAAACGGCACGTTTCAAAAAAAATAAAAATCGAGACGTCGGCCATACTCAAACGACAAGTCTCGTGCGTGGCCTTGTCTCGAGGGAACAATTTGTAGGCACTGAAAATTTATTCGTACCGTACCAAAAAAAATAAAATAAAATAAATTAATTAGGTCAACTCTTTTAATTAATTTAATCAGCCCAAAGATTCATAAGTCAAGTTCAAAAGACTCACAAGTCAAGTCTAAGATGAAGCCCAAATGACTTTCAAGTCCATACTCAGTCAAAATTCAAGGCAAAACCCAAATCAAGGCCCAAGATGACTACCAAGTTAAATCACGATCTCAAGTCCGAATGATGTCCAAGTTAAAGTGCGGTCAAAATCGGGTCAAAGTCAAAGTCAAAGGTCAAGACCTAAATCAACCTACAAGTCAAACATCAGACGACTTTCAAGTCAATATCTAGTCAAAACTCGAGGCGACTTTCAAGTTAATACTCGACCGAAACCCGGGAAATTTTCAAGTTAAAGTTAAAGTCAAAGTTAAAGTCAAGACAAACGCAAGTCAAAGCAGTCAAGGGTGAGGTCTGATTGAAAGATCCAACACTCATATCAAGGTCCAAAATCTAAGTCAAGACCCATCTTGACTTTCAAGGAAAGGGGGGAAGTTTTCCTATAAATAGGCCCCTACCTCCTTTGATACAAAGGTTGAAAAATCTATCCTTAAAAGAGAAAGAATTAAAAAATTTTCTATTCATAGAAATTGTATCAAATTTATTCAATTAAATCTATAAAAAATTTAATTTTTATAATTTCACCATTACAACATTATCACCCCATACCATATTTGAAAACAAAGTGATTAGTCAATATTCAGGACCCTTGTCCAAAATCTCTCTTCATGTCCACAGCTCAAGTACACAAAAATCTCCACAGGCACCGTCGAAGTCAAACCAAATCCGTCATGAATGACCTCACACAAGATCCAAGCCCATTTACGTAAAGAAAATATCTCTTCTTTTTCTGTTTCTTTTTTCGTTTGTCTTTCACCTCATTAATTTCTCAACGTCATATCATTTAATCATTGATTCATTGCCAGTCCCAGCAGCACTAGTTCCTAGCGGCGAAGGAGACGTGATGTCGGTAGTCACCTAATGTTCCTTTTTTGTCAAAAAAAAAAAAAAATAGTATGCTAAAAATTTAGGAAAATATGATAAATAAATAGTATCATAAATATGATTGATAAAAATCTCAGTAGCCAAGTGGTGGGAGTGTTTTTGGTGTGGTATTTTGATCGTAAACTCTGCAGGAATCTTTCTGAGGCTTGTTGTTGAATTTTTTCTTTATTTTTGGAGCCGCATGCGTTGTGAGTTTCTGGTTGAGGACTTCGCGAGTTTGAATCTTGTTGAAGCCTGTTGCTGATTTTTTTTTTAATTTTTTTGTTAGTAGCATCCTTTTTTCTTTATCTTTTTTTTTGGTTAGTAGCATCTCTCAATTTAAAACTCAAAGTCTATCAATTATAGTTTAGTACTTTAATTGAATTTAATTTGTTATTCAATTTTTAATTTGCAAATTAATTTTTTTAAGTTTATTTATGAATTTAATTTGTAAACTACAATTGTAAATTTATATAATTTATGGATTTAATATCAATTCTGGATCAACGTATATAAATATTTCAAAAAGATAGCACTTTAGTTGATCTCAGTGACTCAACCTGTTGATTAATCCCTTATCTTGAGGTTAATGTACTTTTTCAGTTTTAATTTATGAGTTTCACCTGTCAATTCTTATGTTATTTAATTCATGAATTAATTTAAATCCTACTTTAAAATACATAGATATTTCAAAAAAATAATTAAAAAATCTATTATTTCTTTCAAATTTTAAATTTAAAAACTTACTATTCAATAAAAAATAAAAATAATATCACCCAATCGTAAATATTATTTTATTTGCGACTCTCCTTCTGTAAATTCCTGGCTTCACGACTGCTAGTTGCCGTTTATATTTCAGGCTTTCAGCACTAGTTCCCCGCAGCACTAGTTCCCCAAGCTCCTGCTGCTTCTTTCTTCATCAAGCAGACCATCGGTAAGCTCATGCCCTGTTCATATTTCACCCTTTATGACCATCTTCATCAATTACCCCCTTTTCTTTTAATTTTTTTGTCTAATTTATTTCTGCTAATTTTGTTTCTGAATCCGCTGTCTTCGTACCCATGTTTCAGTTCATCATGCTTTGCCTGAAATTTGATATGGTTCTTTTATTTTTCCCTTTTTCCTGTTCTTAGATTGATGAACGGTGCCCATTTCTGCCCCAAGAAATGGAAACGTGTTTTTTATAGTATGTTGTGGGATTTTTTTTGGGGGCTCGTTTGATGGCAATTTTTCATTTCTTCTTGTTGTAAGTGGAATTGCATAGATTTTAGCTTTTACAGATTGAGAGTTGGTTTTTAGGGGTAAAAATTTTAGTGATTCGTTAAAGAATAGTTGACGTTGTAGGTTGAAGGTCTTATTGCTTTGTGGGTTCTTCTAATCAATGATGTTGTCAGTCAACAAAAAGGGGGGAAAAAGAAAGAAATTGAAAGTTGTATCCTGTGGTTGGTAACAAAGAAGCCAATTATAAGTTAATTATGGAAACTAAAAATTGAGAGGGTAGCCTATATATGTTTCCATATAACTTCATTACTGTAGCATTTGCTAAGGATTTTGAACTTCTTTTTTACAGATTGTCCTCATGAGCTAGCTTTAGCTATTTAAGCATGCCCTTAGTGTCTTGTTGGAGATAAATGATACGGAGTTACTGGGTTGAGAAACACACCCAATCTAATTCTTGATAGATTTTTGTTTCCAATATTAAAATATACCCCAAATTGCAATAACCAACTCTTGTGGTGCAGGGGAAATGAATCCTTAGTAGACTAGGTTTCATTAAAAGATAGGATTGTACTTTGTGATAAGTGTGTCTAGTTTGTTGTAACTACCATGCTTATTTGCATGGAAGAGAGTTTTGTACGCTGCATGGTGTTGGGATTGAGTCATAGGATGCTGGATGTTGTTCGATATTCATAATGTATGGCCTTCAAAGTGCATGCAGAGTCGTGAGTTGCTTCACCTATTCCCAATTGGTTTTGGGATGAAACCTTACTTTGGCTTATATTTGTATGTTGATTAAGGCTAATTAATTCAAAATTTTAACATAAAATTATGTGTCTTATGACATATTGTTTTCAGACAACTTCCCTGTTATTGAAATGGCATATAGTTATGCATGCTTGTAGCTCGTTATATCTTCAGTATTACCTTTGAGCGAAAGTTTGTGGGCAGATGAATCTAAGGCTGGTCCATACTTTAATCATATTGCATCTTCAACTCGTACATAAAAGTGTCCTATTTAGGCATTACTCACATTTTCTTTCGCAATATTATACTTAGCTCTATTGATATTGTTTAACCTGTTCAATCTGAAGAGATACAACGAAGATGGTGAAGTATTCGCTATCTTGGCTCTACTTCTTAGCTTTGTTCCTGGCTTTGTCCTGGGAGAGTTCAGGGGCTTGTCGACCACATGAGAGAAGAGTGAAGTCTGCTGAGTTTTTTTCACCCGAGTTTGTCCTGAAACCCGGATCGGTGGCGAACAAATTCTACCACAACATTGATTTCCCAAGGGGGCACATAGGAATCAAGAGTTTCGATGCTGAAGTAGTTGATGAGTTTGGAGTGTCTGTCCCCCTTCATGAAACATATCTCCACCACTGGGTAGTTATGAGATACTATCTGCGTGTTGGTGCTGAGGATACTGGACTTAACAGGGACCTTAACAAGAATATGTCGGATTTTGTACCAGTCAGGAATAGTGGCCCTTGTCCTGCTCTTGGACAGTATTTCGGGTTGGGATCTGAAACCCGAAAAACTCCCACACATGTGCCTGATCCATATGCAATTGAGGCTGGTAGCCCGGATGAAATACCTCCTGGGTATGAGGAGAGATGGCTTCTTAATGTTCATGCAATTGATACTCGTGGGGCAGTAGATAGGTTGGGGTGCACAGAGTGCAGGTGTAATCTCTACAATGTTACTGAAGATGAACACGGAAGACCTTTGAAGCCGGATTATGAAGGGGGTTTGCTTTGCTGTTATGACCAGACACAATGCAAAGTCAATGAAGGTTTTGCACTTTCATCTAGGAAACTTTACCTAAAGTACACTGTGAAGTGGGTTGATTGGGATAAATCAGTGTTGCCTGTGAACATTTATATCTTTGACATAACTGATACATGGAAGAAATCTGAAGGCTCCAAAAGAAGGCATGTCTGCCAGGTAAACAATCACTATGTTTCCTTTTCTTTTGTTTTTCCTGTTCCCTTTTGTTTCTTTCTTTTAGGCTTATATTACAAAGATAAATTTGAATTGACTGGTTATTTTCTGAATGGTTGCAACCCCCCATCCCATCTGATACAGATTGAGTATGAAGTCAAGGCTTGTGAATCTTCTGGTGGATCAGCTAATGCATGCATCGACGTCAAAAAGAAAACCTTCATTATGCCAAAAGGTGGCTATTTAATTTACGGTGTCGCCCATCAGCATTCAGGGGGAGTTGGTTCAGCTCTTTATGGAAAGGTTATCTGTAATTTTTGTTTCTAATGTATAATCACCTTCATATTTCCTTTATTAGCTGCATTTTATGAAAGCCAGTTGTTTTGACCACTTTATTAGCTGCCAACAAGTCGCTCTTCGGCAGTTTTTCTGTTGTATGAGATAGTCAATGCTTTACAGATCCAGGGTCTAATGAAAGGAGGACTCTTGGATATTTGTTTGGTTTGGGTTTTCTATGTTCTGTTGATGTATTATGGATCCACTGCTCTGGGTACTTGTTCAGTTAGACATTCAGATTTAAACATCGCCTTGTCATGGAGGTTATGTTGCAGTTACGTCCCCATCTAAATGGCCTGATATACTTTTTCAATGATTTCGATGTTCAATTTGATATGTGGTTGTAAATTGATTTTGTGTTTCTCTTGGTCCTCTTTCTCTCATACGTGTTGATTTTGTCTCTCAAATGAAATAAGAGGGGCATTAACAAGAGTGTGCCCAAAGAAAACTTCTGAGATAACCCAAAGCTGAAAACATTGAAAATGGACAGTTTTGTGGGGTTATTTTCCTGCTGTTCAAGTGAATATTTCGAACTTTCTGATTTTTCATCTATATGACTATATGTTCTGTGATTCTGGTTCAGGATGGACGGGTTATTTGTTCCTCAATGCCATCCTATGGGAAAGGGAAGGAAGCAGGAAACGAAGCAGGGTATATCGTGGGAATGTCTACTTGTTATCCTCATCCTGGATCTCTAAAGATATCTGACGGAGAGACCCTAGTTCTGGAATCGAATTACAGCAGTTCTCAGAGACACACCGGAGTTATGGGTCTGTTCTACATTTTGGTAGCTGATGAAGTACCAAGGCAGAGAAGCTATCTCAAGGCTCTATGTGAGAATTCTGTGTTTATTTTTCTTACATGTAGAAATTTAGATGGTTTCTCATTGAAACATACCACAATTAAACCCATTTGCAAATTGCAGTAGTTCTTTAGACTGATTGTCATATTCTTTTTGTTTTGTACAGTTGGTTGACGGTACTGCTGCGTCTGCTTGAGCGGTGGTATTTGAAGACTGCAGGTTGCCATTGCCGTTGTCAATTGTCGACAGAGGCTAGCAAGGTGAGATGGATAGATGATGTATAAACTCCAAATGTGAGCTCATCTGTAGGGTGTCATGTAGGGTTATATTCAGTCATGAAGGAGGGCTTTGTTGAACTGCTGATGAACTCTTTTGGATGGCTTTGTTCTGTTTTAGCAGTACTAAGCAAATAAATTAGAACAGATGATATGAATGATCTTTGCTTGTAAATGTCTCTTCATTTTGTTGTCATATTATACAATCAATTGTGGAAGAGTACTTGTATAATCAGATTTCGACTCACTAAAAATAATGTAGGCCTCACTAGTAACATGCTACTGTATAACCAAATTTCGCTCACTAAAAATGCTTTTGCTGAGTTATGATACTTTTTTAGTGAGCAACATGACTGATATTTTTGCAAGCCGTAGATACTTTTAGTGATGCCACTACACCACAATGTCTCCACTACCCCATGTCAGTAATGTGTATATGATTGCGGTAGCGTACTAAAAATATTGTGTAGCTACCAATACTGGTTGTATCAAGTAGTTTGACACTTGTTCCCTTAAGCAAGATTTTGGTTTCGAGTCTTTTGAATAGAGAAAATTGGTGATGGGAGAGCTTTACCCCGTATTGGGATAACAGTAGCTCGATTCCAGTGAAATGGAGGATTCACGACAAAAAAAATTATATAACTCACTAAAATGTGCTATTTTTTCTCTGATTTCGCTTACTAAATGTGCAATTCACTAAAATAGGTTTAGTGAACAACATGATTGATACTGGTGCGTACAATAAGATGTTATTGTATATTATTATTGTTTGTCTCGTATTAGTGTGGATCACTAGTTGATAACACCTACTCACTAATACATGTTACATTGCTCACTGATTCATATAATTTTCTCAAATGTGTAAGGGTAGCTGAGGTAGTCACTAGTATATGTAGTAATATAAAATAAGTTCATATATATATATATATATATATATATATATATATATATTGTAAAAAAAATGAAATTAAACATTGTTATTCATATAACTAATGTGTACTAGACATTTTCACTTATAATAAAAAAATTTCATTATGAGGAAGAAATAATAAAAAATGAAATTTCATGCCAAGAAAATAGTTTTAAATAATCAAGATATGCACGTTAGGATACCTGCAACCTTGACATTAATGTTGATGCGCCCACCACTGGGCTACAGCTTGGTTTTGTAATTATTTGCTAACGTCTAACTGTTTGTAGAATTTTCTGACTTTCTATTGATAACGCACACCACCTCTCTAGTCGGACGTACATACGATTTATACAACCCATTGGACGTTATAATTTGCGCTCTTCGTGTAACAATGTCTTGTAACTTTTCCCCTTGAAAAAAGAAAAGAAAAGGAAGAGGGCGTATTTCAGTTTGGGCAGTTCTGTAACCTTCAATCTTACGTTGTGATTCTTAATTATATCAAAGTAATAAGCGCCTCAGACTCTCAGAGTTTCACCCAGGAGATGGCGTAGGCTTGGATAATGTATCCATTATCCATCATTAAATTGTATGTTGGCTCATGAGGAAATGAGATTATATGGTATGGATTTTCGTTGCATTTTACCAGCAATTTTAAGCTTTAGCTTCTGCTGATATTTAGAAAGGGGGGGGGGGGGAGTAACAATATTATGGTTTAATTGTGAAGTCAAGGGATTTTGAAGTTGAGTAGTCTTTACTTTGGGAAATTTGTTCGCAATAATTCGTGCATCAAAAATACACATCAATAATATGTACTTTCAGTCTATTTAATTTCAATACATAGCCATTGAGTTCTGGCTATTTGACTTGGTGGTGGAGTGATGTGGAGTGCCGCTGCAGTGTGATCCTCCGTAGCTGTGCAGTTAGTAAATAAATGCCTTTTCTTTTTACCATATCAGCAATTTTGTGGGCTAAACATGTTTAAAAAATTATCTCCCTCTCTTTCCTCCCTAAAATGTGAGAGAGACAGAGAGAGAGAGAGAGAAAGTGACAGGGAGAGAGATGAGAGCCTCCATCTCATCCATCAAAACCTAATCTAGGGCCAAGATGGGCTTAACGACACATTTTTTACTCTCAGAACCAAGGTGCCCAACCCACAACGCGCAAACCAATTTAGACCTGTTGGTTTGTATAACGTATTATACAAATTGATAACAAAATGCATAATGCAACGACTTAAGGCTATTCTTCCAAGGATGATTTCCCCTCAACAAGCAAGCTTTGTTCCGGTAAGACAAATTGGGGATAATATCATCTTAATGCAAGAAGTGTTGGGGAGATTCAAGGAGGGAGCCTACTTCAACCAAGGTCCATGGCAACAAGTCTAAGTAAGGTTCCATCCTAAAACCAATTGGCAATAGGAGAAGTAGCCCACTTGACTTATATACCATGACCCTTCTTTTCAAACTCACGATGTGGGACTTCATTACTCATTTGTGATATTCCCAACAATCTCCCTCTCACACATGAGTTTCTTCCACACTACATCAATGCATAAGCTCCCCCTTGAGCGGAAACCTTTACCAAGGTGTCAGGCCACTATTAAGAGCTTATCCACGAAATCGAGTCACGCTGTAACACACGTATTACTGCTCGTTTAACACCTGCATGTCACTTCACCAAGGTTGTCCATGGGGTCCATCATGCCACACCTTTGTCGCCTAGCCGAACGCACTATCGACTCTGATACCACTCTGTTGGGGAAACTCAACGATGAACCCAAATTCAAGCAGAAGCAAATTAACCAATTCCCCTCTTGTGTTGTAAAATGGTAATCAACTAACACCAAAAGTATTGAACCAGCCAAGAATCAAAAACAATAAATGATAAGAAGACTCAAGAATTTACGTGGAAAACTCCGATGTGGGGAAAAACCACGGGACCGTTAACAAACGGTACCAAAACTTCCACTAATCAACAAAGAACTAAGTGGGTACAGCCAAAGTTCATCTTTAGATCAAACTAGAGGCAATACAATCATCAAGGAAAACCCTTGGCAACTCAATTTCCATAAACATCACTCAAAAAAGGTAAATAATATAAAACGTATCTGAGAATTCTGGGCAGAATTTACCAACTTCGAGAGCTCAAAACGACAATCGTACCGTTGGATTTGAAGAGGAGAGTGTCAGGAACAACATACTAAAATTTGAGACCGATCGGAGGTCGCTTGGTTGTCGATCGGAGCCAAAACGTGAACTGCTGTTTTTCTTCCTTTCCCTCTGTTTTGCCTCTCTATATTCTGCCCTAATTTTCTGCTGCTGCCGCCAGAAAAATAACACCCATATATACTCAATCTTGAAGCTTCCAAGAGAAGCTAAATCATAAGAGATAATTTGGGCCTTTTTAGATAAAATAATAGGACCCACAAATGACTCATACATCCATACAATAATGTGGGTAAACAAAAACATTAGACCCAAAAATATTATTGAGCCTCTTCCTCCATGTAGGAGGGAACACCCAACAAATCTCCCTCTCACTCCTACATGGGGAGTTCCATCAAACCCGCTTTCAAGCGACAAGCAACAAGCTTGCTCTTGGGTAGAGTCTTAGTCAACATGTCCGATCCATTTTGATCGGTGTGCACCTTCTTCATTTGCAACAATTTCTCTTCCATCACTTCGTGAATCCAATGATACCTTCTTCGTATATGTTTGGTCCGGGAATGACAGGCAGCATTCTTGGCAAAGTGGATGGCACTTTGACTATCACAATGAAGTGCATACTTCTCTTGGTTCAAACCAAGCTCTTCGAGGAAATTCTTCATCCACAACAACTCCTTACCAGCTTTAACGGCTGCAATGTACTCAGCCTCGGTAGTTGACAATGCAACACACTTTTGTAGTCTTGATTGCCAAGACACAGCAGCCCCTGCAAAAGTCATCAAATAACCAGAGGTAGACTTACTAGAATCAACATCACCTGACATATCTGAATCTGTGTACCCATCTAACACAGGTTATCTAGGTCCAAAATACAAACAAACTCTAGAAGTACCCCTGAGATATCGTAGTATCCACTTTACTAACATGAACCTGCTAACGACCTCAACTGCATGTGCAATGTCTGGCCTTGTACAGACCATGGCATACATCAAACTTCCTACGGCTGAAGCATAGAGAACCTTCTTCATCTCATCTTTGTCTTCCTTACTTATAGGACACTGACTAGAACTCAATTTTATGTGGCCTGCAAGTGGAGAACTCACGGGTTTAGCCTTGTCCATGTTGAACTTCTGAAGCATCTTCTCAATGTACCTCTCTTGTGACAGCTAAAGTTTCTTATTCTTTCTGTCACGTGAGATGCGCATGCCTAAAATTTGTTTCGCAAGGCTAAGATCCTTCATAGCAAAGGATTTACTCAAGGCATCCTTCATATTAGCAATTCTCTTGATGTTAGAACCAACAATCAACATATCATCAATATATAGGAGGAGAATTAGAAAGTCACCCTTAGGATAGTTCTTCACGAACACACAATGATTAGCATGTGTTTTGTGGAATTTATGCTCAGTCAAAAAGACTCAAATTTCTTGTACCACTAAGGGGGTGCTTGTTTCAAACCATACAAGCTCTTTTTTAGCTTGCACACAAGTTTCTCCTTGCTCTTAATCTGGAAGCCTTCTGGTTGATCCATGTAAATATCCTCCTCTAAGTCACCATGGAGAAATGCTGTCTTCACATCAAGTTGCTCAATCTCCAAATCCATACTCGCAGCTAACCCGAGCACAACTCTGATTGAAGACATCTTCACAACTGGAGAGAATATCTCATCATAGTCAATACCCTTTTTCTAACTGAAACCCTTCACCACCAATCTTGCCTTGTAATGTGGTGATGAGCCATCTTCTCCATATTTTAGTCTGAACATCCACTTATTCTTGAGTGCACTCTTGCCTTTAGGTAGCTTCACTAGGTCATAGGTGTGGTTCTCATGTAAGGATCCCATCTCATATTGCATGGCATTGTACCATTCCTTGCTGTGAACATGTGATATAGCTTCCTCATAAGTGTCTGGTTCTCCCCCATCTGTCAATAACACAAACTCACTGGAAGGATATCTCGAGGAAGATTGTGTTTGTCTAGTGGATCTCCTCAACTGTAGTTCTGTAGGAATAGCATGCTATTGTGCTGTATCACCATCACCATCTTCAGAATCATCATTATCATCATCATGGTCATCATTAGCATCATCATGATGGACGTCAACACCCTGCACATCTCCCCCTTGAGCTGGAGGATGTGAATCTGAAAAAACTAGAGTTGGGTGTATTCTAGTGACAGAAAAAGACTAAGTTTGATCTAACTTGTCAAAGTCTGCGATTGTTTGATCTTCAAAGAACACAACATCTCTGCTTCTGATCACCTTCCTGTCAATAGGATCTCACAATCTGTACCCAAACTCATCCTCAGAATACCCCAAGAAAATATACTGTTTTATCTTCTTATCAAGCTTAGACCTCTCATCTCTAGGAATGTGAACAAATGCTCCGCATCCAAAAACCCTCAGGTGCTTGTAAGACACATCTTTCCCAGTCTAAGCTCTCTGTGGAACATCACCATCAAGTGGGACTGAGGGAGAAAGGTTGATCAAGTACACTGCTGTGAACATTGCCTCTGCCCAAAAAGACTTTCGCAGCTTTGCCTAAGAGAGCATACATCTGACTCTTTCTTCAATTGTTCTATTCATTCTCTCTGCAACCCCATTCAACTGAGGTGTTTTCGGGACTGTTTTCTCAAGCTTGATGCCCTGGGCCTTGCAGTAATTTTCAAATGGCCCCCTGTACTCACCACCATTATCTGATCTGACACACTTGAGCTTCTTGCCAATTTCACGTTCAACTCTGCCTTGAAATTCCTGAAATTTCTAGAGTACCTGGTCTTTGCTTTTCAATACAAAACCCACACTTTTCGAGAGTAATCATCAATAACGGTCACAAAATATTTGTGCACCACTGTGTGATCTAACATCCATGGAACAAACATCAGTATGAACAAGATCAAGCACATTCTTTCTCCTAGAAGGTGGATGTGTGTGAAATACAATACGATGTTGTTTTTCAGCTAAACAATCAACACATGATTTCATGTTCATGTCTGTAACATCAGGGAGGAGGTTCTTCTTGGCAAGTATCTGCATACCTTTTGTACTCATGTGACCAAGCCTCTGGTGCCATAAATTAATGGATAAATCATCAACTATGTTGGCCTCTCCTGTGCACACTCTAGCTTGCATCACATACAAAGAAGTCTGCTTTTTAGTTCGGGCCACAATCAAGCTCCCTTTGATGAGCTTCCATATTCCACCAGCAGATTGACTAGTGAAGCCTTCATCATCGAGCACACCAGTAGAAATCAAATTTAATCTGATGTTAGGAACAATTCTAATATCTCTTAACACCAACTTGCAACCTGTGGAAGTCTCCAGTGTGACTGAACCCATACCAATAATCTTAGATGAACCATTATTTCCCATCATCCCATGACCAAAATCGCCACTAGTGCAGGATGAAAAGTACTCTTGGCGTGAGGTAACATGATATGAGGCACGCGAATCAATCACCCAAGTGCAGTCATCACTAGTAAGGTTCAAAGAGCCTTGGTCACCAATAAAGAATACATCATCACTGGTAGCAAGTGCAGTAGTACCCGTTTCCTCTGTTTGGTGTCTGGAATTATCATTTTTCTCTTGCCTTTCCTGATATTTATCCCTTTTTTTTTTCTGCAAAACTTCTGAATATGACCCGGCTTGTTGCAGTAACGATCTCCCCCTGGACTTGTCTCTATTTTGTGAAGAATTCCTATTTCTGTTTCTGCCTCTACTGGAATCCTAAACCACATTCGCTTCTGCCTGACTGGAGAAACCTATTTCCTTCCTTCTTATTTCTTCATTCAGTAGAGCGGATGTGACCCCTTCCATGGTCAACTTATCTTCAGGTGCTGAATTGCTAAGAGAGACAACAAGAGTATCCCAACTTTCAGGTAGTGAGCTGAGTAATAACAAAGCTTGCAACTCATCATCAAGAGTCATTTTTGTCGCAGATAATTGGTTAATCAACCCTTGAAAATCATTTAAATGAACTACCATACTCCCACCATCTTTATACTCTAACTTCACAAGCTTCCTCATCAAAGAGGCTTTACTTATGGCATTTTTCCGCTCATACATATCAGCTAGCTTTTTCCACAAAGCATAAGCATTTGTCTCATTAGCAATATGTTGCAGGACACTCAAATCCACAAATTGTCTGATAGTAGCAACGGCCTTACGGTTAAATATTTCCCATTCCTTTTGGGTGACACCCGTTGGGACATTCTCATTTAAAATGGGTTCATATAAATCCTTCATATAAAGTATGTCTTCCATACGGGTCTTCCAAGTACTATAATTGGTGGCATTTAAATTAACCATACCACTCATACCCAATTTATCATCCACTTTAACAACACAGAAAATCACCACAATAAGCTAACCTGGCTCTGATACCACTTGTTGG
>JAKOGI010000939.1:92500-137500 GCA_029747015.1 Carnegiea gigantea
CTCCTCCCCAAACCCACGGCAACCACACAAATCTCACGGCTCACCGGCATTTCCTCCATTTCTCCCTCACCACCACTACAACCTTCACCTCAACTTCCATCATCATCATATATAAATTCATCATCAACAGCAATCATAAAACCCATCATCTCCACTCTCTCTACTCAGCTCCTTCATCTACTCCTCATCATAAATTCATCATCGTTAGCTCACGGAACCCGCTGAAAAATCATCGTCAACCATCATCTTCTTCACCATTTCACGACAAGACACCTCCAGAATCAGCGTCATCATAAATCATCAACTTCTTTATTTTGGTGTTGGTCTGTTTCATTCATTTTGCTCTGGTTTTTGTTTTCATTTTGGTGTTATTTATTAAAGACATTTGTTGTAGTATTACTATATTAGGCTAGTTTAATATTTTGCTAGACCGAATATTATAGTTTACCATGTGAAGTTATTCTTTTTGAGATAAGTTTTGTGTGCTTAAATTTTCATATTATGTTTATTTGAATAATCTAAGTTCATTTGGAATAATTCTTTAATGTCGAATGTTGAATTATTTTTGTTTGGCCACCTACATAATTTTAATATTTAAATAGTATTTGCTAGTAACAACTTTTGACTATTAAGGTTAAAAGAATCAACTTAGATCTAAATTACATGAATCTACTGTAGAGGATTTAATGGTTTAGGTTAGATGAAGTTTTTCTAAATGCTAATGCATTGAGTCTTCAATTTGTTACGCTGTAGAGTAATAAATTAAATGACTTAATAGAATTCATCATAAGACGTTATAGTGTGTACTAAACAGTAAGGAAAAATAGGGGTTATAGACATTCTTAACCTGCAGTTTAACTATTCAGTAAATATAATATGTGTATTAATGATTAAATAACGGAACATGGTAAAATATATATTAAGGTTAAGCAATTTTATCATCGAGTGATATTTGTTTTCTTTTATTCTGCGAAAATTTTAGTTTATAATTTTGGTGCTCAATAATTTAATTATATTGATTAGTTAGATATTTAAATATTTTATCCAATCACCCCCTAGATTGGGTTTTTTTTTTTTTTGTGATTGTTTGAGTCATAGAGTTAAATCTTAGTAGTCTTTAATTTAGAATTTTTTAATTCTGATTATTTTATTTTCAGCAGATATTTGTATGTTATTTTTAGTATTTTACTTAGTTAGAAGTTTATTTTTAATTCAATCGTTTTACTAGTAGTTAATTACAATTTTAGGGAATCACGAAAATTTTTATAGAATTTATTGAATCTGTTTTGAGTTTGTTGTGATTTTTCTTCTATTTTTAGTTAAAATTGTTTGAGGGTGAAATATTTGGTAAAAAAATCTAAAATTTTAGAATCAGATTTGATATTTTTACACATCCTACATTAAATTTTCAGAATTTTATTCGAATGTTAGGTGTGTTAATTAATTGAGTTTTTGAGTCAGTAATTTGCGATTTTTTTTGTTAATGAGAGTTCATTGCTTTGTAATTTAAATCTATTTCTTTGTGGGATCGACCCTACTTGCCCTATCTATAGTTCTTAATATATAATTATAAGGGTATTTAGGTTATTTAATTTGTGGGTACTGCAACACGCCTTACAAATTTTGGCGCCATTATCAGGAAAATTATTTTTGTTACTAAGTCTTGAATTTATTCTCATAATTTATTTATTTATTTTTTTACTGTTTACATTTGTTTTGAATTTTTAAAGAAAGTAAACATTTCAATTGGTTCTATATATTTATTTAATTATTTCTTTTTAGGTTTATTAACATTGACAAGAGAATAGAACGTATCAACTCTTACGTTGAATTCTTGAACAATGCCACCATAGAACAGTTACTTGAGATTTTGTGAACGACAAAGAAGACGAAGACGAACCACTTATAGCGACAGGGACTCTGAAGGAGTTAGCTGCGCCAGATGTCACGCAACAACCGCTTGGCATTGTTTTTTCTGAATTGGAGAAACCGTTGAAGTTGAATCCAGGTTTTCTCAATCTATTACCTAAGTTTAATGGTTTGTCTGGTGAAGATCCTCATATGCATTTGAAAGAGTTTTTAGTTGTTTGTTCTACTATGAGACCTGATGGCGTTGATGAGGATCAGGTTAAGCTTCGTGCTTTTCCTTTCTTTCTACATAACTTGGCCAAGGATTGGTTATATAATCTTCCTTATGGATCTATTACTACTTGGATCCAATTGCAAAAATCTTTTCTTGAGAAAATTTTCCCTTCTAGTAGAATTGGTGCTATTAGAAAATAAATTTGTGGAATTAGGCAAAACTTGAATAAGTCATTGTATGAATACTGGGAAAGATTAAAAAGATTTTGTAGTAGTAGTCCCAACATCAGATTAATGACCAATTGCTGATTCAATACTTTTGTGAAGGACTATTGCCAAATGATAGGGGAATGATAGATGCTGCTAGTGGAAGAGCCTTAGATGACAAAACACCTACCTAAGCTATGACTTTGATATCTAATATGGCATAAAACTCACAACAGTTTAATACTAGATCTGACTTGGTAATCGGTAGGGTTAATGAGATTGACAATACTTAACACCAGTTAGCAGTTTTGACCTCTAAATTAGATAAGTTGATGACTAGAGGACCTAGTGCTAGGGTAGTATGTGGAATATGCTGTATAGAAGGTCACCCTACTAATGCTTGTCCAACCTTACAACAAGGGAATATTACTGCTATGTTTAACCATCAACTCAGAAAGTATGACCCATACTCCAACACTTACAATGAGGGTTGGAGAGATCACCTTAATCTAAGGTATAGACCACCTAATCCATCAAGTTTTACTCGATCTCAACCTCCAGTTAACCAAACTGATAAGACCTCTCTTTTGTTAGAACAGTTAATAAAAAAGATGGGCCAAGATAAGAAAGACACAGAGGCTAGATTTAACGTAATGGAAACTGTCCTTAAGCAAATGAGCCAAACCCAATCCGCCTTAGGAACCTTAGTTAGTAACATGCAGTCTCAGAGTAGTAATAGGTTGCCTGCTCAACCTTTTACAAATCCTAAGGACAATGTTAGTGCCATAACTTTAAGGAGTGGAAAAGAACTAAGAGAGGCCCATATGTCTAAGAAAGAGGTTGAGAGTGAGAAAGAGGTGAGTGAGAACTAAGACCAAGGAACAAGATGAGGATGAGAACGAGAAAGGGGAAGAACCAACGAGTAGGAAGCATCAAGAGATGACTCTAAAGGACTTTAACAAACTCCCCCACTATGTTCCTAGACCAGCCTTCCTACATAGATATGCCCAACCTAAGTGTGATGATGCTAATGATGAGATTTTAGAGACGTTTAGGAAGATAGAAATTGATATTCCTCTTTTAGATGCTATAAAACAAGTGCCCAGATATGCTAAGTTTATAAAAGAATTGTGCACTAACAAAATAAAATTAAAAGGGAATGAAAAGATTAGTGTGGGGGAAAATTTATCTGCTGTGTTTCAAAAGAAGTTACCTCCTAAGTGTAAAGACCCTGACATGTTTTCTATACCTTGTAAAATAGGTAACAGCAACTTTGATAGATGTATGCTTGACTTAGGAGCTTCTATCAATGTTCTGCCTAGATCCATTTATGATTCTCTTAATCTTGGACCTTTAGAACAAACTAGCCTGATTATTCAGTTAGCTGATAGGAGTAATGCTTACCCTGATAGTGTCTTAGAGGATGTTTTAGTCCAGGTTAATGAGCTTGTCTTCCCTGCTGATTTCTATGTGCTTGACATGGGAGGGGGAGAGAATGAACCACCCATTCTACTTGGTCGACCGTTTTTGAAAACCTCTAGAACAAAGATTGATGTGCATAATGGGTAGTTAACCATAAAATTTGATGGCGACGTGATTAAGTTTAATATATTTGATGCAATGCAATTTCTTACTGACGTATATAATGTTAATGCCTTGGATCTATATGAAAAATTGTCCCAAGATGTTTTCGAATTGGATAATGATGATGTTTTGAATATGGCTGTTACTCATAGTTTGTCTAGTACTGATTTAACTGAGTGTGATTATGTTTTATGTGATAAATTGGTGGATGTTATTTATGATTTGAAGTCCTTACAAAGCATGCAACCTCCTTTTCAAATTGCTAGACAAAAGTTATGTGTTAAAACCATGTCAACCCAAGATACTATAGTTAAGCCTGAATTGAAACCTTTGCCTGCTAATTTGAAAAATGTATACTTGGGAGATAATAAAACTTTACCTGTGATAATCTCTAATTCTTTAACTGAATTGCAAGAGGAAAAATTGATTAGAGTTCTTAGAGATAACAAGAGTGCAATAGGATGGACTTTAGCTGATATTAAAGGACTCAACCCAACATTGTTTACACATAAAATTGCCTAAGAACCTGATGCAACCCGAAAAAGAGATCCTCAATGCTGCCTCAATCCTTGTGTGATGGAGGTGGTGCAAAAGGAAATTTTAAAGTGGTTGGAAGTAGGGGTGATTTACCCCATTGCTGATTCCAAGTGGGTTAGTCCCATACATGTAGTCCCTAAGAAAGGTGGTACCATTGTGGTGACCAACAAAGAGGGAGAGCTCATACCCACATGAGTATAGACAGGTTAGAGGGTATGCATTGATTATAGGAAGTTAAACAAGGCAACTAAGAAAGACCACTTTCTCTTACCTTTTATGGATAAAATGTTAGAAAGGGTAGCAGGTCATTCTTACTATAGCTTCCTAGATAGGTATTCGGGTGTTAAAGCATAAATTATGATATTTTATCCCCTTTTATTATCTAATATTTGCTCAAAATAAATTATTAGATTAGGATTTTAATAAATATTTTGTATATTTTTTAGGATTACGGAAGAGTTGCAAAATTGAATAAGATACTCAATTTGCTTGGTATTGGATCAAGTGGGAAATAAAAACAAGAAGACAGCAACCCAACCCGAGGCCCAGACGGAGGCCCAGCCGCTTCCTTCTCCCAGTCCGTTTTCTTTTCCTTTCCTCTTCCCTTGGGCCGGTCTAGCCCAGCTTCCTCACTTAAGTGAGGCACGCCCCACTCACGTGACCCAGCCCCCTCCCCATTCTCTTCTTTTTCCTCCTTAATTCCTTCTTGCCCAGAACCCGAACAGAGCGACAGCCCCTCGTCTCCCTCCATAGTCGTTACCTCCTTCCTCTCTCCTCCATCATTCAACAACATTCATTGCTTCATTCAGCTCCCCCGTCCTTTGTTCTTCTTCCTCCTCTTTGGCAGCCCTTCTTCTTCCTCACCATAACCGTCTTCTTTGGCTGGCCATTAATTCTTCTCCCCCCTTAATTACAAATCATCAATTCGGCCGTTGCAAGAGTGAATTCAAAGAGTTTATGGAGGCAACAAGGGGGCTGCGTTTTTAATGGAGGTCGAGGAGGAGAGCAGAGTAGAGAGTTATTCATTTTTTTCGGTTGGTGATTTGGATTTGCTTTTCAGTTTTTAGATTTAGGTGTTAGTTTCACAAGAGATGTAACTTGAATTTTAGATTTGTTACTTGGTTGTAAATCAAAAGCTTGATTCAGAATTTTCAGTTTCAAATTGCTTCGTTCTGCTCTGCGGCATCAGAGAATGGTGGAAAGCTTTGATTCGTTAATTGTAGTGAAGTGTAGTAGGTTGCATTTATTTGGAATCAGTGCCTCTTTCTTGTTTTGCAATCCTTTTTTGGCTATCTAATTTAGTATTTTGATTTAGAAATTTTAGCAATCAAACTTTTGGCAATCAGATTGGAATGCCTTTAGTTTTAATTTAGATTAGAAATTCTGGATAATCTAATCTCACAACAATCTCTGAGGATGGACACCCGTTAGTATTATGGCGATAAACCGTGCGCTTGCGGAAAATCACAAGAAGTTTTTGGCGCCGTTGCGGGGGATGAGTTCGTGAAATTAGGTTGCCTCGAGTCGTAATTTAATTATTAGAGTTGTTCGAGTCATTTTCGTTTTAATTTTAGAGTTGTGATTTTTAGTTTTAGTTGAGTAGTTATTTCGTTTTAGAAACTTAGTTTAGTGTTAATTTTGAATTTAGTTAGTATTTTGATTTTTGATTTTTGCCGAGATTAGTTTTATTTTTAGAGTTTATTGGTTGCTAAAAAAAAAACACAGTATTAACGAATTTGGTTTATGTGCAGCAAAAGAAACAAAGTAGAACTGATCCGGAGAAAACAAATAGTGCAGATTTTTCATTAATTTCAGCATCTGTTTGAATTTTCTGGAGCAATTCTGGTGTGATTTTAGCTGTGCCAATATTTATCTTCGATTCAGCATAATTTTTAGAGTTGTGTGAATGTTTCTCAAATTTTTGGGATTGTTTGGATTTTTCTGTGAATTTTTGACTTAATAATCTGTTTGCATTTTTCTGCAATGTTCGGGGACAGAAAAAAATTCAAATATATTTATGTCCCTTGTTATTGTGTGAATTTTTTGGCTATTTAGTTCTGATTTTGGGAGTTTTATTTTCTGTTTTAGTTTTATTGTTTAGATTTAGCTTGTTTAGGTTTTAGTTTATTTTCTATTTTGTTTCAGTTGTGTTTCTGTTTTTGTTTTTGTTTTAGATTGAGTTTATTTCTATTTCCGTTTTTGTATGTCAACAAGAAAAAAAATATTAAAAAAAATGCTCTTCTTTTGTGTTTGTGTTCATTTTATGTTTTGTGTGATGTTTGAGTCATTTTGGTCTTTCTTTTATTTTGGTGGCATAGTTTTATTTTTGTTAGTTTGTTTTGTTTTGTTTACTTAATTATTTGAGTCTCTTCTTTTTGTTTTATTCATTGGTTTGTAAATAGTGTCCTTTTTCCTAAAAAAAGTAAAAAAATTAAAAAGTTGAAAATCCAAAAAAATTGAGAAATTCTTAAAATAAAAAAACACTAGATTCAAGAATGCCAATTTTTAATTTCCCACAATTCGAGTATGAACCTTTCTGGAGTTATTTATCGTGACCTAATGATTATCATGCCCAATTGAATCAAAATTTTTAAAAATGATAAATTTATGAGGTCATTGCTGTGGGTCTCAATTCTGAATCTTGGAGTTATATTGAGTCTATTTATCCTAGAGGTGTATTAGAATTGTTATCTAAAACTCAAGATGAAGTTTGGGATTTCTTTGAGAAATTAGTTTGGGATACTTACAAGCTTAAACAAGCTCAGAAGAATTTTGGTTACCCACTTCATGGTGAGTCTATTATTCCTATTAGTCCTTACCCTCAATATCATTTTATAGATTCACATGACCCCTCTTATTCTTGTGTGTCCCCTATTTTGTATGAATATTATGACTCTTATGATCATGACACTTGTAACTATCCATACCGTGCTTATGTTGATACTACCTATGCAAGTGTGGAGAAGAAGATAAATGAATTGGCTGATAAAATGATAGAGAGCATGAAAGTGAGAATTGCTGAATATTCTCAATATTTTAATCAAAGTGTGGAGAATTTTAATGAGCCTGACTCTAGTTTAGGATCTCCTAAACCTGAAGTTAGTTTCTATGATGATTTTGAGCCCTCTTATCTCGCTCGACCCGATTTGAACAATGACATGCCTTTGCCTAGTGTAGAGCACGAGGAGGACTTCCTTACATCTCTGTCACAAGACCTTGCACCTCACACAAGCTCACCTACAGACGTCACTATGGATGTCCTAGTTTCTGCCGACCCACCCGCCCCTTTTCATCATTCGCGTGAGTTTGAGGAGGGTGAAGACCTTGAAAGTGCTAGTGAATTAAATATGAGCGTCGCACCTGAAATTGTGCATCGTGATTTCGATGAGTCAGACGATACTATTTTACAAGAGATAATTGTGGAGGTAATTGAACCTACTATTTTGAAATTCGACGATGATATTCTTTCTATAGAATATGAATATTTTTCATATGTGTTTGATGTCAATGTGGGTTTGAATGAGAACCTGTGTGCCAAATATGAATCTTTTTCTTTTGAACCCATCCAAACTAACATCCTTTTTGGAAACTACAAGTCTGAATTTGTTGAATTTGAGAGCATTGTCAATAAGAAATTTACTTTAGATCAGACTTATATGCATACTAGACTTAACAGACTTGTGCCCTTTGCACCCACCATTTTGCCTAGATTGATCCTTCATGATAACCCAATTTTTAGGCTAATGACCCACCAACTGGCTAGTTTGAATTACATATGCTTGTTTGATGTTTGGGACCATACATTTGACAAGTTAAAATGGGCCCTTACCTATGCTTTATTGCTATGGTGGATGTATTCATTTTGGCTCCAACTCTTTAATCTCTATTGCATTACTTTTCTTGAGAGTTGGACTTCTTTGTTTGATAAACTGCTATGTGCTCTAACAAGTTTTGATTTAAGTAGCAATGTTGCTTTCGATATGGAGTGGCTGATGCTCCATGAGCCTCTATCTAAGCACATTTCAAGAGGCTATAGCTTAGGTGTACTCCTGGACCTGACCTAGTATAAACGTTTTTCTTTATCTTCTATTTTTAATCTTGTTTTCTTTTGTATATATTTGTGGTTGTCTTTTATTTTTGCTTTCTTTTTGAGTTTAGAGTCTTGTCCTTTTTGTTTTTGAGTCATGTTTTTTTTTTTAAATTTTTGTATATTCCACTCTTTTTAGTTTTTATTTTTGTGTTTTATGCTTCTTTCCACTCCCAATGAGGACATTGTGAGATTTAGATGTGAGGGTGGGGGAACTTTAAAAAAATTGAAAAACGTTTGAAAAATCCATAAAAAATGAAAATTTGAAAATCCTTAACCAAAAAAAAAAAAAACTACTTGAAAAAATTTTGAAAATCCAAAAAGTTTCTGTTTTGTTTTTGGGGAATCTATTCTGATCAGCTTCAATGCCCTGTGCTTTGACTATTAGTTTGTATATACGCATGATGTGCATGATAGGTCTCTTTCCTCAATGTGTCATTCTTAGGCCTAATTCTAATCCCATTTGTTCATTATTACTGTGTAATCCAATCCTTATTTATATCATCCTCATTGTCTTAAGGTCTTAGTTTTTCATGATCGGCTCTCCCACTTGTTTTTGACACAAGTACTTTGGTTTTTATTGAAAAAAGGAAAAAAACAAGAGAGAAAAACATGAGAATGAGAAAAATGAAAAACAAAATGAAGGAAAAAAAATTGAAAAAAAAAAAGAGAAAGAAAGAAAATTGAAATAAAATTGGAATGACAAGTATCCCTTTGAGGTATGTACTACTGGGTGTTTCCCTTTGAGGCAATACTGCTACTAGAAAAACTTACTTCCTATGTTAATAAGTCAGTAATGAAATTTGTGTCAGTCAAGTGGGATTGAGCTTGATTCTGGTATGCCTAAGCCCTAGAATAATGATACACATGCACACAAGCACTGGGATGGATTCCAAGTCTTGATGTCCACTGAGGTGAAAAGTTAGTACTTTGATGTCATTCATGGGGTAGAGAGCCTTGACAAATATATTTTGTTTATATGCAGGCCAATATTTTTGCTACATGGGGGATTTAGTTAATTAGAATGTGTATATATCTTTCCCCGGTTTTGTACGTATTAATTTTTGAAAAAAAAAAAAGATTTTCGAGTTTCTGTTTATATTTCCTTTTATAGATTTTGTGGGTATAGCTTTTGCAAACCCTCACAAGACCTTCCTCGTCCACTAGGGGTAACCTAGGGTTTTAAAGGGCTTATTGCACATACTAAGTCCAATCGTGATTCTTACGAAAGTGAGTTAGGATTTTGTTTTATTTTCTTTTTCTAGGATTTTTAGTTTTTATTTTACTCGAGGACAAGTAAAACTTAGGTGTGGGGGTATTTGTTAAAGCATAAATTATGATATTTTATCCCCTTTTATTATCTAATATTTGCTCAAAATAAATTATTAGATTAGAATTTTAATAAGTATTTTGTATATTTTGCAGGATTATGGAAGAGTTGGAAAAATTGAATAAGATGCTCAATTTGCTTGATATTGGATCAAGTGGGAAATAAAACAAGAAGATAGTAGCCCAACTCGGGGCCCAGACTGAGGCCCAGCCACCTCCTTCTCCCAGTCCGTTTTCTTTTCCTTTCCTCTTCCTTTGGGCCGAGCTAGACCAACTTCCTCACTTAAGTGAGGCACGCCCCACTCACGTGACCTAGCCCCCTCCCCGTTCTCTTCTCCTTCCTCCTTCATTCCTTCTTGCCCAGAACCCGAACAGAGCGGCAGCCCCTCGTCTCCCTCCATAGCCGTTACCTCCTTCCTCTCTCCACCATCATTCAACAACATTCATTGCTTCATTCAGCTCCACTGTCCTTTTTTCTTCTTCCTCCTCTTTGACAGCCCTTCTTCTTCCTCACCATAACCGTCTTCTTTGGTTGCCCATTAATTCTTCTCCCCCCTTAATTACAAATCATCAATTCGGCCGTTGTAAGAGTGAATTCGAAGAGTTTATGGAGGCAACAAGGGGGCTGCATTTTTAATGGAGGTCGAGGAGGAGAGCAAAGTAGAGAGTTATTCATTTTTTTTGGTTGGTGATTTGGATTTTTTTTTTCAGTTTTTAGATTTAGGTGTTAGTTTCATAAGAGATGTAACTTGAATTTTGGGTTTATTACTTGGTTGTAAATCAAAAGTTTGATTCAGAATTTTCAGTTTCAAATTGCTTCATTCTGCTTTGCGGCATCAGAGAATGGTGGAAAGCTTTGATTCGTTAATTGCAGTGAAGTGTTAGTAGGTTGCATTTATTTGGAATCAGTGCCCCTTTCTTGTTTTGGAATCCTTTTTGGTAGTCTAATTTAGTATTTTGGTTTAGAACTTTTAGCAATCAAATTTTTGGTAATCAGATTGGAATGCCCCTAGTTTTAATTTAGATTAGAAATTCTGGATAATCTAATCTCACAACTATCCCTGAGAATCGACACCCGTTAGTATTACGGCAAGAAACCGTGCGCTTGCGGAAAATCACAACATCGGGTTACTTACAAGTACCCATAGCTTCAAAGGACCAGGATAAGACCACCTTCACTTGCCGTTTTAGTACTTCTGCATTTAAACGCATGTATTTAGGCCTTTGTAATGCACTTGCTACTTTTCAACGTTGTATGATGTCCATATTTTCTGATTTCATCGATAAGATTATGGAAGTGTTTATGGATAATTTTACTGTGCATGGCGACTCTTTTGACTAAAGTTTGCATAATTTGACATTAGTTCTTAGGCGTTGCATTGAAACTAATCTAATTTTGAACTTTGAAAAATGTCATTTAATTGTTGATCATGGAGTGGTACTAGGGCATATCGTTTCAAAGAAAGGTCTAGAAGTTGATAAAGCTAAGGTAGAAGTGATCCAGTCTTTGCCTTACCCATCTAGTGTAAAAGATATTAGATCATTTTTGGGACATATAGGGTTTTATAGACGATTCATAAAGAACTTCTCAAAAATTGGTTCTCCGTTATGTGCTTTGCTTGCTGAGGATGTTGAGTTTATTTTTAATGATAACTGCAAGCATGCTTTTGATGAATTAAATAAGTGTTTGATTTCGCCTCCTATTGTTCAAGCGCCTAATTACGACCTTCCTTTTGAATTTTTATGTGATGCATCTGATAAAACAGTAGGGGCTGCTTTAGGGCAAAAACAAGGGAGGGGAATCTCATGTGATTTATTATGCCAGTAAGGCATTAGTTGCTGCACAATGCGATTATACTGTTACTGAGAAAGAATTGTATGCTATTGTGTTTGCATTGAAAAAATTTAGATCATATTTGCTAGGTACTAAGATCATTGTATATTCTGATTATGCTGCTTTAGAATATTTAATGAAAAAGAAAGAGGCCAAACCCAGACTAATTAGATGGATTTTACTCTTGCAAGAGTTTAATTTGGAAATTAAGGATAGGAAAGGCCTAGATCACCATGTAGCTGACTATCTGAGTAGAATTCCAACTGGAGAAATTGGTAAGGATTCTAATGATTATTTTCCTGATGAACATTTATATGCTGTTACAGAAGCTTTTCCTTGGTATGTGGACATTGTTAATTATTTAGTTACCAAAGCCTTTCCTACTAGTATGCCTAAGCATGCTAAAGATAGAATTAAATCACAAGCTAGATTTTATGTGTGGGATGAACCATATTTGTGGCATTTTTGTAGTGACCAAGTAATTAGAAGATGCGTTGATGATTCTGAAATTTTATCTATTTTGGAGTTTTGTCGCTCCCGAGAGGGAGGAGGTCACTTTGATCCTAAATGCACTGCACATAAAGTTTTAGAATGTGGATTTTTCTGGCCCACAATTCACAAATATTATTTTGAATTCTATAAAAGATGTGACATGTGCCAAAGAATTGGAAATTTAAGTGATCGAAATCAAATGCCCTTATATAATACATTTGTGTGTGAGATTTTTGATGTATGGGGCATTGACTTTATGGGCCCATTTACCCCTTTTTTTAGGAACCAATATATCTTAGTTTGTGTAGATTATTTATCTAAGTGGGTTGCGGCTATTCCTATTAAGACTGATGATGCTAGAATTGTGGTTAAACATCTTAAGAAAACATATCAAATAGGTATGGAGTGCCTAAAGCCGTCATTAGTGATAGGGGGACTCACTTTTGTAATAAAATTTTGAAAGATCTACTAGGTAAGTTTCATATTACTCATAAGGTATCAACTGCTTATCACCCACAAACTAATAGTCAAGCTGAGAGCACGAATAAAGAAATTAAAGGGGTTCTAGAAAAAATTGTTAGACCTAACGGGAAAGATTGCAGTGACAGATTAGATGACGCACTTTGGGCTATTAAGACTGCATATAAAACTCCAATTGGGATGTCACCACATAGGATAGTCTTTGGAAAAGCATGTCACTTACCTGCAAAATTAGAACATAAATCCTTTTGGGCTGTGAAAAAGTGCAATATGGATAACATGGAAGGAGGAAAGGAGAGGAAATTACAATTGCAAGAGTTAGAGGTAATTAGGTTAGAAGCCTATGACAATTCAGTCATCTATAAGGATAAGTCTAAGGCATTCCATGATGCTAAGTTGGTTAGGAAAGAGTTTCATGTAGGAGAAAAAGTTTTGTCATTTCATTCAAAATTCAAACTATTCCCTGGGAAACTTAGGTCTAGGTGGCTAGGCCCTTTTGAAGTCACTCATGTCCAACCTCATGCGGCGGCAGAAATTAGGAGTCTTGATACTAATAAGATTTTTAAGGTGAATGGTCACAGGTTGAAGCCTTTTTATGAAGGAGTTGTTTGCAAAGGTGATGATATTGATTTGGAAGATCCATGACCGGAAAAGAGGTCGAGCCAATGACAAGAAACAAAGGCGCTGCTCGAGAGGCAATCAAGTCACTTTTCAGGGAGTTTATCTTTTACTTACATCATCACATTTCATATTTATTTATTTATTTTATTTTGTTTCCTTTGCATTGTGGACTATGCAAAATTTAAGTGTGGGGGAGGGAGACCTTACTACCTTAGATATTGTATGTCGTTAGAATGTTAGCTCATGCATTACATTTATTTTTATTTTATTTTATATATAGCTCATGCATTGCATTTATTTTTATTTTATTTTATATAAACATTTTCTCTATAATATAAATTAAATTAAAAAAATTGCATGAAATCAAAATAAAACTAGGGTAATCATCATTTATTTGTTATACATACTCCTAATTCACCTAACAACTAAATCTGAAAGGGCATTTATTTAAGGATTATGCAACAAAGAGAAGACGGAACACAAATATAAGGAGTCTAAACCCAACTCTTGTGCCGTAAAATGCATGGATACCTATCCTTGTAGAAAAGAGGAACATTGCGACTATTGTAATAAGATGATCTTTATTTTCCTCTAGCTTTAAACTTGATAGACTATAACCGAAATTCTGATAGAAACAGGCTGCTTGATACTGTAATCAATGATAAACATGAGATTTTGATCCCAACATACTTATGCCCTCTGGCTTTCCCTATCAAACTTACATTATCCTACCATGTTTCCTATTGGATATCATGTCTTTATATCCAATTATTTTGACATTGGCTTACTAACTTTATGCATATCATGTGAGTGATTTAAATGGGAGAAATGGGTTGTTATAGGGATTTATTCTTTTCGCGTATGGCTTCAAACACGCTAAAAAAAAAGGAAAGAGAAAGGAAAAAGAAGAAGAATATTTATAAAAAGAGCCATGAAGCATATCTTTGTATCCGTTTTCCCCAAATTTTGAAGCATCTATTGCTAAACATTATTTTCAGTGGGATATTATTTGGGGCATATATTTCCATTATTCATCTTTTGTGGGAAATTTTTATGGTTAGTGAGGATTTCAATGATATATATCTACATTTATGTCAGGAGCACTAACCCTTGTTCTCATATTTTAACATTTCCACAAAAAGGACTAAACACATAAACCCAAAGCCATTTCTTTCTAAGCCTAAGCCCATATCTCATGTTTCATTTCTTTCTAAGCCTAAGTGAAGTCTAGATGGTAGAAAGGCTCCGGATGGCTCATATTATTACATTCTTGCTGAGTCTAATTGGACCTACTTGATTACTTTGCACCCGATGCCAAGTAGCGCTGGGTGCGAATATCCTTAAATTTGTCCAAGTCCTATATGAGTTGCCAATCTGTAACATTTTTGTTTTTCATGATTATTCCAAAAAGGCGAATAAGGGGTATGCATATGAGTTAAGTGGGTGAAAATTTTAGTTTTAAATTGATTTGATAAATTCTTTTTAGTATAGCATAATCATTTTTCTTTCATTTATTAGGATTCTTACATTGCATTGCATTGCATGATTTTGTGGGTATACTTGCTGGAAACCGAGATCCATACCCGTCCTACCGTGAGCCACGTGGAGGTTTAAAGGGCTTGTTGCACGTGCTTAGTGCAGTTGCGATCGCCATGAAAGTGGGTCATTTTATTTTTTTCTTAGTTTAGGTTAATAAATTTATCAAGGGCGACAAAAGTCTAAATGTGGGGGTATTTATCAGAGCTTATTTTCATATTTATTCTATCCCTATTTACTTAGATATTTTTATTATTTGTAGCATATAGGTGCATATTTAGTTGCATTTGCATATTTAGAAAAAAATAATGATAAAAATGAAAACATGGGTTATTGGACCTAATTTAAGTTGTAATTTTAATTAAGGGATAAAATATTAATATTGGAATAGTTTTTAATTTGATATTAATGTGCTGCTTACTATATTTTTCTTCCTTATTTTTCAGGTTAAATTGATCAAGAGAAGAATTATTAAGAGCGCCTCATTCCAAGGCAATGAGTAACTTAAGCCAGTTGTGGGAAAAATATGAAGTAATGTCGAAAATGGAGATTGGCCAGGAGGATTTAAGTCCATGCTATTTTATCATTAACCCACAAAATTCAAAACCTCAGCCGTGACCCATCTTAACCCACCTCCCTTGATTTTCTCCTTCTTCTTCTCCACAAACCCACGGCAACCACACAAATCCCACAGCTCACCGGCATTTCCTCCATTTCTCCCTCACCACCACTACAACCTTCATCTCAACTTCTATCATCATCATATATAAATTCATCATCAACAGCAATCATCAAACCCATCATCTCCACTCTCTCTACTCACCTCCTTCATCTACTCTTCATCATAAATTCATCATCACCAGCTCACGGAACCAGCCGAAAATCATCGTCCGCCATCATTTTCTTCACTATTTCACGGCAAGACACCTCCAGAATCAACCTCATCATAAATCATGAACTTCTTCATTTTGATGTTGGTCTATTTCGTTCATTTCACTCTGGCTTTTTTTTCATTTTGGTGCTATTTATTAAAGACAATCGTTTTAGTATTACTATGTTAGGCTAGTTTAATATTGTGCTTGACCGAATATTATAGTTTACCATGTGAAGTTATTCTTTTTGAGATAAGTTTTGTGTGCTTAAATTTTCATATTATGTTTATGCGAATAATCTAAGTTGGTTTGGAATAATTGTTTAATGTCGAATGTTAAATTATTTTTGTTTGGCCACGTAAATAATTTTAACATTTAAATAGTATTAACTAGTAACAACTTTTGACTATTAAGGTTAAAAGAATCAACTTAGATCTAAATTACATGAATCTGCTATAGAGGATTTGATCGTTTAGGTTAGATGAAGTTTTCCTAGATCCTAATGCATTGAGTCTTTAATTTGTTATGCTGTAGAGTAATAAGTTAAATGACTTAATAGAATTCATCATAAGACGTTCTAGGATGTATTAAACAGTAAGGGAAAATAGGGGTTACAGACGTTCTTAACGTACACTTTAACTATTCAGTAAATATAATATATGTATCAATAATTAAATAACAGAACATGGTAAAATATATATTAAGGTTAAGCAATTTTCTCATCGAACGATAATTGTTTTCTTTTATTCTGCGAAAATTTTAGTTTATAATTTAGGTGCTCAATAATTTAATTATATTGATTAATTAGATATTTGAATATTTTATCCAATTACCCCCCCAGAATTGTTTTTTTTTTGTGATTGTTTGGGTCATAGAGTTAAATCCTAGTAGTCTTTATTTTAGGATTGTTTATTCTGGTTGTTTTATTTTCAGCAGATTTTTGTATGTTATTTTTATTATTGTACTTAGTCAGAAATTTATTTTTAATTCAATCTTTTTTGCTGGTGATTAATTACAATTGTAGCGAGGCACAGAAATTTTAATAGAATTTATTGAATCTATTTCAAGTTTGTTGTGATTTTTCTTTCGTTTTTAGTTAAAAATTGTTTGCGTGTGAATGTTTGGTAAAAAAAATCTAGAATTTTAGAATCAGATTTGATATATTTTTACATATCCTAGATTAAATTTTCAGAATTTTATTCAAATGTTAGGTGCGTTAATTAATTGAGTTTTTGAGTCAGTAATTTGCAGTTTTGTTTTTTTTTTTAATAAGAGTTCATTGCTTTCCAATTAAATCTATTTTCTCATGGGATCGAACCTGCTTGCCCTATCTATGGTCTTTAACATATAATTACAAGGGTATTTAGATTATTTAATTTGTAGGCACTGTGACATGCCTTATAAATTTTTGGTTTCATGGCTGAAAAATAGTTTTATTAAATAATCTATTAATAAAACTATTAATAGATCGTCAGCCATCATCTTCTTCACCATTTCACAGCAAGACAACCTCCAAAATCAACCCCATCATAAATCATCAACTTCTTCATTTTGGTGTTGGTCTGCTCTATTCATTTCACTCTATTTTTTTTTTCATTTTGGTGTTATCTATTGAGGACATTTGTTTTAGTATCACTATGTTAGGCTAGTGTAATATTTTGCTTGACCGAATCTTATAGTTTACCATGTGAAGTTATTTCTTTTGAGATAAGTTTTGTGTGCTTAAATTTTCATATTATGTTTGTATGAATAATCTAAGTTGGTTTGGAATAATTATTTAATGTCGAATGTTGAATTATTTTTGTTTGGCCACGTAAATAATTTTAACATTTAAATAGTGTTAAATAGAAATAACTTTTGACTATTAAGGTTAAAAGAATCAACTTAGGTCTAAATACATGAATCTGTTGTATAGTATTTAATGCTTTAGGTCAGATGAAGTTTTCCTAAATCCTAGTGCATTGAGTCTTTAATTTGTTATGCTGTGGAGTAATAAGTTAAATGACTTAATAGAATTCATCATAAGACGTTCTAGGGTGTATTAAACAGTAAGAAAAAATAGAGGTTATAGACATTCTTAATCTACAGTTTAACAATTCAGTAAATATAATATGTGCATCAATGATTAAATAACAGAACATGGAAAAATATATATTAAGGTTAAGCAATTTTCTCATCCAGTGATATTTATTTTCTTTTATTCTGCGAAAATTTTAGTTCATAATTTAGGTGCTCAATAATTTAATTATATCGATTAGTTAGATATTTGAATATTTTATCGAATTACCCCCAGATTGGTTTTTTTTTTTTTTTTTTGGTGATTGTTTGAGTCATAGAGTTAAATCTTAGTAGTCTTTAGTTTAGGATTTTTTTTATTCTGGTTATTTTATTTTTAACAGATTTTTGTGTGTTATTTTTATTATTTTACTTTGTTAGAAATCTATTTTTAATTCAATCTTTTTATAGGTGCTTAATTATAATTTTAGGTTATTTAATTTGTAGGCAATCAATAAGACTATTTACAAATTTTTGGTTCCATTGCCTTACAAGGGTACTTAGGTTATTTAGTTTGTAGGCAATTAAGGATAGGAAAGGCCTAGATCACCATGTAGCTGACCATCTTAGTAGAATTCCAACTGGAGAAATTAATAACAATTCTAATGATTGTTTTCCTGATGAACATTTATACTGTTACTGAAGCTTTTCCTTGGTATGTGGACATTGTTAATTATTTAGTTACCAAATCCTTTCCTACTAATATGCCTAAGCATGCTAAACATAGAATTAAATCACAAGCTAGTTTTTGTGTGTGGGATGAACCATATTTGTGGCGTTTTCGTAGTGACCAAGTAATTAGAAGATGTGTTGATTATTCTAAGATTTTATCTATTTTAGAGTTTTGTCACTCCCGAGAGGGAGGAGGTCACTTTGTTCTTAAATGCACTACACATAAAGTTTTAGAATGTGGATTTTTCTGACCCACAATTCAAAAAAATGGTTTTGAATTCTATAAAAGATGTGACATGTGTTAAAGAACTGGGAATTTAAGTGATCAAAATCAAATGCCCTTATATAATATATTTGTGTGTGAGATTTTTGATGTATGGGGCATTGACTTTATGGGCCCATTTACCCCTTCTTTTGGGAACCAATATATCTTAGTTTGTGTAGATTATTTATCTAAGTGGATAAAGGCTATTCCTAACAAAACTAATGATGCTAGGACTGTGGTTACACATCTTAAGAAAAACATCTTAAATAGGTATGGAGTGCCTAAAGTCGTCATTAGTGATAGGGGAACTCACTTTTGCAATAAAATTTTGAAAGATCTACTAGGTAAGTTTCATATTACTCATAAGGTGTTAGCTGCTTATTACCCACAAACTAATGGTCAAGCTGAGAGCTTGAATAAAGAAATTAAAGGAGTTCTAGAAAAAATTGTCAGACCTAACAGGAAAGGTTGTGGTGATAGATTAGATGATGCACTTTGAACTATTAGGACTGCATATAAAACTCCAATTGGGATGTCATTATATAGGAAAGTCTTTGGAAAAGCATGTCACTTACCTGTAGAATTAGAACATAAATCCTTTTGGACTGTGAAAAAGTGTAATATGGATTATATGGAAGCAGGAAAGGAGAGGAAATTACAATTGCAAAAGTTAGCAGAAATAACATTAGAAGCCTATGACAATTCAGTCATCTATAAGGGTAAGTCTAAGGCATTCCATGATGCAAAGTTGGTTAGGAAAGAATTTCATGTAGGAAAAAAAGTTTTGTCATTTCATTCAAAATTGAAACTACTCCCTGGGAAACTTAGGTCTAGGTGGCTAAGCCCTTTTGAAGTCACTCATGTCCATCCTCATGGGGCGATAGAAATTAGTAGTCTTGATACTAATAAAATTTTTAAGGTGAATGGTCACAGGTTGAAGCGTTTTTATGAAGGAGTTGTTTGCAAAGGTGATGATATTGATTTGGAAGATCCATGATCGGAAAAGAGGTTGAGCCAACAACAAGAAACAAAGGCGCTGCTTGGAAGGTAACCCAAGTCACTTTTCAGGGAGTTTATCTTTTACTTACATCATCACATTTCATATTTATTTATTTATTTTATTTTGTTTCCTTTGCATTGTGGACTATGCAAAATTTAAGTGTGGGGGAGGGAGACCTTACTACCTTAGATATTGTATGTCGTTAGAATGTTAGCTCATGCATTACATTTATTTTTATTTTATTTTATATATAGCTCATGCATTGCATTTATTTTTATTTTATTTTATATAAACATTTTCTCTATAATATAAATTAAATTAAAAAAATTGCATGAAATCAAAATAAAACTAGGGTAATCATCATTTATTTGTTATACATACTCCTAATTCACCTAACAACTGAATCTGAAAGGGCATTTATTTAAGGATTATGCAACAAAGAGAAGATGGAACACAAATGTAAGGAGTCTAAACCCAACTCTTGTGCCGTAAAATGCATGGATACCTATCCTTGTAGAAAAGAGGAACATTGCGACTATTGTAATAATATGATCTTTATTTTCCTCTAGCTTTAAACTTGATAGACTATAACCGAAATTCTGATAGAAACAGGCTGCTTGATACTGTAATGAATGATTAACATGAGATTTTGATCCCAACATACTTATGCCCTCTGGCTTTTTCTATCAAACTTACATTATCCTACCATTTTTCCTATTGGATATCATGTCTTTTATATCCAATTATTTTGACACTGGCTCTCTGGCTTGATGCATATCATGTGAGTGATTTAAATGGAGAAATGGCTTATTATAGGGATTTATTCTTTTCGCGTATGGCTCCATACACACCAAAAAAAAGGGGAAAGAAAAAGGAAAAAGAAGAAGAATATTTATAAAAAGAGCCATGAAGCATATCTTTGTATCCTTTTTCCCCAAATTTTGAAGCATCTATTGCTAAACATTATTTTCGGTGGGATATTATTTGGGTCATATATTTCCATTATTCATCTTCTGTGGAAAATTTTTATGGTTAGTGAGCATTTCAATGACATATATCTACATTTATGTCAGAAGCACTAACCCTTATTCTTATATTTTAACCTTTCCACAAAAAGGACTAAACACATAAACCCAAAGCCATTTCTTTCTAAGCCTAAGCCCATATCTCTTGTTTCATTTTTTTTCATAGTATTCTTGTGATTAGCTATGTTGGACCTAAGTGAAAAGTCTAGATGGTAGAAAGGCTCCGAATGGCTCATATTATTACATTCTTGCTAAGTCTAATTGGACCTACTTGATTGCTTAGCACCCGATGCCAAGAAGCGCTGGGTGTGAATGTCCTTAAATTTGTCCAAGTCCTATATGAGTTGCCAATCTGTAACATTTTTGTTCTGTTATGATTATTCCAAAAAGGGGAAAAAGGGGTATGCATATGAGTTAAGTGGGTGAAAATTTTAGTTTTAAATTGATTTCATAAGTTCTTTTTAGTATAGCATAATCATTTTTTTTATCATTTATTAGGATTCTTACGTTGCATTGCATGATTTTGTGGGTATACTTGCTGGAAACCCTCACGAGATCCATACTCGTCCTGCCGTGGGTCACATAGAGGTTTAAAGGGCTTGTAGCATATGCTCAGTGCAATCGTGATCCCCATGAAAGTGGGTCATTTTATTTTTTTATAGTTTAGTTTAATAAATTTACCGAGGGTGACAAAAGTCTAAATGTGGGGGTATTTACCAGAGCTTTATTTTCATATTTATTCTATCCTTATTTACTTGGATATTTTTATTATTTGTAGCATATAGTTGCATATTTAGTTGCATTTACATATTTAGGGAAAAATAATGATAAAAATGAAAACATGGGTTATTGGACTTAATTTAAGTTGTAATTTTAATTAAGGGCTAAAATATTAATACTGGGATAATTTTTAATTTGATATTAATGTGCTACTTACTATATTTTTCTTCCTTATTTTTCAGGTTAAATGGATCAAGAGAAAAATTACTAAGAATGCCTCATTCCAAGGCAATGAATAACTCGGGCAAGTTACGAGAAAAAGATGAAGTAGTGTCGAAAATGGGGATTGGCCAGGAGGATTTTAGCCCAGGCCATTTTATCATTAACCCCAAAAAAAAAAAAAAATTCAAAACCTCAGCCGTGACCCATCTTAACCCATCTCCCTTGATTTTCTCCTTCTTCTTCTCCACAAACCCACGACAACCACACAAATCCCACGGCTCACCGGAATTTCCTCCATTTCTCCCTCACCACAACTACAACCTTCATCTCAACTTCCATCATCATCATATATAAATTCATCAATAACAGCAATCATCAAACCCATCATCTCCACTCTCTCTACTCACCTCCTTCATTTACTCCTCATCATAAATTCATCATCACCAGCTCACGGAACCAGCCGAAAATCATCGTCTGCCATCATTTTCTTCACTATTTCATGGCAAGACACCTCCAAAATCAACCTCATCATAAATCATCAACTTCTTTATTTTGGTATTGGTCTATTTCGTTCTTTTCATTCTGGCTTTTTTTCATTTTGGTGCTATTTATTAAAGACATTCATTTTCGTATTACTATGTTAGGCTAGTTTAATATTTTGCTTGACCGAAAATTATAGTTTATCATGTGAAGCTATTCTTTTTGAAATAAGTTTTGTGTGCTTAAATTTTCATATTATGTTTATGTGAATAATCTAAGTTGGTTTGGAATAATTGTTTAATATCGAATGTTCAATTATTTTTGTTTGGCCACGTAAATAATTTTAACATTTAAATAGTGTTAACTAGTAACAACTTTTGACTATTAAGATTAAAAGAATCAACTTAGGTCTAAATTACATGAATCTACTATATAGGATTTAATGGTTTAGGTCAGATGAAATTTTCCTAAATCCTAGTGCATTGAGCCTTTAATTTGTTATGCTGTAGAGTATTAAGTTAAATGACTTAATAGAATTCATTATAAGACGTTCTAGGGCGTATTAAACAGCAAGAAAAAATAGAGGTTACAGACATTCTTAACCTATAGTTTAATTATTTAGTAAATATAATATGTGTATCAATGATTAAATAATGGAACATGGTAAAATATATATTAAGGTTAAGCAATTTTCTCATCGAACGATATTTGTTTTCTTTTATTCTGCGAAAATTTTAGTTTATAATATAGGTGCTCAATAATTTAATTATATTGATTAGTTAGATATTTGAATATTTTATCCAATTACCCCCCCAGAATTATTTTTTTGTGATTGTTTGAGTCATAGAGTTAAATCCTAGTAGTCTTTAATTTAGGATTGTTTATTCTGGTTGTTTTATTTTCAGCAGATTTTTGTATGTTATTTTTATTATTGTACTTAGTCAAAAATTTATTTTTAATTCAATCTTTTTACTGGTGATTAATTACAATTGTAGGGATCCACAGAAATGTTAATAGAATTTATTGAATCTGTTTCAAGTTTGTTGTGATTTTTCTTCCGTTTTCGGTTAAAAATTGTTTGCGTGTGAAATATTTGGTAAAAAAAATCTAGAATTTTAGAATCAGATTTGATATATTTTTACACATCCTAGATTAAATTTTCAGAATTTTATTCGAATGTTAGGTGCGTTAATTAATTGAGTTTTTGAGTCAGTAATTTGCAGTTTTTTTTTTAATAAGACTTTATTGCTTTCTAATTAAATCTATTTTCTCGTGAGATCGGCCCTACTTGCCCTATCTGTAGTCTTTAACGTATAATTATAAGGGTATTTAGATTATTTAATTTGTAGGCACTGCGACACGCCTTATAAATTTTTGGTTCCATTGCCGGAAAATAGTTTTATTAAATAATCTATTAATAAAACTATTAATAGATCGTCAGCCATCATCTTCTTCACCATTTCACAGCAAGACAACCTCCAGAGTCAACCCCATCATATATCATCAACTTCTTCGTTTTGGTATTGGCCTGCTCTCTTCATTTCATTCTGTTTTCTTTTTCATTTGGTGTTATCTATTGAAGACATTTGTTTTAGTATCACTATGTTAGGCTAGTGTAATATTTTGCTTGACCGAATGTTATAGTTTATCATGTGAAGTTATTTCTTTTGAGATAAGTTTTGTGTGCTTAAATTTTCATATTATGTGTATGTGAATAATCTAAGTTGGTTTGGAATAATTGTTTAATATCGAATGTTGAATTATTTTTGTTTGGCCACGTAAATAATTTTAACATTTAAATAGTGTTGACTAGAAACAACTTTTGACTATTAAGGTTAGAAAAATCAACTTAGGCCAAAATTACATGAATCTGTTGTATAGTATTTAATGGTTTAGGTCAGATGAGGTTTTCCTAAATCCTAGTGCATTGAGTCTTTAATTTGTTATGCTGTGGAGTAATAAGTTAAACGACTTAATAGAATTCATCATAAGACATTCTAGGGCATATTAAATAGTAAGAAAAAATAGAGGTTATAGATATTTTTAACCTACAGTTTAACTGTTCAGTAAATATAATATGTGTATCAATGATTAAATAATGGAATATGGTAAAATATATATTAAGGTTACCAATTTTCTCATCCAGTGATATTTGTTTTCTTTTATTCTGCGAAAATTTTAGTTTATAATTTAGGTGCTCAATAATTTAATTATATCGATTAGTTAGATATTTGAATATTTTATCGAATTACCCCCCAGATTGGTTTTCTTTTTTTATGATTGTTTGAGTCATAGAGTTAAATCTTAGTAGTCTTTAGTTTAGGATTTTTTTTATTTTGGTTATTTTATTTTTAGCAGATTTTTGTGTGTTATTTTTATTATTTTACTTTGTTAGAAATCTGTTTTTAATTCAATCTTTTTACAGGTGATTAATTATAAGTTTAGATTATTTAATTTGTAGGCAATCAATAAAACTATTTACAAATTTTTGGTTCCATTGCCTTACAAGGGTACTTAGGTTATTTAGTTTGTAGGCAATTAAGGATAGGTAAGGCCTAGATCACCATGTAGCTGACCATCTGAGTAGAATTTCAACTGGAGAAATTAGTAACGATTCTAATGATTATTTATCTAATGAACATTTATATGTTGTTACTAAAACTTTTCGTTGGTATGTGGACATTGTTAATTATTTAGTTACCAAATCCTTTCCTACTAATATGCCAAAGCATGCCAAAGATAGAATTAAATCACAAGCTAGATTTTATGTGTGGGATGAACCATATTTGTGTCATTTTCGTAGTGACCAAGTAATTAGAAGATGTGTTGATGATTCTGAAATTTTATCTTTTTTGGAGTTTTGTCACTCCCGAGAGGGAGGAAGTCATTTTGGTCCTAAATGCACTGCACATAAAGTTTTAGAATGTGAATTTTTCTGGCCCACAATTCAAAAAAATGGTTTTGAATTCTATAAAAGGTGTGACATGTGCCAAAGAACTGGAAATTTAAGTGATCGAAATCAAATGCCCTTATATAATATATTTCTGTGTGAGATTTTTGATGTATGGGCCATTGACTTTATGGACCCATTTACCCCTTCTTTTGGGAACCGATATATGTTAATTTGTGTAGATTATTTATCTAAGTGGGTAGAGGCTATTCCTACCAAAACTAATGATGCTAGGACTGTGGTTACACATCAAAAGAAAAACATCTTAAATAGGTATGGAGTGCCTAAAGCTATCATTAGTGATAGGGGAACTCACTTTTGTAATAAAGTTTTGAAAGATCTACTAGGTAAGTTTCATATTACTCATAAGGTGTCAACTGCTTATTATCCACAAACTAATGGTCAAGTTGAGAGCATGAATAAAGAAATTAAAGGGGCTCTAGAAAAAATTGTTAGACCTGACAGGAAAGATTGCAGTGATAGATTAGATGATGCACTTTGGGCTATTAGAACTGCATATAAAACTCCAATTGGGATGTCACCATATAGGATATTCTTTAGAAAAGCATGTCACTTACCTGTAGAATTAGAACATAAATCCTTTTGGGCTGTGAAAAAGTGTAATATGGATTATATGAAAGTAGGAAAGGAGAGGAAATTACAATTGCAAAAGTTAGAGGAAATAATGTTAGAAGCCTATGACAATTTAGTCATCTATAAGGGTAAGACACCTCCAGAATCAACTTCATCATAAATCATCAACTTCTTCATTTTGGTGTTGGTCTATTTCGTTCATTCCACTCTAGTTTCTTTTCATTTTGGTGTTATTTATTACAGACATTCGGTTTAGTATCGCTATGTTAGGCTAGTTTAATATTTCCCTTGACCGAATATTATAGTTTACCATGTGAAGTTATTCTTTTTGAGATAAGTTTTGTGTGCTTAAATTTTCATATTATGTTTATGTGAATAATCTAAGTTGGTTTGGAATAATTATTTAATGTCGAATGTTGAATTATTTTTGTTTGGCGACCTAAATAATTTTAACATTTCAATAGTGTTAACTAGTAACAACGTTTGACTATTCAGGTTAAAAGAATCAGCTTAGGTCTAAATTACATGAATCTGCTGTAGAGGATTTAATGGTTTAGGTTAGATGAAGTTTTCCTAAATCCTAATGCATTGAGTATTTAATTTGTTATGCTGTAGAGTGATAAGTTAAATGACTTAATAGAATTCATCATAAGACGTTCTAGGGTGTATTAAACAGTAAGTGAAAATAGGGGTTACTGACGTTCTTAACCTACAGTTTAACTATTCAGTAAATATAATATGTGTATCAGTGATTAAATAGCGGAACATGGTAAAATATATATTAAGGTTAATCAATTTTTTCATCGAGTGATTTTCTTTTTTTTAATTCTGTGAAAATTTTAGTTTATAATTTAGGTGCTCAATAATTTAATTATATTAATTAGTTAGATATTTGATATTTTATCCAATTACTCCCCCAGATTGGTTTTTGTTGTGATTGTTTGAGTCATAGAGTTACATCTTAGTAGTCTTTAGTTTAGGATTTTTTTTATTCTGGTTATTTTATTTTCAGCAGATTTTTGTGTGTTATTTTTATTTCTTTACTTAGTTAGAAATTTATTTTTAATTCAATAGTTTTACTGGTGGTTAAATGCAATTTAGCGAGTCATGAAAATTTTTATGGAATTTATTGAATCTGTTTCGAGTTTGTTGTGATTTTTCTTCCGTTTTTAGTTAACAACTTTTTGCGGGTGAAATATTTGGTAAAAAAATCTAAAATTTTGGAATCAGATTTTGTATATTTTACACATCAATTTTCATAATTTTATTCGAATGTTAGGCGTGTTAATTAATTGAGTTTTTGAGTCAGTAATTTGCGATTTTGTCTTTTTTTCCCCTTAATGAGAGTTCATTGCTTTGTAATTTAAATCTATTTCCTCGTGGGGTCGACCCTACTTGCCCTATCTATGGCCCTTAACATATAATTACAAGTGCATTTAGGTTATTTAATTTGTAGGCACTGCGACACGCCTTACAAATTTTGGCGCCGTTGCTGGGGAAATTATGTTTGTTACTAAGTCTTCAATTTATTCTCATAATTTATTTATTTATTTATTTTTACTGTTTAATTTTGATTTGAATTTTAAAAAAAATAAACATTTCAATTGATTCTATATATTTATTTAATTATTTCCTTTCAGGTTTATGAACGTTGACAAGAGAATAGAATGTATCAACTCTTACGTTGAATTCTTGAATAACGCCACCGTAGAATAGTTACTTAAGATTTTTGTGGACAACGAAGAAGACGAAGAAGAACCACTTATGGCGACAAGGACTTTGAAGGAGTTAGCTATGCCAGATGTCACGCAACAACTGCTTGGCATTGTTTTTCCTGAATTGTAGAAACCATTAAAGTTGAATTCATATTTTCTCAATGTATTGCCTAAGTCTAATGGTTTGTCTGGTGAAGATCCTCATACGCATTTGAAAGCGTTTTTAGTCGTTTGTTCTACTATGAGACTCGATGGGGTTGATGAGGATCAGGTTAAGCTTTGTGCTTTTCCTTTTTCTCTACATAACTTGGACAAGGATTGGTTATATAGTTTTCCTCCTAGCTCTATCACTACTTGGACCTAATTGCAAAAATCTTTTCCTGAGAAAATTTTCCCTGCTAGTAGAATTGGTGCTATTAGAAAACAAATTTGTGGAATTAGGCAAAACTTGAATGAGTCATTGTATGAATACTGGGAAAGATTTAAAAGACTTTGTAGTAATTGTCCCCAACATCAGATTAATGGCCAATTGCTGATTCAATGCTTTTATGAAGGACTGTTGTCAAATGATAGGGGAATCATAGATGCTGCTAGTGGAGGACCCTTGGTTGATAAAACACCTACCCAAGTTATGACTTTGATCTCTAATATGGCACAAAACTCACAATAGTTTAATACTAGATCTGACTTGATAACCGGTAGGGTTGATGAGGTTGATACTATTCAACATCAGTTAGCAGCTTTGACCTATGAATTAGAAAAGTTGATGACCAGAGGACCTAGTGCGGGGGTAGTATGTGGAATATGCTGTATAGAAGGTCACCCTACTGATGCTTGTCCAACCTTACAAGAAGGGAATCCTAATGGTATGTTTAACCATCAACCCAGGAAGTATGACCCTTACTGGAACACTTACAATGAGGGTTGAAGAGATCACCCTAATCTTAGGTATGGACCACCTAATCCACCTGGTTTTACTCGACCTCAACCTTCAGTTAACTAAACTGATGAGACCTCCCTTTTGTTAGAACAGTTAATGAAAAAGCTGGACCAAGATAAGAAAGACACAAAGGCTAGATTTAATTCAATGGAAACTGTCCTTAAGCAAATGAGCCAAACCCAATCCGCCCTAGGAACCTTAGTTAGTAACATGCAGTCTTAGAGTAGTAATAGGTTGCCTACTCAACCCTTTACAAATCCTAAGGATAATGTTAGTGCCATAACTTTAAGGAGTGGAATGAAACTAGGAGAGGCCCATATGTCTAAGAAAAAGGTTGAGAGTGAGAAAGAGGTGAGTGAGAAAACTAAGACTAAGGAACAAGATGAGGGTGACAAAGAAAAGGGGGAAGAACCAAAGAGTAGGAAGCATTAAGAGATGACTCTGGAGAACTTTAACAAACTCCCCCACTATGTTCCTAGACCACCCTTCCCACATAGATATGCCCAACCTAAGCGTGATGCGGCTAATGATGAGATTTTAGAGATGTTTAGGAAGGTAGAAATCAATATTCCTCTTTTAGATGCTATAAAACAAGTGCCTAGATATGCCAAGTTTCTAAAAGAATTGTGCACTAATAAAAGAAAATTAAAAGGGAATGAAAAGATTAGTATGGGGGAAAATTTATCTGCTGTGTTTCAAAAGAAGTTACCTCCTAAATGTAAAGACCCTGACATATTTTCTATACCTTGTAAAATAGGTAACAGTAGCTTTGATAGAGGTATGCTTGACTTAGGAGTTTCTATCAGTGTTATGCCTAGATCTGTTTATGGTTCTCTTAATCTTGGACCTTTAGAACGAACTAGCTTGGTAATTCAATTAGCTGATAGGAGTAATACTTATCCTGATGGTGTCTTAGAGGATGTTTTAGTCCAAGTTAATGAGCTTGTCTTCCCTGCTGATTTCTATATGCTGGACATGGGAGGGGGAGAGAATGAACCACCCATTCTACTTGGCCGACTATATTTGAGAACCTCTAGAACAAAGATTGATGCACATAGTTGGGAGCTAACCATGGAATTTAATGGCGATGTGATTAAGTTTAATATATTTGATGCAATGCGATTTCCTACTGACGTACATAATGTGAATGCCTTAGATGTATATAAAAAAATTGTCCCAAGATGTTTTCAAATTGGATAATGATGATGTTTTGAACGTGACTGTTACTCATAGTTTGTCTAATACTAATTTGACCTAGTGTGATTATGTTTTATGTGATAAATTGGTGGATGTTATTTATGATTTGAAGTCCTTAGAAAGCATGCAACCCGTTTTTTAAATTGCTAGACTTATGTGTTGAAACCATGTCAACCCGAGATACTATAGTTAAGCCCGAATTGAAACCTTTGCCTGCTAATTTTAAATATGTATACTTAGGAGATAATGGAACTTTACCTGTGATTATCTCTAATTCTTTAACTGAATTGCAAGAGGAAAAATTGATTAGAGTTCTTAGAGATAACAAGAGTGCAATAGGATGGACTTTAGCTAATATTAGAGGACTGAGCCCAACATTATGTACACATAAAATTGCCTTAAAATCTAATGCGGCCCCTACAAGAGATCCTCAATGCCGTCTTAATCCTCCTATGATGGAGGTGGTGCAAAAGGAAATCTTAAAGTGGTTGGAAGTAGGGGTAATTTACCCCATTACTGATTCTAAATGGGTGAGTCCCATACATATAGTCCCTAAGACAGGTGGTACCACTATAGTGACCAACAAAGAATGAGAGCTCATACCCATACGATTGCAGTCAGGTTGGAGGGTACCCATTGATTATGGGAAGTTAAACAGGGCAACTAAGAAAGACCACTTTCCCTTACCTTTTTATGGATAAAATGTTAGAAAGGGTAGCAGGTCATTCTTACTATAACTTCCTAGATGGGTATTCGGGCCACTTACAAGTACCCATTGCTCCAGGGGACCAGGATAAGACCACCTTCAATAGCCCTTTTGGTACTTATGTGTTTATACGCATGTCTTTTGGCGTTTATAATGCACCTGCTACTTTCAACGTTGTATGATGTCCATATTTTCTAATTTCATCGATAAGATTATGGAAGTGTTTATGGATGATTTTACTGTGTATGGCGACTTTTTTGACCAAAGTTTGCATAATTTGACATTATTTCTTAGGCACTGCATTGAAACAAATCTAATTTTGAACTTTGAAAAATGTCACTTTATGGTTGATCATGAAGTGGTAATGTAGGCATATCGTTTCAATGAAAGGATTAGAGGCTGATAAAGCTAAGGTAGAAGTGATTTAGTCTTTACCTTACGCATATAGTGTAAAAGATATTAGATCATTTTTGAGACATGTAGGTTTTTATAGATGATTCATTAAGAACTTCTCAAAAATTACTTCTCCGTTATGTGCTTTGCTTGCTAAGGATGTTGAGTTTGTTTTTAATGATGACTACAACCATGCTTTTGATGAACTAAAGAAGTGTTCATCTACTATTGTTCAAGCACCTAATTATGCCCTTCCTTTTAAACTTTTATGTGATGGATCTGATAAAGCAGTAGGGGCTGCTTTACGACAAAAATAAGGGAGGGAATCTCATTTGATTTGTTATGCCAGTAAGGCATTAGATGCTGCACAATGCAATTATACTGTTGCTGAGAAAAAATTGTATGCTATTGTATTTGCATTGGAAAAATTTAGATCTTATCTGCTGGGTACTAAGATCACCGTATATTCTGATCATGTTGCTTTAAAATATTTAATGAAAAAGAAAAGGCTAACCTAGACTAATTAAATGGATTTTACTCATGCAGGAGTTTGATTTGGAAATTAAGGATAGGAAATGCCTAGATCAGCATGTAGCTGACCATCTGAGTAGAATTCCAACTGGAGAAATTGGTAAGGATTCTAATGATTATTTTCCTGATGAACATTTATATGCTGTTACAGAAGCTTTTCCTTGGTATGTGGACATTGGTAATTATTTATTTACCAAAACCTCTCCTACTAATATGCCTAAGCATGCTAAAAATAGAATTAAATCACAAGCTAGATTTTATGTGTGGGATGAACCATATTTATGGCATTTTTGTAGTGACCAAGTAATTAGAGGATGTGTTGGTGATCCTGAAATTTTATCTATTTTGGAGTTTTGTCACTCCCGAGAGGGCAGAGGTCACCTGGTCCTAAATGCATTGTACATAAAATTTTAGAATGTGGATTTTTTTGGGCCACAATTCACAAAGATTGTTTTGAATTCTGTAAAAGATGTGACATGTGCCAAAGAAGTGGAAATTTAAGCGATCGAAATCAAATGCCCTTATATAATATATTTGTGGGTGAGATTTTTAATAAATGGAGCATTGACTTTATGGGCCCATTTACCCCTTCTTTTGGGAACCAATGTATCTTAGTTTGTGTAGAATATTTATCTAAGTGGGTAGAGGCTATTCCTACCAAAATTGATGATGTTGGGACTGTGGTCAAACATCTTAAGAAAAACATCTTAAATAGGTTTGGAGTGCCTAAAGCCATCATGAGTGATAGGGGAACTCACTTTTGTAATAAAATTTTGAAAGATCTACTAGGTAAGTTTCATATTACTCAGAAGGTGTCAACTGCTTATCACCCACAAACTAATGGTCAAGATGAGAGCATGAATAAAGAAATTAAAGGGGTTCTAGAAAAAATTGTTATACCTGACAGGAAATATTGTAGTGATAGATTAGATGATGCCCTTTGAGCTATTAGGATTGCATATAAAACTCCAATTGGGATGTCACCATATAGGATAGTCTTTGGAAAAGCAGGTCACTTACCTATGGAACTGGAACATAGATCCTTTTGGGCTGTGAAAAAGGGTAATATGCATTATATGGAAGCAGGAAAGGAGAGCAAATTGCAATTGCAAGAGCTAGAGGAAATAAGGTTGGAAGCCTATGACAATTCAGTCATCTATAAGGGTAAGTCTAAGGTATTCCATGATGCTAAGTTGGTCAGGAAAGAGTTTCATGTAGGAGAAAAAGTTTTGTTATTTCATTCAAAATTGAAACTATTTCCTAGGAAACTTAGATCTAGATGACTAGGCCCTTTTGAAGTCACTTATGTCCATCCTCATTGGCCAGTAGAAATTAGGAGTCTTGATACTAATAAGATTTTTAAGGTGAATGGTTACAGGTTGAAACGTTTTTATGAAGGAGTTGTTTGCGAAGGTGACGATATTGATTTGGAAGATCCAAGACCAGAAAAGCGGTCGAGCCAACGACAAGAAACAAAGGCACTGCTTGGGAGGCAACCCAAGTCACTTTTTAGGGAGTTTCTCTTTTACTTACTTCATCACATTTCATATTTATTTATTTATTTATTTTATTTTGTTTATTTTGCATTGTGGACTATGCAAAATTTAAGTGTGGCGGAGGGAAACCTTACTACCTTAGATATTGTATGTCGTTAGAATGTTAGCTCATGCATTGCATTTATTTTTATTTAATTTTATATATAGCTCATGCATTGCATTTATTTTTATTTTATTTTATATATACATTTTTTGATAATATAAATTAAATTAAAAAAATTGCATGAAATCAAAACAAAACTAGGGTAATCACCATTTATTTTGTATGCATACTCCCAATTCACCTAATAACTGAATCTGAAAGGGCATTTATTTAAGGATTGTACAACAAAGAGAAGATGGAACACAAATGTAAGGAGTCTAAACCCAACTCTTGTACGGGCAAACGCATGGACACCTAGCCTTGTAGGAAAGAGGAACATTCCGACTAGTATAATAATACGATCTTTATTTTCCTCTAGCTTTAAACTTGATGGACTATAACTAAAATTCTGACAGAAACTGGTTGCTTGATACTGTAATGAATGATTAACATGAGATTTTGATCCCAACATATTTATGCCCTCTGGCTTTCCCTGTAAAACTTACATTATCCTACCATTTTTCGTATGGGATATCATGTCTTTTATATCCAATTAGATTCACACTGGCTCATTGACTTGATACATATCATGTGAGTGATTTAGATGGGAGAAATGGGTTGTTATAGGAATTTTATTCTTTTCGCGTATGGCTCCACACACACCCAAAAAAAAAACCTCAAAAAAAAGGAGAGAACAAGGAAAAAGAAGAAGAATATTTATAAAAAGAGCCATGAAGCATATCTTTGTATCCTTTTTCCCCAAATTTTGAAGCATCTATTGCTAAACATTATTTTTGGTGGGATATTATTTGGGTCATATATTTCCATTATTCTTCTTTTGTTGGAAATTTTTATGGTTAGTGAGGATTTCAATGATATCTATCCACATTCATGTCAGGAGCACTAAACCTTATTCTCATATTTTAACCTTTCCACCGAAAGGACTAAACACATAAACCCAAAGCCATTTCTTTCTACGCCTAAGCCCATTTCTCATGTTTTATTTTATTTTTTTATAGTATTCTTGTGATTAGCTCTGTTGGACCTAAGTGAAAAGTCTAGATGGTAGAAAGGCTTCGGATGGCTCATATTATTACATTCTTGCTGAGTCTAATTGGACCTACTTGATTGCTTTGTACCCGATGCCAAGTAGCGCTGGGTGTGAATATCTTTAAATTTTTCCAAGTCCTATCTGAGTTGCCAATCTGTAACATTTTTGTTCTTTTATGATTATGCCAAAAAGGGAAACAAGGGGTATGCATATGAGTTAAGTGAGTGAAAATTTTAGTTTTAAATTGATTTGATAAATTCTTCCCGTAACAGTATGGCATAATCATTTATTTTTCATTTATTAGGATTCTTACATAGCATTGCATGGTTTTGTGGGTATACTTGCTAGAAACCCTCACGAGATCCATACTCGTCCTACCGTGGGCCACCCGGAGGTTTAAAGGGCTTGTTGCACTTGCTCAGTGCAATTGTGATCCCTACGAAAGTGGGTGATTTTATTTTTTCTTACTTTAGGTTAATAAATTTATCGAGGGCGACAAAAGTCTAAGTGTGGGGGTACTTATTAGAGCTTTATTTTCATATTTATTCTATCCTTATTTACTTAGATATTTTTATTATTTGCAGCATATAGTTGAATATTTAGTTGCATTTGCATATTTAGGGAAAAATAATGATAAAAATGAAAACATGGGTTATTAGACCTAATTCAAGTTGTAATTTTAATTAAGGGCTAAAATATTAATATTGGGCCAATTTTTAGTCTGATATAAATGTGCTACTTACTATATTTTTCTTCCTTATTTTTCAAGTTAAATAGATCAAGGGAAGAATTATTAAGAATGTCTTATTTCAAGGCAATGAATAACTCGGGCGAGTTGTGGAAAAAAGATAAAGTAATGTCGAAAATTGAGATTGGCCAAGAGGATTGAAGCCCAAGCCCTTTTATCGTTAACCCACAAAAAAAAAAAACAAAAAAAAATTCAAAACATCAGCCGTGACCCATCTTAACCCACCTCCCTTGATTTTCTCCTTCTTCTTCTCCACAAACCCACGGCAGCCACACAAATCTCACGGCTCACCGGCATTTCCTCCATTTCTCCCTCACCACCACCACAACCTTCATCTCAACTTCCGTTTTCATTATATATAAATTCATCATCAATAGCAATCATTAAACCCATCATCTCCACTCTTTCGACTCACCTCCTTCATCTACTCCTCATCATAAATTCATCATCACCAGCTCGCGAATCCAACCGAAAATCATCGTCAGCCATCATGTTCTTCACCATTTCACGGCAAGACACCTCCAGAATCAACGTCATCATAAATCATCAACTTCTTCATTTTGGTGTTGGTCTATTTCGTTCATTCCACTCTGCTTTTTTTTTCATTTTTGTGTTCTTTATTAAAGACATTCATATTAGTATTACTATGTTAGGCTAGTTTAATATTTTGCTTGACCGAGTATTATAGTTTACCATGTGAAGTTATTCTTTTTGAGATAAGTTTTGTGTGCTTAAATTTTCATATTATGTTTATGTGAATAATCTAAGTTGGTTTGGAATAATTGTTTAATGTCGAATGTTGAATTATTTTTGTTTGGCCACCTAAATAATTTTAATATTTAAATAGTATTAACTAGTAACAATGTTTGACTATTAAGGTTAAAAGAATCAACTTTGGTCTAAATTACATGAATCTGCTGTAGAGGATTTAATGGTTTAGGTTCGATGAAGTTTTCTTAAATCCTAATGCATTGAGTCTTTAATTTGTTATACTGTAGAGTAATAAGTTAAATGACTTAATAGAATTCATCATAATACGTTCTAGGGTGTATCAAACAGTAAGGAAAAATAGGGGTTACAGACATTCTTAACCTGCACTTTAACTATTCAGTAAATATAATATGTGTATCAATGATTAAATAATGGAATACGGTAAAATATATATTAAGGTTAAGCAATTTTCTCATCGAGCGATATTTGTTTTCCTTTATTCTGCAAAAATTTTAGTTTATAATTTAGGTGCTTAATAATTTAATTATATAGTTTTGTTAGATATTTGAATATTTTATCCAATTACCCCCTAGATTGGTTTTTTTTGTCATTGTTTGAGTCATAGAGTTAAATCTTAGTACTCTTTAGTTTAGGATTTTGTTTTTTTATTCTGGTTATTTTATTTTTAGCAGATTTTTATGTGTTATATTTATTATTTTACTTAGTTAGAAATTTATTTTTAATTCAATATTCTTACTGGTGGTTAAATACAATTTTAGGGACTCATGAAAAGTTTTATAGAATTTATTGAATCTGTTTCGAGTTTGTTCTGATTTTTCTTCCGTTTTCAGTTAACAATTGTTTTCGGGTGAAATATTTGGTTAAAAAATCTAAAATTTTAGAATCTGATTTGATATAGTTTCACACAACCTGCATTAAATTTTCAGAATTTTATTCAAATGTTAGATGTGCTAATTAATTGAGTTTTTGAGTCAGTAATTTGCAATTTTGTTTTCTTTTTTAATGAGAGTTCATTGCTTTGTAATTTAAATCGATTTCCTCATAGGATCGACCCTACTTGCCCTATCTATAGTCTTAACATATAATTACAAGGGTATTTAGGTTATTTAATTTGTAGGCACTGCGACACGCCATACAAATTGTTGGTTCCATTGCCGGGAAATAGTTTTATTAAATAATCTATTAATAAAACTATTAATAGATCGTCAGCCATCATCTTCTTCATCATTTCACAGCAAGACACCTCCAGAATGAACCTCATCACAAATCATCAACTTCTTCATTTTAGTGTTGGTATGTTTTGTTCATTTCATTTTGGACTTTATTTCATTTTGGTGTTATTTATTAAAGACATTTGTTTTAGTATTACTATGTTAGGCTAGTTTAATATTTTGCTTGACCGAATATTATAGTTTACCATGTGAAGTTATTCTTTTTGAGATAAGTTTTGTGTGCTTAAATTTTCATATTATGTTTATGTGAATAATCTAAGTTGGTTTGGAATAATTGTTCACTGTCGAATGTTGAATTATTTTTGTTTGGCCACCTAAATAATTTTAACATTTAAATGGTGTTAACTAGTAACACCTTTTGACTATTATGGCTTATTTTGTTCTATGTAATCAAAGTAGTAATGCAATCATAATGGTAATGGTGATTCCATTACCATGTTTGATCACAACTAAGGAATGTAATCAAGATTGCATTGTAACTATATTTACCTCAATCTATGCAATTACAATTACATGACTTTTTCTAAACAATTCTGATTGCATACCTTTGAATCAAAGTCTACCCAACTATAAGCTATTATATTTGGGAACTTTCTCTCTCTTCTCTCCATTGTCTCTTCTCAACTTACTTTGACACCATTCTTTTAAAGGTTTAAAGCCCTCTCACCCCTCTCTTTCCTCTTCATATTAGATAAAGTTTAACCTAAACCATGATCGTATTATTGTAACTGTATTTTTGTATGTTTTAAATATCATGTCTCTCTCACTCTCTCTCTCTCTCTCTCTCTCTCTCTCTCTCTCTCTCTCTCTCTCTCTCACACACACACCCATCATCATCTTCATTGTCATCATCATCATCATCATTTTGTCTCTACTTGGTAAACTTGAACAATATTATATTATTGTAATCTAGAAGAAATACAGTGAAGTAAGTCTTATGTGAAACGTCGTAATCATGAGAATAAGACATTGGATGATAATTATCAATAAGGTTACGAATAATTAAAATAGGCAAACATAAAATACGAACAGAATTGCAAGTACTTCACATCAGGTGCAAAATTAAGTATTGTTTGTAGATGAAGTTATTTCATTACATTTGTAAAAACTTTGTAACTACACATTGTAATGCAATTATTATCCCATTTCATTACACTAATAATTGCACTACATGGTTGATTCCATTGCATAGTGATTGCATTACTTTCAACAAAACGCTGCATTAAGGTTAAAAGAATCAACTAAGGTCTTAATTACATGAATCTGCTGTAGAGCATTTAATGGTTTAGGTTAGATGAAGTTTTCCTAAATCCTAATGCATTGAGTCTTTAATTTGTTATGCTATAGAGTAATAAGTTAAATGATTTAATAGAATTCATCATAAGATATTCTAGGTCGTATTAAACGGTAAGAAAAAATAGGGGTTACAGACGTTCTTAACCTACAGTTTAACTATTCAGTACATATAATATGTGTATCAATGATTAAATAGCAGAATATGGTAAAATATATATTAAGGTTAAGCAATTTTCTCATCGAGTGATATTTGTTTTCTTTTATTCTGCGAAAATTTTAGTTTATAATTTAGGTGATCAATAATTTAATTATATTGATTAGTTAGATATTTGAATATTTTATCCAATTACCCCCCCAGATTGGTTTTTTTTGTGATTGTTTGAGTCATAGAGTTAAATCTTAGTAGTCTTTAGTTCAAGATTTTTTTTTATTCCTGTTATTTTATTTTCAGCATATGTTTTTATGTTATTTTTATTATTTTACTTAGTTAGAAATTTATTTTTAATTCAATATTTTTACTGGTGGTTAAGTACAATTTTAGGGAGTTAAGAAAAGTTTTATAGAATTTATTGAATCTGTTTTGAGTTTGTTGTGATTTTTCTTCTGTTTTCAGTTAAAAAGCGTTTGCAGGTGAAATGTTTGGTAACAAAATCTAAACTTTTAGAATCAGATTTGATATACTTTTACACATCCTAAATTAAATTTTCATAATTTTATTTGAATACTAGGTGTGTTAATTAATTGAGTTTTTGAGTCAGTAATTTGCAATTTTTTTTTTTATGAGAGTTCATTGTTTAGTAATTTAAATCTATTTCCTCGTGGGATTGAACCTACTTGCCCTATCTATAGTCCTTAACATATAATTACAAGGGTATTTAGGTTATTTAATTTGTACGCACTGCGACATGCCTCACAATTTTTGGCGCCGTTGTCGGGGAAACTATTTTTTTTACTAAGTCTTGAATTTATTCTCATAATTTATTTATTTATTTATTTATTTTTTGCTATTTACTTTTGTTTTGTATTTTTAAAGAAAGTAAACATTTCAATTAATTTTATCTATTTATTTAGTTATTTCCTTTTAGATTTATGAACGTTGACAAGAGAATAGAACGTATCAACTCTTACGTTAAATTCTTGAACAACGCCGCCGTAGAACAGTTACTTGAGATTTTTGGGAATGACGAAGAAGACGAAGAAGAACCACTTATGGCAACAAGGACTTTGAAGGTGTTAGCTACGCCAGATGTCACGCAACAACCGCTTGGTATTGTTTTTCCTGAATTGGAGAAACCATTGAAGTTGAATTCAGGTTTTCTCAATCTATTATCTAAGTTTAATGGTTTGTTTGGTGAAGATCCTCATATGCATTTGAAAGAGTATTTAGTTGTTTGTTCTACTATGAGACCCGATGGGGTTGATGAGGATCAGGTTAAGCTTCGTGCTTTCTCTTTTTCTCTACATAAGTTGGCCAAGGATTGGTTATATAATTTTTCTCCTGGATCTATTACTACTTGGACCCAATTGCAAAAATCTTTTCTTGAGAAAATTTTCCTTGCTAGTAGAATTGGTGCTATTAGAAAACAAATTTGTGGAATTAGGCAAAACTTGAATGAGTCATTATATGAATACTGGGAAAGGTTTAAAAGACTTTGTAGTAGTTGTTCCCAACATCAGATTAATGACGAATTGCTGATTCAATACTTTTATGAAGGATTGTTGCCAAATGATAGGGAAATGATAGACGCTGCTACTGGAGGAGCCTTAGTTGACAAAACACCTATGAAGCTATGGCTTTGATCTCTAATATGGCACAAAACTCACAACAGTTTAATACTACATCTGACTTGGTAACTAGTAGGGTTAATGAGGTTGATACTATTCAACACAAGTTAGCAGCTTTGACCTCTAAATTAGATAAGTTGATGATCAGAGGACCTAGTGCTGGGGTAGAATGTGGATATGCTATATAAAAGGTCACCCTATTGATGCTTGTCCAACCTTGTAAGAAGGGAATGTTAATGCTTTGTTTAACCATGAACCCAGGAAGTATGACCCTTAATCCAACACTTACAATAAGGGTTGGAGAGATCGCCATAATCTTAGGTATGGACCACCTAATCCACCTGGTTTTACTCGACCTCAGCTTCCAGTTAACCAAACTGATAAGACCTCCCTTTTGTTGGAACAGTTAATGAAAAAGATGGACGAAGATAATAAAGACACAAAGGCTATATTTAATTCAATGGAAACCATCCTTAAGCAAATGAGCTAAACCTAATCCGCCTTAGGAACCTTAGTTAGTAACATACAGCCTCAGAGTAGTAATAGGTTGCCTCCTCAACCATTTACAAATCCTAAGGATAATGTTAGTGCCATAACTTTAAGGAAAGGAAAAGAACTAGGAGAGGCCCATATGTCTAAGAAAGAGGTTGAGAGTGAGAAGGAGGTGAGTGAGAAAACTAAGACCAAGGAACAAGATGAGGGTGAGAAAGAGAAGGGGGAAGAACCAAAGAGTAGGAAGCATCAAGAGATGACTCTAGAGGACTTTAACAAACTCCCCCACTATGTTCCTAGACCACACTTCCCACATAGATATGCCCAACCTAAGCGTGATGCGGCTAATTATGAGATTTTAGATACATTTAGGAAGGTCGAAATCAATATTCCTCTTTTAGATGCTATAAAACAAGTGCCTAGATATGCTAAGTTTCTAAAAAAAATATGCACCAATAAAAGAAAATTAAAAGGGAATGAAAAGATTAGTGTGGGGGAAAATTTATCTGTTGTGTTTCAAAAGAAGTTACCTCCTAAATGTAAAGACCCTAACATGTTTTCTATACCTTGTAAAATAGGTAACATCAGCTTTGATAGATGTACGCTTGACTTGGGAGCTTCTATCAATGTTATGCTTAGATCCGTTTATGATTCTCTAAATCTTCGACCGTTAGAACAGACTAGCCTGGTGATTCAGTTAGCTGATAGGAGTAATGCTTACTCTGATGGTATATTAGAGGATGTCTTACTCCAGGTTAATGAGCTTGTCTTCCCTGCTAATTTCTATGGGCTTGACATGGGAGGGGGAAAGAATGAACCACCCATTCTACTTTGCTGACCATTTTTGAAAACCTCTAGAATAAAGATTGTTGTGCATAGTGGGCAGTTAACTATGGAATTTGATGGCGACGTGATTAAGTTTAATATATTTGATGCAATGTGATTTTCTACTGACGTACATAATGTGAATGCCTTGGATGTATATGAAAAATTCTCCCAAGATGTTTTCGAATTGGATAATGATGATGTTTTGAACATGGCTGTCACTTACAGTTTATCTAGTACTGATTTGACTAAGTGTGATTATGTTTTATGTGATAAATTGGTGGATGTTATTTATGATTTGAAGTCCTTACAAAGCATACAACCACTTTTTCAAATTGCTCGACAAAAGTTATGTGTTAAAACCATGTCAACCCAAGATACTATAGTTAAGCCTGAATTGAAACCTTTGCCTGCTAATTTGAAATATGTATACTTGGGAGATAATGGAACTTTACCTATGATTATCTCTAATTCTTTAACTGAATTACAAGAGGACTTTAACTGATATTAAAGGACTGAGCCCAACATTATGTACATATAAAATTGCCTTAGAACCTGATGCAACCCTTAAAAGAGATCCTCAATGTCGTCTCAATCCTCCTATGATAGAGGTGGTGCAAAAGGAAATCTTAAACTGGTTGGAAGCAGGGGTGATTTAACCCATTTCTGATTCTAAGTGGGTTAGTCCCATACATGTAGTCCCTAAGAAAGGTGGTACCACTGTAGTGACCAACAAGGAGGGAGAGCTCATACCCACACGAGCGGAGTCAGGTTGGAGGGTATGCATTGATTATAGGAAGTTAAGCAAGGTAACTAAGAAAGACCACTTTCCCTTAGCTTTTATGGATCAAATGTTAGAAAGGGTAGCAGGTCATTCTTACTATAGCTTCCTAGATGGGTATTCAGGTTACTTACAAGTATCCATAGCTCCAGAGGACCAGGATAAGACCACCTTCACCTGCCCTTTTGGTACTTATGCATTTAAATGCATGCCTTTTGGCCTTTGTAATGCACCTGCTACTTTTCAATGTTGTATGATGTCCATATTTTCTGATTTCATTGATAAGATTATGGAGGTGTTTATGGATGATTTTACTGTGCATTGCGACTCTTTTGACCAAAGTTTGCATAATTTGACATTAGTTCTTAGGCGTTGCATTTAAACAAATCTAATTTTGAACTTTGAAAAATGTCATTTTATAGTTGATCATAGAGCGGTACTAGGGCATATCGTTTTAAAGAAAGGTTTAGAAGTTGATAAAGCTAAAGTAAAAGTGATTCAGTCTTTGCCTTACCCATCTAGTGTTAAAGAGATTAGATCATTTTTGCGACATGTAGGGTTTTATAGACGATTCATTAAGAACTTCTCAAAAATTGCTTCTCCGTTATGTGCTTTGCTTGCTAAGGATGTTGAGTTTGTTTTAAATGATGACTGTAAGCATGCTTTTGATGAATTAAAGAAGTGTTTGATTTCACCTCCTATTATTCAAGCGCCTAATTATGCCCTTCCTTTTGAACTTTATGTGCTGCATCTGATAAAGCAGTAGGGGTTGCCTTGGGGCAAAAACAAGGGAGGGAATCTCATGTGATTTGTTATGCCAGTAAGACATTAGATGCTACACAATGCAATTATACTGTTACTAAGAAAGAATTGTATGCTATTGTGTTTGCATTGGAAAAATTTAGATCTTATCTGTTAGGTACTAAGTTCACTGTATATTCTGATCATGCTGCTTTAAAATTTTAATGAAAAAGAATGAGGCTAAACCTAGACTAATTAAATGGATTTTATTCTTGCAAGAGTTTGATTTGGAAATTAAGGATAGGAAATGCCTAGATCACCATGTAGCTAACCATCTTAGTAGAATTCCAACTGGAGAAATTGGTAAGGATTCTAATGATTATTTTCCTGATGAACATTTATATGCTGTTACTAAAGCTTTTCCTCAGTATGTGGACATTGTTAATTATTTAGTTACCAAAACCTCTCCTACTAATACGCCTAAGCATGCTAAAGATAGAATTAAATCGTAAGCTAGATTTTATGTGTGGGATGAACCATATTTGTGGCATTTTTGTAGTGACGAAGTTAGAAGATGTGTTGATGATTCTGAAATTTTATCTATTTTGGAGTTTTGTCGCTCCCAAGAGGGAGGAGGTCACTTTGGTCCTAAACGCACTGCACATAAAGTTTTAGAATGTGAATTTTTCTGGGCCACAATTCACAAAGATTATTTTGAATTCTGTAAAAGATGTGACATGTGCCAGTGACATGTGCCAAAGAACTGGAAATTTAAGTGACAGAAATCAAATGCCCTTATATAATATATTTGTGTGTGAGATTTTTGATGTACAGGGCATTGACTTTATGGGCCCATTTACCCCATTCTTTTGGGAACCAATATATCTTAGTTTGTATAGATTATTTATCTAAGTGAGTAGAGGCTATTCCTACCAAAACTGATGATGCTAGGACTATGGTTAAACATCTTAAGAAAAACATCTTAAATAGGTATGAAGTGCCTAAAGCCATCATCGGTGATAGGGGAAGTCACTTTTATAGTAAAATTTTGAAAGATCTACTAGGTAAGTTTCATACTACTCATAAGGTGTCAACTGCTTATCACCCACAAACTAATGGTCAAGCTGAGAACATGAATAAAGAAATTAAAGGGGTTCTAGAAAAAATTGTTAGACCTGATAGAAAAGATTGGAGTGATAGATTAGATGATGCACTTTGAGCTATTAGGACTGCATATAAAACTCCAATTGGGATATCACCATATAGGATAGTCTTTGGAAAAGCATGTCACTTACCTGTAGAATTAGAACATAAATCCTTTTGGGCTGTGAAGAAGTGTAATATGGATTATATGGAAGCAGGAAAGGAGAGGAAATTCCAATTGCAAGAGCTATAGGAAATAAGGTTAGAAGCCGATGACAATTCAGTCATTTATAAGGGTAAGTCTAAGGCATACCATGATGCTAAGTTGGTTAGGAAAGAGTTTCATGTAGGAGAAAAAGTTTTGTTATTTTATTCAAAATTGAAACTATTTTATGGGAAACTTAGATCTTGGTGGCTAGGCCCTTTTGATGTCACTCATGTCCATCCTCATGGGGCGGTAGAAATTAAGTGTCTTGATAATAATAAGATTTTTAAGGTGAATGGTCACAGGTTGAGTTGTTTTTATGAAGCAGTTGTTTGCAAAGTTGATGATATTGATTTGGAAGATCCATGACCGGAAAAGAGGTCGAGCCAACGACAAGAAACAAAGACGCTGATTGGGAGGCAGCCCAAGTCACTTTTCAAGGAGTTTCTCTTTTACTTACTTCATCACATTTCATATTTATTTATTTATTTTATTTTGCTTTCTTTGCATTGTGGACTATGCAAAATTTAAGAGTGAGGGAGGGAAACCTTACTACCCTAGCTATTGTATGTCGTTAGAATGTTAGCTCATGCATTGCATTTATTTTTAATTTATTTTATATGTACATTTTTCTTAAAATTGCATAAAATCAAAATAAAACTAGGGTAATCACCATTTATTTTGTATGCATACTCCCAATTCACCTAATAATTGAATCTGAAAGGGCATTTATTTAAGGATTGTGCCATAAAGAGAAGATAAAACACAAATGTAAAAAGTCTAAATGCAACTCTTGTGCGGTAAAACACATGGACACCAAGCCTTGTAGGAAAGAGGAATATTACGACTAGTGTAATAATATGATCTGTATTTTCCTCTAGCTTTAAACTTGATAAACTATAACTGAAATTCTAACAGAAACAGGTTGCTTGATACTGTAATGAATGATTAACATGAGATTTTGATCCCAGCATATTTACGCCCTCTGGCTTTCCCTATCAAACTTTTATTATCCTACCATTTTTCCTATTAGATATCATATCTTTTATATCCAATTATTTTGACACTGGCTCATTGACTTGATGCATATCATGTGAGTGACTTAAATTGGAGGAATGGGTTGTTATAGGGATTTTATTCTTTTCGCATATGGCTCCACACACACCAAAAAAAAAAAAAAAATCAAAATCCCAGCCATGACCCAT
>JAKOGI010000939.1:145000-265000 GCA_029747015.1 Carnegiea gigantea
GTAACACATAAAGGGAAGTTGAGAATAGCAAAGTACTTAGTTCTGAATGATGTCTTTTTGGTGCCACACTTTAGATTCAATCTATTATCCATCAAAAGGCTATGTGAGCAGCTGCATAGTACAGTGCAGTTTACAAAAACCTTGTGCTTGTTGCAGGCCCCTTCACAGAAGAGGCCACTGGCAATTGGTAAAGATCACAAGGGCCTATACATTTTGGACATAAAGGCTGTTGAAAGAGTTGAGTTTGAAAAGCAAACGAGAGCATTTGATCATGTGGCTGTTGATTCATGTAGCAAGCAATTTAATGCATGTAATCATGTAACTAGCCAGAACCAATTTCATGTTTGGCATCAAAGGCTGGGACATATGTCATGTAATAAGATGAGAACTATATTGGATGTTGATTTGACATACAAAGGAATGAAAAATTTCATTTGTGAAGTTTGTCCAAAAGCTAAGCAACACAGGTTACCCTTCCCTGTTAGTAATACTACTGCAGCTTCAGTTTTTGGACTCATTCATGTGGACACCTGGGGACCTTATCACACAAAGACACATTCTGGCCAAAGATATTTTTTGACTATAGTTGATGACCATTCAAGGGCCACTTGGACATATCTTATGGTGACTAAAGATGAGGCTATATCTTTGATTAAGGCATTTGTCACAATGGCCAGAACCCAGTTTGGGGGCACAGTCAGGATCATTAGGTCAGATAATGCTTTGGAATTGAGCAAAAGCCATGAAATTCTGAGTTTTTTTGCCAATTCTAGAATTGTTCATCAAACTAGTTGTGTACAAACACCACAACAAAATGGTGTGGTGGAGAGGAAGCATAAGCATATGTTAAAAGTATCTAGAGCCTTGATGTTTCAAGCATCCTTGCCCATGAAGTATTGGGGTGAATGTGTCCTCGCTGCAACCCACCTAATCAATAGGATGCCTACTAAGCTGTTACAAGGAAGAATACCTTTTGAATTGTTGCATGGCACATTGCTAACCTATGATTATTTAAGGGTGTTTGGTTGCCTATGTTTCATGTCGACCCTTAAATAGGGTAGAGATAAGTTTCAACCTCGAGCTAAGGCCTGTGTTTTCCTAGGGTACCCTTTTGGGCAAAAGGGGTACAAGATACTAGACTCGAAAACTCATAAATTTCACATTTCTAGAGATGTGGTTTTTCATGAAAAGGCATTCCCCTTTCCTGAGAAGACCATGGACAGACCTCTATTCAATACTACTCTTCCAAGTTGGTGTGAAGACACAGAACCTACAGACAGTTAATTAGAGACTGTTGATACTCAGTCTATCTCAGCAGACAGATCAACAACTCAGCCATCACCTTTGCCACCTAGAAGATCAACTAGGTGCCACAGAGCACCAACTTACTTACAGGATTATGCTTGCACTACTTCAGGCCTGATAAAAGAAGCCATGTATTTCTCCACCCTCACAAATCTCTGTATTCAGCCAGGCATCACCTCAGTTGTAGAAACTATGGTGACTACAGAACTGGTGAAGGAGCCCAAAAGTTTTTCTGAGGCTTGCTTGCATCGTGGTTGGAGAGCAGCTATGGACAAAAAAGTACAAGCATTGATTGATAACCATACTTGGGATGTTGTGTCCATTCCTCATGGTAAGAAACCTATTGACTGCAAATGGGTATACAAAGCCAAGTACAAGGCTGATGGAAGCCTTGAAAGACTTAAAGCCCGGTTGGTGGTGAAGGGCTTCACACAAAAGGAAGGCATAGGCTACACTGAAACCTTCTCTCCAGTTGTAAAAATGACCACCATAAGGACTTTGATTTTAGTAGCAGTCAAGAGAGGCTGGGATTTATACCAACTTGATGTAAACAATGCTTTCCTCTATGGTGATCTATATGAGGAAATCTATATGAAGTTACCACAAGGCTTCCACTCTCAGTTACCTCATGCAATGTGTAAGCTGAACAAATCACTCTATGTCCTCAAACAGGCCTCCAGACAATGGTATGCCAAGTTAACAGAGGTTCTTTATGCCCGAGGATACCAACATTCACCAAATGATTACTTTCTGTTTCATAAGAAAACTGCTCACTCTCATAATTTTCTTGGAGTCTACGTGGATGATATTTTGGTGACAGGCGATGATAAAGATGAAATTCAAAGCCTCAAATCATAACTTGATCATACCTTCAAGATTAAAGACCTAGGAAAGGCCCACTTCTTCCTTGGTATGGAAATTTTACCAACCAAATGTGGCTTAGTACTGACCTAACGAAAGTTTACTAAGGATCTCATAGAGGAGTTTAGGGATAAAGGTTCTTCCCCAGTCATCAGCCCTTTAGACTGCAATTGTAAATTATCAGTAGATACAGGTGCTCTCTTAGATGATCCAGGGCTTTACAGGAAGATAGTTGGGAAGCTGAATTTTCTAACCAACACCAGACCTGACCTTGCTTTCACTGTACAGAACCTGAGCCAGTTTATGCAGCACCCTCGAGTTCCCCATTTTAAAGCCGTCAAGCATGCCTTAAGATACCTACAGGGTTAGCCAGACTTAGGGATTTTGCTGCGCAATACTTTAGATTTCACCTTAAAGGCCTACTGTGATTCTGATTGGGCCTCTTACAAACACACACGAAGATTTGTTAGTGGATTTTCTTTGGAGGTAGCTTAATTTCTTGGAAGTCCAAGAAACAAGGGACTGTGTCCCTTTCCTCTGCTGAGGCCGAATACAGAAGTCTCAGAAGGTTAGTGGCAGAATTAGCATGGTTAAGCAGGCTTCTCACTGAGCTGGGTGTTGAAGATATCACTTCTATACCAATCAAGTGTGATAGTCAAGCAACCATCTGCATAGCCAAGAACCCGGTTTTTTATGAAAGGACCAAGCATATTGAACTTGACTGTCATTATGTTCGAGAACAGTTGCTTGCAAGGCTTATCTCTTTCAGCCATGTTCCCACCAAAAGGTAGCTTGCTGATGTTTTGACCAAGCCTCTCCCAGGCACGGCTCCTCATGATTTCCTTGGCAAATTGGGAGTTCGCAGAACTACCAATTTGAGGGGAGGTGTTGGAGATACATAGTTGGTTATGGTATATAAGAGGAAGGTCCTAGACATTGCACGTGGTATCCTTCTTGTTATAACAAACCTTGGCAGGAAGACACATGTATAGAATATATAACTAATCAACATTGTATGCTTTGCATAATACAAAACAATATGGAAGCATTCTTCTTCCCCTTTTTTCTCTATCTCTCTCTGAGTTCTTTGCCTCATAACATAGTGACTAGATTGTCTTCTCCTTCCCCACTCCCTAAAGCGTCATCCAGGCCAACTCAGTCCTCCCATCCTCCTTTTTTCTCTCATCCCCTGATCCCTCCTCTTTACTGCTCCTTATCCATTCTCTCTCTCCCCCAACCATTAAAGCCCAGTGACAAGAGAATTAAACCTAGTGACACTATTATAAGCTAGAATGGCAGCAATAAAGAGCCTATTTTCGAAGATAACCACCACTGAATTCAACAGATTAAGCAGAAAATTAAGCTAAAAACTAACGCAGAGAGAAAGAAGCAACCTTGAAGTGGGTATGACTAAGAAAGAACAAAGGGATCTAGAATTGATAAAATTTAAGTATTGTGATTCAATCAAAATCAAGTAATCCACTGCCCTTTCTTCTTCATTTTTCTTTTATCTATTTCTTGTTTTCGTTTACTTGTTGATGGGGTAACACTAAGCATTTTGTGTGCAGATGGTAAAAAAGCCCAATAAAGTAAGTATCGTAAGAGATACAAACGACAAGAACTCCCCAGTGTGGGTCTCTCTTTCCTGGAGTTTGGGGTGATATGATTGTAGGTACTCTTACCCTATAAGCATTAGTGTTAGCAGAGAGATAAATTCTAAGAGACATATAAAATTTTCAAAAATTATTTTGCTGAGCTAAAATCTTTAGAAAATTTTTGATTGTTGAAGCTATGAAAATGAGCTAGCAAGATCCAATAGGTAATAAACAAATATGTAATCAGCATGGAAACCAAGTGTGTCAAAATAATAAAGATCACCTAAAAAGGACCACATTAATATTTAGAGAAAAGGTACAAGATAGCAACATCAGTAGCAAAAAACAACAACTTTTAGGTGAATAAAACACGAAGTGTGAAGAACTAACTACTCAAAACCTACTACTTCAATTCTAGACCTTCGTAAGCTCCTATCCTAAGTCATGTCCTCTATGAGTCTCAAATATCACATATCTTGCCTAATCACATCATTTCTGTTCTTCTTTGGTCTTCCTATACCCCTATTGCATTCTGGGAGGTCGATCCTCTTGCACCTCCATACAGGAACATTTTTATACCGTCTCTTGATATGACCGAACCATCTGAGTGTTGCTTCCTTCGTCTTATCATCGATAGGTGCCACCCCAATTGTTTCTCTAATAACTATATTTATAATTCTATCCAATCATATGTGACCACATATCCATCTAATCATTCTCATCTCTGCTACCTTTAATCTTTGAATTTGGGAACATTATGAGTCATATAGTAACGCTGGTCTAGCCACCATTCGGTGTATTTTTTCTTTTACCTTTAATGAAATCTTCTTATCACATAACATTCGTAATGTACGTCTTCATTTTTGGCATCCCACCTTTGTACAGTGGCTAATGTCATCGTCTATCTCCCCATTACCAAGTATTATGAAACTCAAGTACTTAAACTTGATAACTTTTGGTATTCTCGTATCCATGATGGAGACTTCCTCTACTGTCTCTTCTTTCCTTTCATTGAACTTACATTCCAAATACTTAATCTTCGACCTACTCAGTCTAAAACCTTTAGACACTATATCTCTCCACTTTTCTAACATATTGTTAACTCTGTTTTTAATCTCATCAATCAATATAATATCATCAGTAAACAACATACACATGGTGTCTCATTTTGAATGCATTTCATGAGCTCATCCAAAACAATCATGAAATGGAAGGGGCTTAAAGCCGATTCTTAATGCAACCCAATATCGATGCAAAAGTCCTCTGTGCCTCCTCCTAGTGTTTTTACCCTTGTCTTAGTTCTCTCGTGCATATCTTTAACGACCTACATATACTTAATTGCAATGCCTTTCTTCTCTATGAAGCTCCAAAGCATATCTCTAGGTTCCCTATCATCAGCCTTCTCAAGATCGATGAATACCATGTACAAATCCTTGTTCCTATCTCTACAAAATTAATAAGTCTTCTTTTAAGATGTAAAACTTTTGTCGTTGATCTATCTCCCATAAAACCAATGCAGTTATCAAAAATAGAAATGTCCCTCCCTAACATTTTCTCAATCATCCTTTTTGACAATTTTATAGTGTGGCGTAGTACCTTGATACCTCTATAGTTGTTACAATCTTGAATATCATCCTTGTTTTTGTATAAAGGGATGATAGTACTAACTCTCTACTCCTTCTGCATTTTTACAGTCCCAAAAATGACATTAAATAATTTGGTTAACCAGTTAAGACCTACTTCACCAAAGCATTTCCTTATTTCCACTAGTATACGATCAGGGCCAACTGCTTTTCCCATTTTCAATTTTCTCAAAGCCTCTAAAATCTCGTCTTTGGTAATCGTATGAGGAGTGTAAGGTTCTAGTTCCTCACCAATTGTCCTAGAGCACCACATGAAGAAGACCCATTATCCCCACTTGAAAAAGTTTGAAGAAATAAGTTTTCCATCTCTTCTTAATTTTAGCTTCCTATGCAGGAACCCTACCATCCTCACCTTTGATACATCTCACATCACCAAGGTCCCATGTTTTCTTTTCCCTTGCTCTTGCAAGCTTGAATACATCTTTCTTCCCATCCTTAGTCTCTAGTCTTCGGTATAAGTTTTCAAAAGGTTTGTTCTTCACAAGGTGACCGCTTTCTTTGCTTCCTGTTTAGCACTCTTATACACAACTTTGCTAGAATGTTTTCCTTCTTCAGACGTGCTATCTCTTATGGCTATATGGGCCTTCTATTTTTTCGTATCTTCTCCTTAACTTCATCATTCCACCACCAAGGTCCCTTAATCTTATGACCATTCCCTTTCGAGACTCCCAAGACTTCTTCAACCGAACCCCTAATACATTGTGCCGTGGCCTTCCACATCGAATCTGCGTCCCCTTCGACCACTTGACTCTAGGGCTTCCAGCGATACTCCTCTTCCTGTTCGATCTATTGATTTCTAAATCCATAACCAACAATTTGTGCTCCGTCACGAAACTTTCACTCGGTATCACTTTACAATCCTTGCATAAAGTCCTGTTAGACAACCTCAGTTAAAAGTAGTAAATCTGGATCTTTACAATTCTATTTTTAAACATCATTAGATGCTCTTTCTTCTTTTTGAAATACGAATTCAAAATTCAAAAGAAATCTAAAATAGGATTCCCTTGCTCATTTCTTTAACCATAAGCAAAACGGCCATGAGTTCGCCTTCTTTTCATGCTCCTACGTGATAGTAACAGAAAAATTCACATTATAAAACTCTTTTTTTTTTTTTTGAATTTCTATTTCTTTTTAGTTTTTGTCAATTTTCCAGGACTTGAGATCACCAATACTCGCTATGTTTTCTAACCTAAATGTGGCAAATTTCCTAAACAAAAAAGATTAAAATAATTCCCAAGTTAGCTATGGCTCTTCCTTTTCATCAAGTTAAGGATCCATGACCATATTTAGGCTTAACTTAGGCCAAATCATTACTGAAATGAAAAACCACGGCTGGGTCTGGGAAGAAATTGAAACAGGGGTCTTGTTCCACCTTCCCTGTTCTGTGCAACCCATGAGAAAATATAGAATTAGTGCATAGGGAATTGCCCTGCTTTTTGGTTTTCCTAATTAATTTTAACGTATTAAAAAAACCTATTCTTTTCCAATTGGCCATAAATTAAAACAGTTATTATAAATTATGTTATTATTATTAGTATTATAATAATAATACTAATAATACTAATAATAATAAAAGCCTATAATTTTTTTACTAAATTATTTGATTTGAAATTTTTTATTTGATCAAGAAAATGATTAAATTTGAAATTTCTTGTACAACAGTGACAAGAAAGAAATTTCTTCTTACAATAATAATGCTTATGAGATAGTCACTACTCTATTTACAACATTTAGGGCATTAACCCATAGGGTTTAGGATTTTGAATTTAGTATTTGGGGTTTAGGCTCAATTTTAGAGTGTTGGTTAATGTTCCTTGTAACATTCACAACTGTTTATACATGTCTACCCAAAAATGTATTTACAACTACCTCAGATACTTGTGAAGATCTTCAGTTTATATATGGGATCATACCAGATTTGTTAAAAAATCAAGAAGATGAGAGAAATGAAGAGAAAAGGGATTGTACATGCCATAAATTGGGATTGTTTCTTTCATAATTTTAATGTGTAATTATTTAAAATCATATTAATTTTTTCATTTCTCTTCATTTTCTCCCCTTTTTTTTATTTTTTAAAAAAACCCCGTATGACCTCATACATATCCAGAAAATCTTCTCATGCTATCCTAGGTTGTTGTGTATACATTTCTAGGTTATCATGTATGAATTATTATATATGTTACGAGCAACGTGAACCAAGACTCTAACTACTAATTCTGAATTCTACACACTAGATCCAAACCCTAAACCCCAAACTCTAGAACCTGGGGTTAATACCTTAAACACTAAACTCTAATCTCTTAGACCCTAAATCTTGAACGCTAATTTTAACTGTTAACTTCTAAAACCTTAACTAAATAAAGTAGAACCCAAAACCATTCAAGTATATTTAAATACCCTATAAAATTGACTTACTCATGGGATACTAGAACTTTACAATGGAAGACCCTAAACTTTAGAGTTTAGGATTAGGTTTTAGGGTTTTAGAGCTTAAGTTTAGTACTTAATGAGTGCAATCATATTTGATTAATGACTATGAACACCACATCAAGAGTGTACAAGCTAATTTATTGAAAGATTGAGTGTCCTTAAATTTAGGGTGTAAGATTTAAGGTTTAGGGTATTAACTCTATGGTTTAAGAGTTTATGGCTTCGGGTTCGCGCTTAGGTTTAGCGTTAGCAGCTTGAGTTTTCATAAACCTTGAACCCTAAATATTGAACCCTAATCTCTAAGCCCTGATATTTGAAGGCACAAAGAAACCATAAACGCTAAACCTATTGTTAGCATACTATCATTGTCACAAATAAAGTATTTAAAACACAATGATCCTCTTTATTTGTATTGTAATAGACATTTTGAGTCCTGATTACTCAATTTTTCCATTTTGCTTCAATTTCTCTCGTCGTTTTAATTTTTTGAAAACAAACCCTATATGATCTCAAACATATCCCAAACATCTTTGCAGGTTATCCTAGGCTGTTGTGTAAACATTTTTGAGTTAGCCTGTAGGAATTATTATATATGTTATGAGCAATGTTAACAAGGACTCTAACTACTAACTTTAAACCCTAAACAATAAACAACAAACTCTAAACCCTAAACTTTGGAATCCTAGGGTTAATACTCAAACCCCTGAACCCTACACCCTAAACACTTAGAACCTAAGTCATAAACCATAAACTTTAAATGTTAATTCCTAAAACTTTAATTACATAAAGTCGAGCCCCAAAATAAAATCAAATATGTTGAAATAGCCTTCAAATTTGACTTACTGAAGGGACACTAGCACTACAAAAAAAAGTGATTTTTACCAGCAAGACTTATTTGTTGGTGCAAGTGCTTTTTTTTGGGGCAAAACTCAAAAGCAACAGATATTTTTCTGTCACTAAATTATTGGTAAGAAGCCTAATGGTAAAAGTTTTACCTATAGATAGGGTCATCTGTTGCAATAAGTCACCAATACCAACAGATACGATTTTGTAGGTATTGTTAGCATTTTTTACTAAACAGAACGTTATCTGCTGCTAATGTCTTCTTGTACGAACAAAAAAGACTGTCAGTTTTTTTTTTTAATTTTCCCGCACTACAAACATTATCAACAAAATTTATTTGTTGGTGATTGTTTTTCCGCCTTGTTTGGTTGATGTCATCCAACAAAATAATATGTTGGTGATGTGATTCACCCCATCAGAAGTTAGCAAATCTGTTGGTAATAATCAATCTATTTGTATTGGTAATTATCACAACATATATACTAAATATTGCTCCTTTTTGCAACAAATATATTAATACTCTGAAAATTAAACCCACATGTAAAATAATTTCATAATGCAATGCATCTACTGCAATAACACAAGTAAATTTGACTTGGCAATCAAAAAAATTTTATATTCATCACATGTTAATTAATTGAAAAGATGCATGACACTTAAGAAGTTCGCTTCACTTGATGATCAAAGCACCAATGCAAAAACTTATATGGTGTTATTGGCCCAATATTTGTTAAAATTCATAAATAAAGTTAACCAACACATAGGACCTTAATCTATATTTCACACATAATGTATTTGATTACATTTATTTTGTTTACTGGCCTCCTCTTGATAATCATGATTGTTTGCATTTGGATTCTTGCCATGAATATCATAGCATCATCGTCGTTCTCGGGTGAAATAATAAAATCATCCAATATCCACTGCAAAATAGATACAAATTCCAAACTGAAGGAAGAAATCATGAAACCCAACACTCGTATCCAAGAAATTGTAACAACACAAACAAAGGCGATATGTTTAAAGGAAGGAATAGCTAATTCCATAAAAAAAATTAGGTAGAATTCAATCAAAATGTACAGCATGAAATCCTCATGAATTCTATAAATCCTATTGAAAATTTAATCAAGCCTATTTCATCAATATCAAATAAAGCGACTTAGAAGAAAGTTTGGGTGTTGCATAGCAATAATCATCCAAAAGAGCATTGTCTAGCTATAAAACTCTTACGGATATGTATTGTTTGCTCAAGTCTAGCTGAAATGTAAGTTCCACCACAATATTATCCATGCTAAACGTTGGGTAGGAGGTGGAGAACGACAAAGACAACTCCCAGTTTATATTACCAACAACAGAAATATACACGTGAAGATTAAAAGAAATATAACCTCCAAAATCAGGGAAATTTCACATGATCAATGCAATACTCATAAATAACTACATAAGATACAAACCTACCAAATCCCAAGACATATTGTAGAGTGACATAAGAAATTGGTCCTTCCCTTTTGGACACTATTACAATTGACGCTTTCTCCTAGAATCAAGGTTAGACTATCAAATTTTATTGGGGAGGTAGTCTTAGACCCATATATTCTTTACATATATAAATGTATGTTGGACTTAAGAACAAGGCACACAGTAAAACTTACTTCTATAAACTGGTTGATGCAGAAGGATACATGTTGTTTTTGGAGTCTCTTATTAGAGTTGGATTTTCTTACGCAAATACAAGTATCAATTTCAATAAACATGGAGATCAATTAACTGATAATCTCTCTGCCTTCCTCAATGAATCGCTCAAGCCTCTCAGTTACTTTAGTACTTCAATACACCCCCTCCCCAACGACTCTTCATTTTTCCATCGAATTGTTTCACATCATTAATTTGTGCTACTATTGGTTGGCGATGTTGGTGGATGGTTGGAAATTCTAACTATAACTAGATGGTACAATATTACTACTTGGTTGTGGTAAAACACTCCAATAGATTGTTAATTAAAGCAGTGCTAGCTAGCTACAATAGGCTACATGATATGCCATGAGAGGAATTGTAGAAATTTTCAAGGGAAAATAAAGAACCTGGTAGATGATATAAAGTTTAAGAACCTGTATTTAAGAGTTCAAAGCTACAGTGAAACATCAAACTGGGAGCTATTGCCAACAGAACCATTACACTCTAAATCCCGCACACTATCAAAGGTTAGTATATAATTAAAAAAAAAGCCCAATAACAAGCTTAACTAAAGCTTAGCTCAAAAGCAAGGTAGAGCTGATATTGAATCAATGAAGCAAAATCAAAAAATTTCATATGCACCTTGAAGAAAATTATTGCACCAAACAGAAGCAGGCTTATGTTATTCCATGCTCAAGAAGGAGAATAAACAACAAGAAGAAAGGTTTCTTGTACAACATTAGTCCCTCTTAACCAACCAAAAAGCATTCACAAATAAGATTGGTCAAGGATCAAATCTCAAATATAAGAGCTCACAATTTCCAAAGTAATGATAAAATAAGCAGCTCATGCAAACCCGAGACTTCAGATCATAAAAGATGTATCGGGCAATATTGTACTGGAGAGCTATGGAACAAAGAGGCTACCTAGCTATACAAGTAAGCATTTTGATCTATTTTCTTCCTTACCGGTTTAAAAAGAGACAAGAGATAGAGAGACATGAGATACATATAGAAACTCAACTACCAAAATGCTTTTAAGTTGAACGAAGCTCACTAAATAAATATGAAAAGCTTGGAAGCAAAATATTACATTCATGGGGCAAATTTCATGTAAAGTCTTCAAAGCTCATACAAGAAAAGCTAATAACAAGTTAATGAAGCACGAGACCCCCATCCCCATCAACCTGCCCTTCCCCCAAAAAATGCCCTAAATAACCTTTAAAAAGTTTAGATTTGAATCAAAAATAAAAAGATCAAGTACAATTTTGCCTCAAAATTGCAAGACAAGGTAAGCAACATGCATATTTTCAAGTTGACAATAAAACTAGCCAAGTAAGACCATATCACGATCTTCATGCTTACAATCATAAAGAAGCAACTACCTAGCAAACAAGATCAAGAAGTTTATTAACTTAGACTTCCTAAGAAATTTACATATTTGTATTCTTTATTTGGAAACCACAATGTAACCACTAATGTTGATTACCTCAAAGATTAGGAAAGCAACTATTGCAGGGGAGGCAATTATACCAAAGGCAGCAGGACCTATTAATAAATTAAGTTAGAAGATTAGAACAACAAAAAACAAAAAGCCAGCAACCCAAATCCAAAATACAATTAATGACTCAAATAATCTAATATGGATAAACTAGTCAATATAGTCATATATGAACCTATGACTAATTTGGACAATGAAATGCATACTTAATTTCATTCTATCAAAAGCATAACTTCATTCATAGAGAGAATAAAGTTTCATAATTCAAGCATAGTTTATATCAAGAGTTAGCAACTTAGCAAAATACAATCAATTGAGAACAACAAAGTCCTACAAAAAGCAAATAGAATATTGTTTCACATACTCTAAACTTATGACTTTGAAAGACACTAAGTAAATGATAGCCATTACCTTTAGAAAATCAACACTATGGAAGCAGAACAATATCACTAGCTGAAACAATAAATGAAAAAAGTAATGGAAGCATAGATAGTTTTGCATTGGAGAAGTATAGCTGAAAAGATATCGAATTAAAATTAACTCACAAATCAATGCATCCAAAAATAAGAACATCATTGGTGAAACTCAATTCAAAGAAAACGCCTAAAAGAGATTGGAGTTACTTGTATTACTGCTAAACAGCCTAGAAAGAGGTCCATCTCATTCTAACTTGATGTTCTGACGAACCCAATTCAGCAAACACAACTTAATTAAATCACAAGCCTGAAAGTTAAAGAATACAAATATTAGAAGCTTAACATTGTTGAGGGAATTGAACTCAAACATATAGGAAAAATAAGACAGACTTGACAAAAACTAAGGTTGAATTAACTAATAGCCTAAAGAGCTGATGGAGAATACTTAGAAACAAGAATAAAGCAAAACTCAAATCAGAAGCAACCAAATTATGTGTAAAATTGAATAAATTTGGGCGAATTCACAACAAACAACATCCAACTCATGGACACTGTCAAATTTGAAACCCAGTAACAATTCCACAAGCAAAGATTAATCACAAGACTAAGACAGTGAACAAATCATCATACCTCAAGGCTAAAAACTCAGGGCATGAACTTCATTTCTGGTCTTCCGTTTGGGCTTCTGATTTTCGACTCCAAAACCCATCTTGGGTAGCGAATGTTACAGAGATGAACAAGATTGAAAGATTAAAAGGGGATGAACTGTGAAATTGCAGAAATGAATGATAAAGATGACTACAACCGAGAGATTACAGAAGAGTTAGGGTAGTGAATGTCACAGAGTGAAACTGACAGAGGAGAAATGCTTGAGATGAGATGAGGAGGTTTTAGGGTAGATGTCTTTCTAAGTGATCCATAAACTTTGAATTTTATAAAGGAAAAAAATTGTCGGTAACATGATATAACACCAACATATTATTGGGTTGTTGGTATTATTATAACTTATACCAACAAATTTATTTTTATTTGTTGTAAATATCAGGGCCCCTTCTTTCCTCATAAACTCAAGATTTTAATGCCAACAAGATGTCTTATTTGTTGTAAATATTTACTTTTTACCAACAGAAAAAAATTTTATTGCTAGAAGTTTGTTGGTAAAAGTCATTTTTTTGCAGTGCATAGAACCCTATGGTGGAAAACCTTAAGCTTCAGAGTTTAGGGGTTAGATTTTAGGGTTTAAGAGTTCAAGTTCAATGTTTAAAAAGTGCATTCAGGCTTGATTGATGACTATGAATACCATGTCAAGAGCATAAGCTAATCTAGTGTAGAATTGAGTATCCTTGAATTTAGGGTTTAAGAGTTAAGGTTTAGGCTATTCATTCTATGGTTCAAGAGTTAAGGGCTTAGGGTTAGAGTTTACATTTAGGGTTAGTAGTTGGAGTTTTCATAAACCTTTGACCTTATAAGCCCGAAACCTTAAACTTTACATCCTATAGCTTAAACCATAAACCACAAAAGGTAAGCCTCAAACCGTAAACCTTCATATTTAAAGAGTTGAACGAACAAACCTAAACCCTAAATGCTAAACCTAAAGTTATCATACTATCCTAATCTTTTTGTTGTCATTTGTCATGAATAAAGTATTTGAAGCACTAATATCCTCTTTTATTGTATCATAATAGACATTCTGAGTCCTGATTACCTAATTTTGTATTTTGCCTTTATTTTCTCATGTCTTGTACATTGTTTTTAAACAAACCCTATATGAATTCATACACATCCCGAAGATGTTTGGTTATCCCAAGTTGTTGTGAACCATAAACCACAAAAGGTAAGCCCCAAACCCTAAATTAAACCTGGATATTTGAAGTTAAAACACAAACCCTAAACGCTAAAGCTAAAATTATCATACTATCCTAGTTTTTATGCATCATCGTCACAAATAAAGTACTTGAAGCACTAGTCCTCTTCATTTATATTATAATAGACGTTCTGAGTCTTGATTACCTAATTTTGCCATTTTCCTCCATTTTCTCTTGTCTTTTTCATTTCTTAAAAAACAAACTCTGTATGAGCCCGTGCATATCCCGAAGGCCTTCTTTGGTTATCCCAGGTTGTTGTGTATATATTTCCTAGGTTTATGTAATAGTTATTGTATATATTGGGAGCAATGTTAACAAAGACTAACTACTAAATGTAAACCCTAAACAATAAAGCAAACTCCTGAATACTAAACTCTAGGACCTGAGGAATAATAACCTAAACACTAAATCTTACACTGTAAACCCTAAACCCTAAGATCTTATACCCTAAATTCCAAACCCTAAACTTTAAATGTTAATTCCGGAATCCTTAATTATAAAAAGTTGAATCCAAAACCATTCAAACATAAAGAAATACTCTTTAAAATGGACTTGCTCAATAGATACTAGAATCCTATGGTGAAAAACCCTAGACTTTAGAGTTTAGGGTTTAGTTTAAGGGTATAAGAGTTTAAGTTTATAATGAATGCACTCTTGCTCGATTGATGACCATGAACACCACGTCAAGAGCGTACAAGTTAATTTAGTCCACACACAATGTCCTTAAGCTTAGGGTTTAAGATTTAAGATTTAGGGTGTTAAGTCTATAACTCAAGTGTTCAGCATTTAGGGTTAGTAATTAGAGTTTTCATAACCCCTAGACCCTAGATATTGAACCATAATCCCTAAACTTTGATATTTGAAAAGTGGAACAAACTAGCCCTAGACCTTAAATGCTAATCCTAAAGTCATCATACCATCCTAATTTTTATGGCATCATACGTTACAAATAAAATATTTGAAGGACTAGTATCCTCTTCATTTGTATCGTAATAGATGTTCTGAGTCTTGATTACCTAATTTTGCCATTTTCCTTCATTTTCTCTCGTCTTTCCTATTCTTTTTAAAAACAAAACCCATGTGACCCATGATATTCCATAGATCTTCTCAGGCTATCCTAGGTTATTGTATATGCATTTTCGGGTCATTACGTATAGATTATTATATGTGTACTTGAAAATTGATTATTATTTTCATTTAAAGGCTATGTCTTAATGAGTACCAAAGGGGAAAGCTAGGACAAATTATACACTATTGTTTATATTCTTACTTAAGTAGAACCATTAATCTTACTAGTATTTGGTTAATATAATTTTATAATAATCATAAAATTTTAGTTTTAAATAGAGTAGTTATTGGATCCTAAATATTATTATTGTTGTAGAAACAAGTTCAACTTAAATAAATTGCATCGAATTTTTTTTGGGGGGGCAGTTAAGTATGAATAATGTTTGGAGGAAATGAATAATATGTATTCAATTCACACACAACAAAAAAAATCAATTTTAATTTATAAGTGAATAATGTACTCAATTTATACTGAAAAAAGGGCTCAATTTTAATTTACAAGTGAATAATGTACTCAAAAAATTACAAACTCAATTTTAATAGTAAATTGGGTAAATTTATACTGAACTAATGGATGAAAAACAAACACAAAAATAAAGAAGGGGTGAAAGCCCCTCCGCGTTGCTCACGTAAAACAAGGGCTTGCCCTGTACCAGCTCCATCACCTTCAACCGGATCCAGCAGGCCTAAGGATAGCAATGAACCGAGTCTGGATCAGGTCTACCAAGATCCAAATCCAGATCTATTTTTCAGACCTGGATCTAGATCTGATCTAGATTTGCAGGGTCTATAAAATTTGGATCTAAATCCGGATCCTCTGGATTTAAAGGGTCTAGTGGGTCCTTAGCAGGTCCTAGTACTTTGAGTCGCTTTTTTTTCATTTTCTTATTTTTCGCAACAAAATAAAAATACATACATAAAATGTTGTCATATAATTAACTTCACCGCCATAACACATAGCAAAATACTGAATTATATTTAGAAATTACTGATAGTGACCTACTATCCTCCATTAAGTCACTAAACATAAGCCAAATAAGTTGTCTAATATCCATACATACTCTATCAATTATCAAACCTCGGTCTACAAGCAAAAACAAATTACAAAGTTCATAATACCAAAGGCTCAAAACATGACGAAACTGTAGCGCCGACCGTGAAGGTGTATGACGACGACTAGCGGAGCCGTGGAAGGGAGACGGCAGATGCGAACTATGGGCTGAGTGGCTGACCGGTTGAGAATTCTAAGAGAGATACACGGAGAGGGAGAGTAAAGGTTTGAGGGACTCAAAAGTCTCAAAACATAGAAGGCCAAAAAACCTTAGGCAAAATAACAACGCACGGTTAAAAAAAAAAAAAAAAGAAACAGGTCTGTATATGGTTCCAGGTCGGATCTGGGTCTCAAAGTCTCATATCCAGATTCAGATCTAATCCAGATCTAATAGGACCCGGATCCTCTAAAAATCTAATGGGTCCAAATTTTTAGGATCCAGATCCTGAAAAATGGAGTGGGTCTGATAGATCTGGATCGGGTTCAGGATCTGCTGTCATCCCTAGGCGGGCCACATCCTCCCAGAGAAACCATCGCTGCCCCTTCTATCATCCCTGTTCCTCTTTTTCTCTCTCTAGGTTGTAGAGAAACAGGGGTTGTGGCCCTTATTGTAGTGCTTGCTCCTGCTGCGGCTTCCTCCAGCAGCTCCACCACCTCACAACCACCGCAATGTTCACTGCATCGTTTAGCCACTGTTGCCCATATAGCCCTTGCATTGGAAACTCTTTCTGCTTTCTCTATCTCGTGGCTACAATAGCCCTTATATCAACTTCTTCCCGGGGCCACCAGCTGCCGCTGGACCTGATCAAATTGAAGGTTGGCAGGTAGAATTTTCTCGACCCTAACCCTACTCGATCCTCATGCAGGTCAGCATACCCTTGACCCTGACCCTACGGGTACTCTAAAGTCATCATGTCAAACTGAACCCTCAAACATTCCTTACATAGAAATGAAATTTTTCACTAAGTTTTCTTTTTATTCTAAAGTTCATCATTAAACATCCTAGAAAATAAAATGGCAAATGATAATATAATATTTCGATGAAGTGTACCACCGTCATAAGCACTCTAATGTATAATTTAGTGATTAAAATGTTTAATTTACTAAAACGACTACTCCAACCATTAGAGAGAGAGAGAGCGTTAAAAGGTTATGAGCCAGTGAGATTAGGAGAGGGGAATTAGGGGAAGGCTAGGAGGAGACGAAAGTAAAAAACAAAAAGGTTTTGAACAAATAAAACCCAAAGTATCTTATTTTGATTATAAAAAAATTTATTTTTTTAAAAGCGAGGGTTAGCGGGTGGGGTCAGAGGGTGAAAACACCTAAGTTTGACCCTTATCATAGTTGGGTACCCTCAATTTAAAGGTCGAGACTAGTCATAGACTAAAAAACCCGATCCTGACCCTCATTTTTTGAGATTCAGGCCAGTGCGGGTCGGGTGGGATCCCAACCGTTGATGAGGTCTAGCCGCCGCCCAAAAACCACCAACAACACTGCCCCGACACTATGGCAGCCACTGCCACTGCCAATGCTACCCTTACTATGGCGACGAAGACCAGAACCTTTATTTGTGGCATTTTCAGTCACTGCTTTACATGAGCTTGAGTAATCTCCATAGAGAGATGGAGGAAAGATAGACAAGTATTAGTTGCTTGAGTGATCTCTAGAAGCATTGTTTCTCCATTTTTATCCAATTTTCAGGGATTTAGAGAGAGAAAGAGAGAAGAAGAGTATGTGGACAAAGAGTACGGAGAGTAAGAGTAGCACAGAAGGTTAGACGTGTGGGAAACTACATGAGTAAATTAAATAATCAATTTTCTACTTCTCTGTTTAGCAGTCTATGAACCTTGTATAAATAAACGCTTAATTCTCACAAAAATCTTATAATCCCTCAACAAAATTCGGGCAACACTCTAAGGACATTATCCCTATTTTCCAATTTCAATTTCACTGCCACCGTCTCCCCAGGCCTAAACAGCTAAACCCTTCTCATTTTCCCGCCAATTTCCGCCACCATAATCACCTTCTGCCGCCACCTTCCCTCGCCCATACAACCCCCTCTCACCGCCATAAACCCGAACATCCTCTTTTCACTCGAAACTCTCAATTGTTTCATTTTTCGACTGCCCTTTGGAAGCATGGCTGCAAGGCCCTCTGATTCTTCAGCATCCTCACTCGCCTCCGACGACAGTAGTCCCTCTGTTACATTGCCCCCTGCCCTCGGTTTCGACCCATTGTCATTCAAAGGTACATTGCTGTTTGGGCTTAAATATGGCTGTTTTAAGAGTTCAGTTCTTTCAAAAATCCTTGTTGATGCAGTTTGCTCATCGAAATGAGCCCCGCCCAAATGTGTTAAATTTTTTATATCAATTGGCCTTGAAGAAACGAGTCATGTATACAAACTCAAATAAGGTTCCAATCCAAAACCAATTGGCAATGGGTAGAGTAACTCATAAGTTTATATGCATGCTCAAGCCCTTTAATTTCATCAGTGTAGGACAACCCATTGGTTTTGTGTTAAAGGGACAAGAGGACAAGGTATGTTGTCTTAAAAGGTCTATATACGGTCTTAAGCAGTCTTCTAGATCTTGGTACTTGAGATTCAATCAATCTATAACTTCGTTTGGCTTATCCATGGTTTCTGAGGACCACTGTGTGTATGTCAAAAGATCAACCGGGGGGATTATGTTCCTTACCCTATATGTTGACGACATACTAATAGCTGGGAACAATTTGGAAATGATCGAAGCCACTAAGAAGTGGTTATCCTCCGTCTTTGAGATGAAGGATATGGGTGAAGCCAAGGCGTGGAAATAATAAGGAATCATCCTAAGAAACTTTTAGGTATGAGCCAGGAGGCATATATCAAGAAAATCTTAGAACGATTCTGCATGCATTATTCCAAACCCGTAGACACTCCAGTTGAGAAGGGTTTAACCTTGAACCTCGACCAATACCCAAAAACGGACAAAGAAAAGGAGGCCATGAGCAATGTCCCTTACGCTAATCATAAGAAGCTTAATGTACTCCATGTTATGTATACGGCCGGACATTTGCTTTGCGGTTGGTTTGGTAAGTCGTTATTAAAGCAACCTAGGACAAGCTCATTGGCAAGCCGTCAAGAGAATCATGCGCTACCTTTGTGGCACCACCGACTTGGTCCTATGCTATCAAGCCAGGGATCTCAAGTTGAGAAGATATTCAGATGTCGATTGGGGTGGTGACCCAGATGAGTCCAGGTCAACCTCAGGATATATGCTCACCTTGGGTGGGGGAGCCATATCATGGTGCAGTAAGAAGCAAGACTGCACAGCTTTGTCGATCATGGAGGTAGAGTATGTCGCATGTAGCCTAGCCATGCAGGAGGCAATGTGGCTTAGGAGTTTCCTCCAGGATCTCAACCTCACTTCCAGAGTTGATGATCCTATAGAGATGTTATGTGACAACATAGCCATCATCTAGTTTGCTAAAGATTCGAAATTCCATCGAAAGACCAAGCACATCAAGAGGCGTTATCACTTCGTGCGAGACGCCATAAAGACAAAGGAGGTTGCCATCAAGTATATACCCACTAATAAGATGATCGTTGATCCATTAACTAAGCCGATTCCTAGAGATACTTTCAAAGCACATTCATTGAGTCTAGGACTTCGTAGAGTTTAGTCTTTGAATAGAATCTTGTTATGTATGACAGATACGTTCTTCTTGTAATGAGCATTTATGAAATAAAGACTGAAGGTTCTCTTCCTAAATGCTTTGTGATTTATTTGTTAGGCATGTTGAAATGTCACAGGCTTCTAATTAGCCTAGTCACACAGACAATCGCCCTGACACTTGAGTAGCGGGTAGGATGAGACAGAATCATATTGGCACTAGGGTTGCAATATTGATTACTCATACTGGAAGTGTATGAGTGAGAAATAGTGGCCTTAGCAAGCCTAAGATAAGACTCGAGGGAGTCGAATATGAGACATGATTTCATATTGAAGCCTTAAAAGGCGAATCTTGAGTGTCAAGATTAGCATTTAGTATGTCAATCTAGTGACTCAGGTTAGATTTTTGGATGAAAATCTAGAATGGCGATTCGCATGGCAGACAGAGTGACGATCCCAAGTAAGTGGGAGCTATGTGATGCATGACACACATCTCATACTGTGTGTGCTTAAAAGACGAACATATATGGAGTGACAATTGACCTCCCTATCTTTTGTCATTGTGTGACCCTGTAGACCATAACCCTTTGACTTAAAGCTATGATACGAAGTCAAGGCTTGATGCTGCTACTTTAATGTGTTTTTTAAGCACCACGATGTATACGGTTCAACGAAAACATACTAGAAAAGCAATTAAGCTAACATGCAATATCATGAGTGTTTAAGGAATGCCACTGGCGATGTTTAGGGTGACTTGGGGTATCGTATTTCGTGAAAGTGTTATGTTAGTTAGATAGTAACTTAATATAGCACTGCTTGTTACTTTTCGGTTGCACGTCCTATTCCCATTATGAAGCGTGAGAAGTCATGATTCGCGGAGAGCATGAGTGGGAGCTGTAGGCCGAGCCTATTAAGTGAGGCCCGACGGCCACAAAGTGTTGCCCTAGGCAACCCTAGCTGCTCCTCATAACCTATAAAAGGAGGTTTGGGGGGTCAGCCATAGATACACAACAAGGTCTCATCTCTCACACTCTCCTCGCCCTCCCTATGGCTGCCTTACCATTACTGCCAGGCTTTCGGGTTTAGGATGTGGGCATTTACAAGGTGACTCTAGTAGCCGCTTCATATTCAAATCTACGTGGACTACTCCCGACAGCTATTTCCGCTTCCAGGTTAGTTCTATTTTGTCCTACAAAATCCATTGACTGTTTACTACTCCAAAGAAAGGAAAGGGTTCCTTTGGCTTTAGCCTACGCAATTCACGTTGAAAAATTTATAATGGCTTATTGAGGTCATGAGGCGTACAAAAAGTGGACATAATTGCATATCAACTGTCATTTGGATTTTAGCTTACTTTATTTGTATTATTGAGTTTCAAGTTCAACTTGGTTTGTCTTGTTGCATGCTAGTTTTGATTTATCATCAGTCATCTTCGACTAATCTTCCTTGCTGTCCTTTTCTATAAGCTTCGCCTACTGGATTTGACCATTTGTGAAGGGAGAAGAACATTAGTAGCTTAGCTACTCTCCTTCCTTCTCTTCCTATGAGTTTCCGTGGTTTGTTATTCTGGTGGTTAGAGATCATCCATTCGACATTTAATGAACCAATGGAAAATGATATAAGTTAGTTCTTATGAAATTAGTTCTTAACTAGGCTTTTTTTGTTGTGCATTAAAACTAAATTCTTGCCTTTAGCATTATTGTTGTGAAATCAACATGACTTGAGACAGAGAGTTATTTTTGTACAACTTCTCCTCCTCCTCCTCCTCTCCTCCCTCTTTTTTTGTGAGGGGGTAGGCGACTTGACGATGATTTGAAAATATTTCATTTTTTTTATTGATTAATATGTTTAGGTCCTTTGGGTTTGGGGGCTGTAGTAGAAGATTGATGTTGAGGAAAAAACACGTATGCACAGGCACCATTTCACTTATGGAGGATTTTGTTCTAATCCTTTTACAGTAAGGTAATTAGAATAACAAACGCAAACCAAATAGTAGGACACTAATAATAGATTTCAGAAACAAAATACAAAACAAAGAACTGCTTGATTATGTCCAAAAATATGTACTACAAAAATTGATATCCAGAAGTATAATGTCCGAAGACAAGGAAAGCTGTGGCTGTTTTCTCAGTGGAAGTGTTTCTGCAGGAACTGAGGAGCACAGATCTTTATCCTTCATTTTCTCGTGCTGGTGCTTCTTTGTGTGAATTCCGGTTTCTCCGTGGGTAGAATCATGAACAAATGTTAATTTTTATTCTGACATTTTCAATTCTATTTGCCTGGTGAAAAGGAGGCTCTACTTTATACATTAATTGCAGTAGAAACATCCTCTAATTTTATAAACTTGGTTTACCACTTCAACTCGATCTAATTTGTTCGACTGTTTAGCCTATTGATCCGCTACCTTGACCAGTCATGCTTGCTCGTTGGGCTGTTTTCACAATCTTGCAGGATGCAATAAAAGTTCAAAGGGTGAGGGGAGTGCAAAACGGAGACGTGATGCTGACATGTTGTTGGAAAAGCTTAATAGATAGTTGAAAATGGTGTAGAGGAACTAAAAGAGAGAATGAAAGAGAGAGAAGAGAGAAGAAAAGAGAGAGAAGAGAGAAGAGAGTGGAGGAAAAAGAGAAAAATCACCACTGATGAACAAGCTCCTAGTGTTGCAGATGCTTTGGCCAAAATCAATAGTATGCCAGATTTTGTTTCAAAGGCACCTGTGTTTTCCTTTGCTCGCTCTATGATGATTAGTGATCCAAATAAGAGAATAATTCTGATGTGTTTGCCAAATGACACATCGAGATTACATTGGATAAAGTAGCTGTATGATAAGATGTCAAAGGAAAAATGAACTTTGATGCCTAGTCTTTTAGATGAAGTTATGAACTTAGCTTGCTTAGTAGTTTAGTTCAAGTATTTTATGGGTTTAAGTGTAATTAGCAAACATGTATTTTGAACTGTCCTGGTGGTGATTATTGTATCTCTGTGTTGGAAATGTGGACTTCTGGCTTTTGATCGTTACTTGTATTTTAAATGTTGGCATAGTTTTCAACTTGCTATGATGGCTTGCACAATGGGATGTGTGCTTATATCACTCTCTATTCTATAGGAACCATAGATATAGGGGAATCTTAAATGAATGCACATTTTTCTGCAGAAAATTGTGTGAATGAATTAACAGGTCATGAAAAATGATGTTTAACGTGTCTATAATGCAGTAAATGCACAAGAGCACCATTTGTTGGTTGCCAAATTGGGTTCGTTTCTACTTTTAGTATAGGTGTCTGTGAGGTGGTTATAGAGATGCTTTTCAACATTTCGATGAAATTATTAGAAGAATTTTTGAAGAAATATTAATTGGATGCAGTACTACAATGGATAAGTTTTGTGCAACCTTTGTACAAGTACGTTGAAATTTAGAGATCTTGATTTTAAGGATATTTCATTTTCATTACACATTGTCAACTGTAATCAATACATGCTTTATTTCAAAGTAAGGTTGTTTTTTATCCATGTTTGTATTTTATAGTCAAATTATGTAATGCTCATCTCTAAATATTCTACGGATTGTATTGAAATTTTGGATGGAGACATGGAGTACATATTGTGTTAATGGAGCGAAAAAAGGGGTATCAATGGGCTTGATAAGTGGTAATGGGTTAGACTTTAGTGTTCTAGCCCCATTCATAATGAAATTCATTCTCGCCTTGCACCAACCATGAAAACTTTAACATGAATCTGATCCATCTGTGTCACCTACGGATGGAATGGGTGATAATGGGTGAAGTAGGCAAACATGCTTAAATATATTATTTTTATACATTTCCTTCGTTATTTCAGACACAATTACAAATTTCTGACATACGAAGTTTACAAAATTCCACTAGAAGAATTTCAAACATACATAAGAACTTAGCAACTTGAATAGGTTTCAATCCCACAAGGATCAAAGTATAATTTGCAATTAACAAAAAAGAGCCGTCAGTCCACTTTGTTCAACAACCATCTCAGCCAAAAGTTTAAGCCGATGGTTGAAGGTTCAGGAATAGGTTTATACTCTAACATGTCCCCTTACGCAAATGGCCTTTGGACTTGAAGCGTGAATGCTACAAAGGCTTCCCCTACCTTGTTCAATAAATCAATACGGGTGATGATTCTAGTTCAAGACCTCTCACTTATAAAGACTCTGATACATGTTCAACAAACATTTCAACCAAAAGCTTAAACTAATGGTTGAAGGCCTAGAAATAGGTTTATATTACTGCGCAAGCTAGGAGGAGTCTTTGCAGTATCCATACTTCAATCCCAAAGGATATTCGCATGAGGACGCATGTTAAAAATCAATTTATGAGCCTTCAACCATCGGTTTAAACTTCTAATTAAGATGACTCTTGAACACACTATAATCATCTCGTAGACTTTCCTTCGACAGGTAATGGACATCACGTTTAAATATGTGATGCCAAATTAAAGTACTCCCGCCAAATTTTTATCCTACACACATAAACTACTACTAATGGGATTTTTTTAATTATTTTGAAATCATTAACCGCGGCACACGTTAGAGTATGAAAGTGGGTATTGTCCCACATTGATAAAATACAATGAATATAAAAGTGGGTATTGTCCCACATTGATAAAATTAAAGGGTTTAAGCATATATATAAGTTTGTGAGTTACTCCACCCGATGTCAATTGATTTTGGGTTTAAACCTCATTTAAATTTATATGCATGACTCTTTGTTAATTAATTGTCCAGTTAATATATAAAATTTTAACAACACACAGCGTATTTTCTCAGGAAAAACGAAGATGGATGCCATCTTAAATCAGTTACCCATCTACACGCCGAAACATGTTTAGGCCTGTCAATTGGAAGACTCCTATTTTCAACCAGATAACTAATGTCTTACGTAAACTCTCATGTTGACGTTGTCCTGTTTGGAGAATGACCTCTTATGACACACGAGACTTAGTACGTTATCCTTGCAATTTATATAAGAATCGCTGCTGTTCTGAAAACACAATTCTGTCCTTGACAACTTATGTTCCCCACTGAAGCACAACCATTTCTTGATGATCTGATGAGCCAACAACAATTCTCGCCTCTTTTTATCTCCATTTTAATAAGATGGCTGAGAACTTACTTTTTGATTATTTTTTTTTTTTTGGTTCTAACAATTTATCAAGACATGTTTATCTTCTAAGCGGACAAGTATGGATTTAAGCTAGACATGTGACTCTCACAAGTACTTATTATCAAGAGTACACTATGCTTTGATGTAGTCATATGTAAAAATGATGGTGTTCCAAAGTGAACAAGCATAAGCAAGTTAGATCGGCCTGTGATCATCAGGTGTGTTCATGTAATTCAGTAACGTATGAATTAATGAATCAACCATTCAGGAATTAAGGCTAACTATTTTGGCCCCAAAAAATCTTTTTTTTTTTTTTTCTCTTTCTTGCATGGGAAGGTGCAAGGGTTACGTGTAGAATTCAAACCGAATTTTTTAATGATAATTACAAAAACCTTTACCAAAACTCACATTTTCTTCAAGAAAAAAGATTCATTGAGGGCTTGTTCTTTTCATTCGGAAATATGGGTTGGTAAATAAATGAAATTAGGTGACATTAATTGAGTGGGTTGAAGTGGGTTAAAGTTGGTTGAAGTACGTTGAAGTGGGTTGATGTTGGTTGAATTGGGTAGAATTTTTTTTTTTTTTTTTTTGGGTATGATGGCTAGAAGTTGGTTAAAATAGTAGGAAGAGGATTGAAATTGGTTGAACTAGGTTGAAGTGGATTGATGTGGATTAAAGTTGGTTGAGGTTGGTAAATTTGAATTTACCAATGAAAAGAACAGGGCTTGATTTATAACATTTTTGCTTTTCGGTATGAATTGATCTGTAACATTTAATACAATTTCTTTCAACACAATCTCCCAGGATTTTTCCATGTTTGCCATGATTTCAGTATAACTTAATATTACAATCACAATGCCAAATATCTCATATAGCAAAAGAAGAAGATAAGAAGAGAAAATCCTTAAAAAGTGTACGTAGACCTTTGGGGTCCTTTTCCTTGGTGCACATAGAGCCTGTCAGTTTGTCACAACCAATTGCAAAGGCTACTGCTGGCTTCAGCCTCAGTCAATTAAGAATGGGTAAGCCAGTTTCTTCTTAATTCTCATGCGTTTATTTTCCGTGTAATATATATTCTACTGATTTTCCGTTCTCATTCTGTCAATTTCTTTTGTTTATAAAATCATTGGCTTGCTGAACTTGACAATGAAGATCAGAATTTCTCTCTCTCCCATCCCACACGCACCTTATGAAATAGTTAACTTATGGCCGTGGTGGATCTATAATTTAATGGTATCCAATTTTTAGTTTTCTTGAATTTTGTAAGTATTGATTAATTGTTATGGGGACCTATTTTCACATTTTATGGATTTTTGATTTTCTGCATAGAATTTTGGTGGCAATTCATAGCTAGTTTTCTTCCTTTGTTTTTTTTTTTTTTGGTGGCAAGGATAAGAACATTTCTTATTCACAAAACATCAAATGGTACCTATAAAAAAGACACTTATGCGAACTCAATGATAATGGCATCAAGTCCCCATGTTGTAGGCTGCATTTGCCCTTGGTTAAGACACATTGTATCGCTTGGAGAAGGCCTCCACCCTCTTAGGAATGCTACCTAAAAGGAAAATTAAATAATCTCTCTCCGTAACTAATGCTAGATTTAGGGATCCATTTCAACAACTTATCAAGTTGCATATCCGATCCCCTAGCAAGTGTTTCAAATTTTATGCCTAAGGGAAGATCATCATTTGTTCTATATAGATTGTTTAACATGTTCAATCTTGTATACAGAAAAGAAGGCAAAGAACCCACCATCATTGTTAATCTACTACTTAGAGGTACTCCTGCCTTTCTGCTGTCAAGTCTCATGCGCGAAAATGCTAGATGAAAGTGTGGTGAAATCTGCAGTATACTTGTCACCCGAGTTTGTCTTGAAACCTGGCCCAGTGGAGAACATATTGTACTACAACATTCAGTTCCCGAAGGGCCACATTGGCATCAAGAGTTTCAATGGTGAGGTTGTTGATGAGATTGGGTCTCCTGTCCCCCTTATTGAAACTTACATCCATCATTGGGCGGTTTTCGGGTACTATTATCGCGTTAGTAATAATTCAGATCTCATATTGGTAAGGAATAGTGGGGTGTGCGAGGATGATCTTCTTGGGCAGTATTTTGGTATGGCATCTGAAACCCGGAAAACTAAGACATATGTGCCTGAACCTTATGCCATTGAGGTTGGTAACCCGGCTGAAGTACCACCCGGGTATCAGGAAGGGTGGATTTTGAATGTTCATGCACTTGATGCTTGGGGAGTTTCAGACAGGGTTGGATGCAGAGACTGCAGATGTAAACTGTACAATGTCGCTAAAGATGAATCTGGGAAGCCCTTGAGCCGGGGTTACGAAGGTGGGTTTCACTGCTGTTATAATCAGACACAATGTGAGATGAAGAAAGGCGTCTCAGATTCGCCGAGGAAGCTGTACTTCAGATACACTGTGAAGTAGGTTGATTGGGATCACAACTCTTTTCTACCTGTTAGACAATACATCTTTGGTGTTACTGATACTGTGAAGAGTTCTGAAGATTCTAATGGGCCCACAACAAAGCATAACTGTAAGGTGAGGCTTGATTTGCTTTCCGTTCACTCTTTTTCATAGACCTCGCAAATGGGTTTTTGGTAAGTGGATCAGGTATTGAGCCAATTCAAAGTCTGATAATCATTAGTCCATTAGATTTGTCTTGAAAGTTGTTCAAGAACCATCTCAACCAAAAGCTTAAACTAATGGTTGAAGGCCTAAGAATATGTTTATACTCTAACAAAAATAATAGGAGTACAAGTCCAAGAAAATTTGACCCTATATTTTAAAGATGTTCAATTGCTCACTGTCTCGCAACAAAAAGAGATGCATGACAGTTCAACACAAGACGTTTTGCTTTTATTTTGCAATACATCTGATATCCTCTTCCCTGATTAATTTTGTACAGATCGAATATGAAGTCAAGCCTTGTTTACCGTCCACTGATGCATGCATCGACACCAGGAGGACAAGCATTGCCATCCCGAAAGGTGGATATGTAGTCTATGGTGTTGGCTTTCAGTACCCGGGGCGGACTGGTGCAGCTATCTATAGAAAGGTATTTGTCCACAAATTAAGCCGAAACTAAAACTTCATTTTCTGGTGCTTTCTAATGGAAGTATGCATTATGAAAAATGATTTAAGCATGCTGTAATTAACTTTCTTTGACTGTGGAACGGACTCAGGATGGACGGGTTGTTTGTGCTTCGATCCCAATCTATGGAAAGGGCGCCGAAGTAGGGAATGAGGCCGGGTACATTGTAGGAATGTCGACATGTTATCCTCAGCCTGGCTCAGTGCAGATAGGAGATGGGGAGACTCTGGTTATAGAATCCAACTATAGTAGTTCTCATAAACACACTGGAGCTGCAGGGTTTATCAAAATCATGATTGCTGATCGGCTGCCCAAGCAGAATTTCTGAGCTCATCATCTAGAACTAGCTGCGACATGTAGATGGTTTTGTAAACTGATGATGAACTCTGGATGGGTTGTGCATGCTTTTGCTGTTGAATAAAGAGAATGATTGGTACCAACCAAGGCATGATGAATAATTGTGAGTTCTAGTATAGAACAATATTCTAAAGGTCTATCCAGGGCTGTTCTTTTAGGCTGTAAAAAGTTCATTTGAGTTGGAAGAGAATTGAAGGAAAATGGAAAAATGATTGAAAGAACCTAATAGAGATTGGAGAGAAAGGAATAAGTTGGATGAAACTAGAGAAACTTAAGATCTGTGCATTCTGCTCGATCAGTCCATATGATACAGGACAGCTTGGTTTGAGTGACTCACCACGCATGATTTACAATGCGTAGTGTTGAGATATTTCTGAAAATTGTTAGTTCTTTAGGCCAAAATCCAATCCAAACGCTTCTAGATCAAGCTAGATCACATTCACGAGTTTAGGCAGATTTGACGTGAATCGTATTAGTTTTCATCATCTTCTCATTGTTGTGAATCATTATAGTCTTGTTTCAATGAAATTCTACCTAGCTTCGCAATGGAGTAAAGTTATCCCGCACTCGAAAATATAAAAGGATTGCCATATTGATCCAACTGATATAATGAATCATATCAATTTGACTTCGGGATAAAATTGATCTTTTTTTTAAGTTCTCTCTTTTTCAATATTAAAAAAGTCCAAGTTTAACAATCTACATTTTCTTCATCATATAGATCTAATATTTGCTAGTATTGAGCGGGCATAAAATGGGAAAACAAAATAGAACTTATAAGATCATGCAAATTCAACATCCAAAATACAAAAAGTGTAATTTTTTCATTCTTGGTAGTCTCCCAGCTGTGTTATGTGAAATCATATGAATCAAGTATACATACAGGGATGTCCTATTTATTTACTAGCTAGGAAGCAAACACAACATAGCAAGTAAAACATGCACATAACAAGAGCACTGCTTATTCATTACAAAGTAGAAAAGGATGAGAAAAGAACTGGGAGAAAGGTGTAGCCTCCCCTTTGCCAAATGACTTCCATGCTTAAAAAAATATTGCTGTTACTCACTTTCACTCACTTTCTTATATCCTTTTCTACTCCCACCCACCCTACACCTGTAATTTTCTAACGAAAAGAACATTGTGTTTATTGAAGCCGCTACATGAGTCAGGAGCCACATTGATTTAACAAAAGAGTTGACGACCGAGTTGAATCCGAGTCTCACTGAACCACCACCAAGATCTCAAGAAAGCTGAAGAGCACCGAGTCCATCTCAATGGCTGATTCAGAATCGCCATCGCCGTCGACAACAGACAACAACAGTAAGAAGAAGAATAAGCGCGGCGGATTAGAGATACAAGGCTACAAAATTGAGGGTTTATCAATCGGTGGCCAAGAAACTTGTGTAATCTTCCCTGGTCTCAACCTCGCCTTCGACATTGGAAGGTGCCCTCAACGCGCCATTGCCCAGGATTTCCTCTTCATCTCTCATGGACACATGGATCACATTGTATGATTTTGAATTAATTAACGGGTTTCCTCCTTTTGCTTTCTGTTTGTTCGACTGCTAAATGGTTAAATTTTATATGATTTAGTGGAGGGCAATTGGTTGTGTGTATGTGTGTTGTCATGTGGAAGCTGGAGTTGAAATTAGCAGTAGGAACTTCTTAACATTGGGTTAATGTTGAACAAAATGATAACTTTATTGATTAATGTTGAAATTTCTTATGCGTATTATATGTTAATCATTGATTGTGCGTTTAGGTTCCTTAAAACAGCAGCTTGAATTAAATTCACAGACTGCATCCTGCTAGTTCTCCTTACAACTTTAACCCTGATGATTCTGCATCTTTGCTTCACTGATTCTCTTTGCTTATGTGAGTGTATCTTGTGAATATCTCCCAGTGTTCAACATATTCGCTTCTCTTCTGGGTGACCAAATTCTTTTTTGGATTTTGAGTAGCGATGTGATCATGAATTTCATTTTTTTTACTGTTAGGGAGGATTACCCATGTATGTTGCAACTCGTGGATTGTTCTCTATGAAACCTCCGACCATTTTTGTGCCCAAAGCTATAGAAGAGCATGTGCAAAAGCTTTTTGATGTACACAGAGCAATGGACCAATCTGAGCTGAAGCATACTTTAGTTGCTCTTGATGTGGGTAATGTGCAAAAGTTAGATTAGAGATGTCATTGTGCCAGTAATTTGTTCACCTGATTTCCTTTGAATGGTGTTGTCCATCTGTTTTAAATATTGGCACCGCTTATGGTCTTCCAGGGGAAGAGATTTATATTCGGAAGGATCTCAAAGTAAAAGCATTTAAGACTTATCATGGCATTCCAAGCCAGGTAGCAACGTATTACCCTCATCCACCTTGTCTCTCTTTCCAAGTTCTCACATTGAGGACAACTATATAGGGCCCTGCTTGAGCCATATTTGGATTTTATTGCTATCCTATCTTGCAGGGTTATGTAATTTATTCTGTTAAACAGAAGCTCAAGCCAGAGTATCTTGGCCGTTCTGGGAATGAGATCAAAGATTTGAAGTTTTCTGGTGTAGAGGTTTGTTTGGGTGGTTATGTTTTCAACTAAGAATTGCTACTGAATAAATTATTGAGCTTGTTGTTTTGTATTTTAACCTGGTGTGTAAAGTAAATATTGAGATGAAAGGATAGATTAACTCAATCATTAGTCTTCCCTTTGTCTGTCGACGTTGTTAGTGCTTCCAAGTTCTGAGCTTACTTGGAATTAGCCATACCTACATCGAAGTGTCTGATGCAAGTCCTTCTTTTAATTATGTTTTTTTTTAATAATTGTGCTTTTTTAGGCTACAATGGACAGATGAACGGTCCGAGTGTCCTTACCTACCTCAGAGTTTCATGTGTCCAACATTAGTCGTCCCTCTTTTGCAATGAGTTATATTTTGCTCTCTGCCTCTTCGTCATCTATGATTTCGCTGTCTTTTGATCTTCCTTTCCAAACTTGCCGTCATAATGGATGTATGATTCATTTTATCCAGGGTTTATTTCTTGTTTTCTTGGAGGGATTAACAGTTTCAAGAACAATCTTACGATCATCTATCTTTCTTATTTCTTCTTTTCTTGTGCGGATTAGTTGGGGTCAAGAATAATCTTAAGATCATCTATATTAACAGTTTTCATTTCCACAATATGTAAGTTACATTCAATGATAGAGTTGAAGTTGGAGTTAGATGCTTGGACTCTATTTCCAAATAGTGTGCATGCTTGGATTTCATACATTGTGCACAGCTATTTAAAGTTGTTTATAGTCCAAACTCCTCCCCCCACCCCACTCCAGATCCCCCCAAAATTGTTTGAAAGATAAAGTAGTGAAGGAGTGACTGGTATGTGTGGTTCTTTTTGAAGAGTGTGGCTCTACACACTTTTTTTTAAAGGATGTGGTTCTGATATTGGCAGATCACTGATACCGTCACATCAGCTGAAATAGCTTTTACTGGAGACACTATGGCTGACTTCATTGTTGACCCGGCTAATTCTGAAGTGCTGAGGGCAAAGATTCTTGTAATGGAGGTAACCCATTTTGTGAAACATTTAAGAATCTAATTTTATACGGTTGGATCAACTGTAGGACTTTTGTGTGCATTTCTGTTATATGTGGGGTTGATAGTAGAATTATCCACTGGCCTGTATTGGTCATAGTATTGATAAACATAAATTTCTCAGTGATATGCATTGCAAATTTTATTCAGCTATTTGGGTGATCTAAGTTTTTGTGGCTGAGCTTTATTTTGTTTCCTGTCTCACTCATTCCTTTTGCTGCAATGCCTTTCTGCAATTTTTCCTTGGTCAAGGCAAGTATGGTAATTACATGCAAAGTTTTGCTTTTCCGTTTAGGGAACAGTGATAAGGTGTTGGTGAAGAAGGGAGATGTACAATCATGGCCTCATAAGTTTCCTCCTCTCTTCATCACTATCTTCCCTATCCCACCGTGCCTCTCCCCATTCAAGGTTTTTTCTTCATTATATGTCCTACATGAAAATCTGAAATGACAATGAGTTCCGAATCTGTTGGATTGCATCTGTTTATGACTAAATACCATGGTCAATGAGTTGGCGCTTGCATTTTGTATCTTTTTATTTTTAGTTGTCCTTCCCATGTTTGAAACATAAGCAAGTTCTCCAAACACTTGAACCAAGAATCTGTATCTTGGATACGTCATAACTAATCCCTGTTGCCAAGTTTGTGACGTGGCAACACATTCAACCCATTCAACCCGCCTGTTCTGGACTTGGATTAAAAAAGCCCGAGGCGCAAAAAAGCGCAAAGGATCTTAGGGCCCCGGGCGCGGGCTTTTTAGACGCGAGACGCACTTTTACTAAAACAATGCTTGAAGATCATTCCAAAACCACATTTCTTCTAAAATCAGCTAGATAATGGCATCAAATAAATGATTTTCACCAACTACCAGAAAAAAGAGAATCAATTAAACACGATGAAATACAATTAAAGCATTAAACACAGCTCAATTAGATTACTATAAATTGAACCCCAAAAACATAATATATGCTGCCAGCATGCCAGGAAGAGAGAGAGAGAGAGAGAGAGAGAGAGAGAGAGAGAGAGAGAGAGTCCGAGAGAGAGAGAGAGGGAGAAAGATTAAGAAGCACAAAAAAAAAAGCAAGGGCTCAGTACCATTGTAGCAGTGGAAGAGACACCATTTTCGACCTCCTTAAAGCCCCCCCCAAAAAAAACAAAAGGAAACAAAGAAAAACCTTTCATGGCTGTCCAATAACAGAGGAGGAGGATGAAGAGAGAAGTTTGAAAGAGGACAAGAGAACAAAGTATTTATTAGATTGTTGTCACAAGGGTTAGGGTTTCCAGCTCCAAAGTCCAAACTCATGTTCAGTAGTAGCTATACGCTTAGTTTACTTCTAGTAGTATCTTGATTCAAAGGTTTCCACAAACAAAAAGAGGGGTCGAGGCCCCTTAAAGGTTTTTTCCCTCAAATGGTCTGTTTTAATCTATAAAGCGTGGGCTTCATGGGCTTTGAGCCTTGGTTTGAAGAGAAAAGCCCAAAAAAGCGCAGGCTTTAAGAATGGACTGAGCTTGACCCATTCCAAGGCGCAAGAGGGTGGGCTTGGGGCTTTTGTGAGCCTAGGGGCGCGCTTTTTTAAACATAGGTTCTGGAAGGATAAGTTCGATATCTTTCGCTTCGCAGACTTGCTTTCGCAGGGACTACTTTGACATATTGATTGCAAACTGTGTTTGCTCCTGTGAGATTCAGAAGATATGTCAAGGTGAATAAGTCATACCCTTTTTATGTTTCCATGCAGTGCACTTTCTTGGAGAACACAATTCCAGTGGAGCATGCAAGAGAATATGGACATATACACCTTGCTGAGGTACTTTTGACTCTTTTCTCCTTCTGTAGTGGTGTATTAAAAGGGCATCTAATGATTTGCATCCGATGAACATCCAGGTGATCCAATATGCCGAACTGTTTCAGAATAAAGCAATTCTTCTTATCCACTTCTCAGCTAGATATCAAGTGGATGTAAGTAACTGAACTTTTCAAACCTTTCTTTGTTTATTAAGTGCCCATAAATCTGTGACTTCTGTGCAACTGAACAATGTTGCACAAGATATAGGCATTTATTCATATGCTATGTTACTCGGACGCGGTATGGGTCTATGATACGGATACGTGAACAAGTGTTGGGCTTGGCTGTTTTCAGCAAAATTTGCAGATTGTCATTGTAATTTGAAGTGTCAAGTGTCATTCCCTTGTCCGAGTGTTGAGGTCCGACGCAGGTATGATAGGGTAGAATGAAGAGTCGGAATAACATAGCTATATGTGTGGACTCCCAAACTAGAACTAGAGGATTAGCTGAATAGGCATTGGATTTTAGTTAATAACCATTATTCAACATTGAGCTAGCTTCTAAGATCTCTATTAAACACAGCTAATTAAATGTCTTAGTTCTGAAGGTGATATGGTGAACTGTTTCTTTTGGAACAAATTGGGGAGGTCAAGCTAAATAAAATTTTAATTTTATTATTGAACATTGAGGTTATTTATTCTTGGATCTATGTTGAATACAGTTAATTTGTGGTTGGTTCTAGTTCTAAAGCTGATTGGATGCAGCGTTTATCCTTGAACGAGAAGGGGGGAGGAGGAAAAGGAAAAGAGAAAAGAAAGGAAAAAAATTAAAGAAAAAGAAGGAAAATGTGAATGCATCTTGCATTTCTACTAAAGTGGAACATTTCTATTACCAGAAGTTTGTGTAACACACTTTATGTATCTATGTTTAGGGTCACCAATTTTGGGGATTTCTTGGGACTGTAAAAATCTGTTTGGACTAGGTGGTTTGCAATGTTTTACTCATGTTTATCTATCACGTCAGAATAGTAGTTCTACTTGACTTTCAATGAATATCAAAAACTAAAGAGAACTGGTGGTAATGCGTTTCACTGATCGACAGTGGACAATTCATGAAGATAACCCAAAAATAAAGCAAGGCAATCAGAAAGAAAAAGGGATAAATAACATGCCAATACTTCAGGATGCTATAGCTGGTGCCCCCCCCCCCTTTCCCTTTTTTTTCCATGTTTTCATGTAACTTTTTACATCGGGTACTTCGGCTAACCCTTTTTGGATTCTTGTTAAAATCCTTGCCATATGCAGGCTATGCTTATAAGCTAGGTTGACTTCTTAATTTGTCCATTTGAATATTTGATTTTAGAGAATTGGGTTTGAATGGTCGCTTGCATTGATTAGCAACCACTGCTTATCATCCTTGTTGATTTCATGAATAATGCTATTTAGATGTTGGAATCTAGCGTGTTTAATTGAGAGCTTTGGCAGGAAATTGAAGCAGCATTGTCCAGGTTGCCTTCAGCATTCACCAATCGAGTATTTGCATTGACGGAAGGGTTTTAATAGGTCTTCAAAAATTCTGGGAGCTGTAGGATGCTTTCGTTTAAAATTCTGAGTTGAGATGTAAAATTTTTCCCCTTTCAGTTTTTTCTCTTGCTTCTAGCTCTGGATATGACGGCTTTCTATTTCTTGAAATGAAGTTGAAACGATGCATAGAAATCCAATTGTAGAGTTTATTCCAGCAAAAGTGTAGGGTTGTTTACAGTTCATCCTTGGAATTTGCCTTCCTCTTGTCAACAGGTGAAGTCTGAAGCTATCAATACATCATCAAACTCAATCTATCTGTTTCCATTACATTTTGTTTGTTAACTGGCCTATCATTGTCTAGAATCTGTCTTTTCCTTGGTAGGTAGGCATTGTGATGGACCATGCTTCAGCTGCTTGATGATTGTGGAATACCTGCTGTGGATGTTGACTTGATCATTTCTTGTGGCATGACGTTGAACAACCACCTGAAGGAGGTCAATTTCTTTCCATACTTCTCAAAACATACTATGTTTGTAAGATTTTTTGCGTGCTTATCCTTAAGAAATGCAATATTTTTGTAAGAAATTTTACTTAATTGCTTGAATAGAGGTGATTATGTTTGAATGCCATCATGCCGATTGCTGAATATAACATGGAGCGGTGGTATTGGTATTAATTCAAGCGCTATAATTGTAATTTTTTTTTGGGGGGGGTGTGGTGTGGTGGGGGTTGCAAATCAAATGAGGTGATGCTTCTTGGAGTATATAACTCTGCCCTACAAAGGAAAATGATGAAAATGGCAATTACAGTCAACTGCCTGTATTGTTGACAGGGGTCTGATTACTTTGTGCAGGGCCTGCGGGTCGATCCACATTTGATACTTTTTCATAGAGAGTTCGAGCCTAGCAAGGAAATTGGTTGAGGATGGACGCTAGGTTTGACTGGAAAATTGTTGGGGCCTGCCCTGATTTTCAACAGGACTATTTCTATTATCATCCATCTTATCTCTGTACAATTTACTGCCCTGCTCGCATATGTATTGATTCTCATACTCAGTTTCTACTGGTAGGTAGATTATGTTGCATGTGTTAGCGATCAAGCCGCATATGCATGCAGTAGACAAAAGCTTCACGTTCTAAACTCGTCATTCATCAGGTGAACTTAGCAGGCTAGCAGCTATACTCCCAACTCCCTAAGGTTGAGAAATGACCCCCCCTCCTTCGGGTACAACAATAACAATTTTCAGTATAGATTATACTTTCACAAGGGCTAACGGCATTCTGATACACACAGTTTTATCCCTTTTTGTTATACATGTTGATATATGGCTGCTAGTTATTTGAACTCCCCCCCCCCCTGGGGGGCATTTATGCAGGTGAATAGGAAACAGAGTTATGGTGGAAATTCAAACTAATTGTGTGTTTCTGTTTTCATATTTCTCAAATTCTCTGGTTGTATACTTGTATTCAACAATAATATCTGGAGTAATGATCGTTGTTTTCTTTAGTTTTAACACCTTTTTTTTTTGGGTAGTGTGCTGTACTAACCTCGAGAATTAAACAAATACAAAATGGACTAATAATCTGAAAAGAATTTGCATCTTAATGCATCCAAACTCCAAGGTGTAGTAGGAAATTGGGGGTAGATTAAAAATTCAAATGATTAATATTGGTTCCAGCTTCCAAGGATACATTGTAAAAATGATATTGCAATTTGAGAATGAAGTAGAAGCTGGACGCTGTAATTAAGGTGATTTTGCTCAGTAGCCTTTTCACTTCAAATGATTTTTCCTCGGCTTTATTCCCATCTCCCTCTTCAAATCAGATATTTAAATTTGAATCAAATTTAAATTGAACAAATTGATGAGACGATTGGAGGAAAAAAAATTTTTTTTTTTCAATACTCAATATCCAGTTAATTTTGTGCTCCATAAAACCTAAAAGTTTGTTAAACTTGAGTGAAGTAAATGAAGACAATACATAAGAGGAAAAGAAAATATCTCATTGTACTTCTGACCTAAAAACTAAACTATCGGATTGCGTAGGGTAAACTTTTTGAGTGTTACTACTAGAAATTTGAAATATAGGCTTAAATTCACTAACGCTCAGGCCACCAAGCGAATTCCACGGGTCTGAGCCCAGCCCACCATTTTGAAAACAGCACGTCCCAAGTAGTGGGAGTACATCAGTTAAAATAAAACACATAAAGATAAAAGATAAACGTTGAAAAGGGCATAAGCAAAATCTAGAGAAGCCATAGATGCCTAATTTGGGAATCTTGGATACGGATTTTTTTAATTTCATCTTGAAGATTTTCAGTTTTTCACCATTTGGAGTTATCCAGTCATGACTTGTTTTCACCAACTCATGTAAATTTTTTTTTTTTTTATGAAACTCTTTTAGATTAAAAAAAATAGAAAGTGAGATTATAATAGCAATATGTTTTAATACGTTTCACTGTTATGAAATATGAGGAAGTCTATTTATAAAATATATTTAAGAGGGGATCCAAAGTAAGACAAACCAATAAAAAATAAATGGGCATTTATAATTTACTGGTATAATTAGAGATGGAAAAATTTGACCCGATATGATAATTTCACCTGAATCCAACTTGAAATTATCGAGATAAACTCGAATCCAACATGAATCGAATTGATTTCAACCCAAAGTCGATACAATTTGATTCTTTTACTTAAAAATATGTTATTTTTAACTTTAAGTAGATTTTAACTATTTACAATACTGATACAAAATTAATCTATTTATTAAATAAGTTAATACAAATCGACTCATCACAAAGCTCTAGACAAAACAAAATATCTCTCTCGATGTTCACTTAAGTAACGCAGATAAAAACTTGGCAGTTGAGTGTTCAAGAGGCTTCCCAAGCCTTGGTGCACATTCTAGACTCGAAACACCCTAGTTGTCTGGAGATTGCGACGTGGCCCCCTTTCTTTCTTGTTAATTTATACAAGCTTTCCTTTATTTAAAGCTAATCGTGTCAGCGACAGAATCAAGTATAACGGGACTAGTACGTTTGCGCTCTCCAGAAATTCAAGGAAACACACATCTAGCTAATTACAGCCTACATATATTCATCTCATTCTCATCCACTCTCCGTATACATCTTGATCAGTCCGTTGGTTCAATATTTTTAGCAACCATGGCTATGAGGATGGCGGTGGTGAGTCCTACTACTTAATTCTTTTGTCCATTTTTCAATTTAAATTCAAGGTTTTTCCTTATAGTTATGTGGGGTTGATTTGGCAGGCAAAGAATCTGATCAAGGGGATGTTACAGAAGCAAGTAGGCCAACAGGTGCGTGAAATAGGGTCATCCCCATGCGCAGAGAGGCTCAAAAAGGCAACCCCAATGCACATGAGACCCCTCAGAGAGCAATTCTTCCCCAAGGGCAAGCCATTCGGAGACTACGTGCCCGTCTACGTGGCACTGGGTATGATATCGCTTTCGACTACGCTTGGCCTCCACGTGGCGACGCAGCATTTGGCCTATGATCCCGAGGTCCACCTCAACAAGGCTCGCCGTGAGACCATCCCCGAGATCGTTGAGCCTGAGAAGGTGGCCCATGAGTCGGAGGAGTACATCAGGAAGTCCTTGTTCAGGAAGGTGGCTCATGTTCAGGAGTTTCAGACTGCGCTTCCTGAGCCCATCCATCGCACGTGTCTGCTTGAAAAGTATGGCTCTCTATCTCTCTGATTAATTTGCTTAATCCAATCATTTAATTTCCTTCATTGGTGGCGTTTAAAGTTAGTAAGAAACTACTATGAATTGCTGAGGACGAGTTCTCACGAGAAATTTTTGTGGGATGATGTATGTTTGGCAGGGAACCAGCGGTGGAGTCTCTGAAGGAAATAGGGGTAGAGCCAGTCTTGGATAACGGCTTGCGTCGTTAGATTTATGCATCCTTGAATGATGTTTGTATAAGGAGTTTACGCAGGTCGAAGTTTGCTCTGTTTTTCTTCGGTTCAGTTTTTTCTTCCCATTTTGTGCATGTAATCTACCGAAAAAGAAGATATAGAAAATGCTTCCTTTATGCAAGTGGGGAACTATGATTGCAAATGTAATTTGCCTTTCTTTTTAGATTTAACCAGCCTGGAGTGTACTTGGATCAATAAGATTGCAAATATTAGAGTTACAAGTCTCTAATAAGACTTGGATGTTTCTCTCCCAAGTTTCAGTTGATAGATTTTAATATGCTACTAATACCTTCAGACTTGGGCACTTAGGGCGTGATATAGAACATAGTGGAACACGAATCCTAAGATGAACAGGATTGTACAGCACTTTGAAAGTCATACCGAAATGAGTCCAAGGTGATTTAGCTTCACTAAGTCCAGCTATTTTTTGTAGTAAATGTTGGTCGGATTTGGTTAGTTAAATCACCTTAGAGGAGGGGGTTAAATAGGGTGATGATTAATATCACAAATTAATCAAGTAAAGAGTGGAAAGATGAACGTAGATAAGACATAAGTAATTTTTACCGATGTTAGCATCAACCAAGCTTAGTCCCCGCGTCTAGAGTTTCCTAATTCTGGGATTAACCTAATTTTATTAGGAGGGATTATTACAATTCTAGAGTACACTTACTTTAAGTTTCAAGCTATAAGTTGATCCTTCAACAAGTCGTTGGTAGAGTTGACCCTTCAACTCTATGATCTCACCCAATTTACAATTTGAACAATACAATGAAATGTAATATATATATAAAGAAGCAAATTCAAGCTCAAGGTATGCCTATAAGCTCTTGAGTAATGTGTATATCAATGAGTGTTTGCTCTCTCTTTTTTGTGTTCTCTTGCTGCCAATCTCCTCCCCTTTTATAGATGAGAGGTGTAAAGAAGAGTGGAGAAAAATATGGCATGTGATCGTTGCACATCTTGTGAAAATCAAATCTTCATGCCTGATTTCAAGACCTTGAATTGGCATTTCAAGCCTTTGATTTTTTCTGTTCTTGCTCAAGTACTTCCAACGGATACTTTTCTTGATTTAGGCTGAATATCTTGGCTGGCGATATTCTAAAATCATTCCTAATTTGCAGCATAATCTTCCAAGATATTCTATTACAAGATATTATCATATTAAGAGCAAATCTTTGACATGTTCAAATAGAGCTCTATAATCTTAAATTCAAATTTGAATCACACAATATAATATCATAAAGATATCATGTGCAAATTTAAATATTAAACAATGTCAAAGACATTGTGACACTTAATATAAAATCAATCTAAGTAATATTAATATTTCAACATCCACTTCAAAAATATAGTACATTTAAACAATAACAATTATTAAGATCATTAATTATAATATGATAAATGTATTAATTGATTAATCCCTTTTTATCTTTCATCAAAACATATTAAAAAACTCAATGTGAGCTGTTAAAAAAGCTAACAATCTCTCTCTTTTTGATGAAAGACAAAACCTAATAAAAATAACATATCCATACAATTTTAAATGGCACGCTATGAAAAGTTTTCTAAATACTTCTTCCCCTTTTTGTATTTCATCAAAAAGGTAGCATAAGAGGAGAAAGAAAAAAATTGAAGCACAAAAATTATGACAAACGCATATAGCTCTCCTTTAACAAATCAATAACATATAAAGATACTCCCCCTCAATATAAGGGTTTTAAACACTAATATTTTGATCAATAATATATCCTAATATGCATGCATTGACTTAATTTTTTTATTGCAAGGGATCAACATGTTAATATAACAATTCTCCCCCCTTCAAGAGTAAATCAAGATTATCAAAAAATCATCAAGTACGCAATATAATTTTCCCTTATAAAAAGAAACAATGTCATTTGTGTGAGTGCTAGGGAGCATAACATTATGGACAAATAGGTTGAGAACATCGACAATATATCATTTATGCATAAAGATAATCACATGACATAATAGCGTAAGATATGACATAATATTAATCTTGCAAAGATGACACCACCTTTCATTTGGTAAGAATTCAAATTTTGATTTCTATTCATGTTGTTGAAATAAAGAAAAAAATCCAACCCTTGATTCAATCATACTAAAATTTTCAGTTTCTGTCTACAGTTCAAGGCCTTGGACTGTATTTCAGGGCCTTGAAATCTGAGCAACGACAAAATAGATAAACTTACCTTATTTTTACTTTTGGCAAACCATAAGTACTTACCATATGCCTTTGCGAAGCTCCAATATGTCCTTGTCTACTTAAGTTTTCAAGAAGATCAAATGCTATTGAAAATTTGTTATTAGTACATAAATGAGGAATCAATAATATCCCACGAACATGCGCATTCCTTTTTGATTTCTTCAAGGATGAAGTTGCTTGACCAAAACTTGAACCCTTTTCTTCTTGTATTCAAAATTATTAGAAGTAAGAAAAATTAATGAGGTAAAATTTTTCTTTCTCTCAATCTTGACACATTTTCTTGATTTAACACCACAATCAAGAATTTTTGAAAGTTGAAAATTTGGTGTGGTATTTAAATCATAAAAAATGTGACAACTTGGAGAAATATTATTATTTGAAAATTCAATTATGGATGTTACCTCATCCTTACTACTTTGAAGAATAGATGAATAATTATTTTTCTCACCATTTTCAAGAAATTCTTCAATTTGGGCATGCTTGACATCATTATGTATAAACCGTTGAATTGGATCATCATTTTCATGTTCATGCTCTTCATGTGGTTGGTGATTCTCAACTTGCTTAACATTTCCATCCATGATTATTTCGTCCTGCGTCACAAATTCGCTTAGTATCACATTTTGATTAGTACCATATAAATTATAAAGAGTCTCCCAAATTTCCTTGGCACTATCACAATGTGAGATAAGCTCATAAATATCAACAGTGAGAGCACAAAATAAAATGTTTATAGCTTTAAAATTTTTGGATATCTGCTTGTAACCATCTTCAACATATTCATCTTCCAATTTCTCAATAACTATTAGGCCTTTGACTATGATCTCCCAAAGATCGAGACCCTTGTGCTTGATATAACGTTCCATTGTTTCCTGCTACAAAAAATAATTAGTACCTTTAAAAAGTGGAGGGCAATCAGAGTCAAAATCATAACTAACCATGAGATCGAACTATTAGACGGTAAAGTCTTTAAAAAATAGTACTAGCTCTGATACCAATTGTTGGCCAGATTTGGCTAGTTAAATCACCTTAGAGGAGGGGGTTAAATAGGGTGATGATCAATATCACAAATTAATCAAGAAAAGAGCGGAAAGATGAATGTGGACAAGACACAAGCAATTTTTTACGAGGTTAGTATCAACCAAGCTTAGTCTCCGCCTAGAGTTCCCTAACTCTAGGATTAACCCAATTTTATTAGGAGGGATTATTACAACTCTAGAGTATACCTACTCTAAGTTCCAAGACCTAAGTTGACCCTTCAACAAGTCATTGGTAGAGTTGACCCTTCAACTCTATAATCCCACCCAAATTACAATTTGAACAATACAATGAAATGTAACATATATATAAAGAAGCAAATTCAAGCTCAAGGTATGCCAATAAGCTCTTGAGTAATGTGTATGCCAATGAGTACTTGCTCTCTCTTTTTTGTGTTTTCTTACTGCCAATCTCTTCCCCTTTTATAGATGAGAGGTGTAAAGAAGAGTGGAGAAAAATATGGCATGTGATCGTTGCACATCTTGTGAAAATTCAATCTCCATGCCTGATTTCAAGGCCTTGAATTGGCATTTCAAGCCCTTGATTTTTTTCTGTTCTTGCTCAAGTACTTCCAACGGCTACTTTTCTTGATTTAGGCTGAATATCTTGGCTGAGAATCTTCTAAAATCATTCCTAATTTGCAGCATAATCTTTCAAGATATTCTATCACAAGATATTATCATATTAAGAGCAAATCATGTTCAAATATAGCTCTATAATCTTAAATTCAAATTTGAATCACACAATATAATATCATAAAGATAACATGTTCAAATTTAAATATTAAACAACGTCAAAGATATTGTGACACCTAATATAAAATCAATCTAAGTAATATTAACATTTCAACATCCACTTCAAAAATATAGCACATTTAAACAATAATAATTATTAAGATCATTAATTATAATATGATAAATGTATCAATTGATTAATCTCTTTTTATCTTTCATCAAAACATATTAAAAAACTCAATGTGAGCTTTTAAAAAAGCTAACAATAAAGATATTAATATGGTGTTTGATTGGATGTGTTATAATATAAATTTATAATTATGTAATCTATAATATTATGATAGCAATCGTTGAAAAATTGTAGAATAGTATAATAAGAGTGATTTGCGAAGATTAGTATGATTCACACTGTTAAATTAATTTACCTACTCAATCGAAGTTGTTGAAATAGCTATTTTGTTCGACGAAAATAATAGTAAAAACTGAGCAAAAATTACTTGCACTATATTTTGACTTTGAAAAAAAAAATGGTGATTCTTCTATAATTGAAAAAAAATTTCAATTATAGTAGTTAAAATCATTTGCATTTCTTGATTTTCTTTCTTAAAATTTGGACAGTTAGTTTTTCTAATAGAATCATTAGTTTTTCTAATTAATCTTATCTGATATATAATCGGCTTAAAATTATCTGCAGCTTTCCTCGCGACATCTTCTCTCTCTCTATCTCCCCACTTCGCCATATCTAAAACTCGGTTTTGATTTTCTGATTCGTCAATTTCTTTTTTCTTTTATTTGTTTAGTAATAGGTAAATTTTTCTCTCTTCAATGGTAGATGAAATATGGGTCACATCAATCTACTTATAACCTCTTCCCCCTTTCCTATTCCATTTTCATGAACTTAATTTAATGCTGGAAGTTGGATGGAGTTTCCCAATTAGCACTAAAAAGAAATGCTCAACTTCCATAATGGCTTTCACTAGCACCATCCTCATCTACTCGGAAATCCACGTTAAAAAAAAATGAGCGAATTTGAACTTGGTTACTATTTTAGACGATTTACTTTGTAAATTGACATTATGGTTGCTGAGTATTGAAGAGTAGTAGAATGCATCAATCTGTCGCCATTGTTACTGGTCTGAAGCTATATTATTCCATGACTATTACTTAGAACAACAGTCAAGAACATTAATTTTTGGTGGCCAAGCTGTCATCACGTACAACCAGACCGTATAATTGAGAAAAGGAAGAAAAATTAATTAATTGCTCATCAATTGAAGTAGAAATTGAAATCTCCAATAATGAAATTTCATGCTTAATGTCAACGGTTCAAATTTTGTAACTACTATAATTGAAAATAAAATTATGGTAGACTTTATGGAAAAAAATCGTTGATCAATATGAGTAAGTAACGTGAAAAACTTTTCCACCCCAACTTTCCAATCCTCTCAATCTCCGATTTTTCTCTACAACTGAAATATCCTCTTATTAACTCTCTGTCGTTGGTATAGAAAAGTATCTTTTTTTTTAATTATAAGAAAAGCTAAAAATCCATCCAGTAACTTTGTATGCTTGCATTTTGTAAGTGAATAGCCCCCTTTCCCTTTCAATGTTATGGCGTGCTAGAATTGCCTATATACTGCTCCTGCTCCTGCTCAATCATCTTCTGTATCAGGATTCTAATTGATATTGGTATTGTTCCTCAGTGTGTGACTCTTAGCAAAACTAAAAGGATTTTTTCTAATGCGGATGCATGTTATCACATGGATTGTAACTTTTAGGAGGATGTAGTAATGTGTTTGTAATTTCTTTTACTTGATTCAAAATCTCATTACATAATTGAGATGATTACTTTGATTAATTGTTTATTGTGTTTCTTTGATGATTTTTATATGCCTTCAAGGTCAGATTATACAACGTGAGAAATGAACAGCCATGAAATTTACTTTTGTTTTTGGGTTGGATTTGAAGGTCTTGCAACATTACCATTCTTTGCAGATATTACAAATGGCGATGCTAATTGATAAGAAGGGGGAAGCAAATAACTCATTAGAAGAAACAGATGGGTTGTTCAGTATAGTGAAGCGAAGCTTGAGCCTTATAGAAGAATTTATGTATAATTTTCTATGTTTATAACTCCATGGAGGTCTATAACATGTGTTATATTGTTGGAAATTTTCTGTATGGGTTATCATAGGGAGCAGAATATGTTAGATACGTTATAGTGTAAAATTTGTAAACCATAAAAGTTGATGCATAATGCATAAACGTATGAGTTCAAAAAAGAAAATGACTTTATTTTGAAAGAGATTTGGATGTCTCTAATTATTCTTGAAGATGGCGTCATCTAATATAAAAGAATTAGTATTTTTCGCTTATAACTTGGCGAACCTATTTCAAATGTGAGTGATACATGATCCCAATTGTCTCACGTTATGTGATGATTATTTCATTAATCAAGACCTACTTTTAATGCGTTAGTTTTCCTTTCTCAGATATAATCCACTTATAACATAACTTAGTGAGATTTGAGGCTACAAAGACTTCACCTCAAAGACTTCACTGGGAGGGGAGAAGGATTCGATTCCCAATTAAAGTTTCCATTGATTGAAAAAATCAATTTTGCTACTTATATGATTAAGTAAATCAGAAAATGTTATATCTGAATGTTCAGAAAATATTTACGCGACAAATGATTTTATAAAATGAGTATTCTATAGTTTTTAGATTAAAAATTCACTTAAAAGATATTCCGTGCATTCTACGGATCTATACTAGTTTATGGTAATTACAATGTATTTTTTTATCTGCAATTTTTTTTACGATCAAACTAGTAGATCATGAAAGCACAATCTTAAATGTGATTATATTATAAAACTGCCTATATTCAGCTAAATATTACCTAAATCTTTACCAATGATACGATAAAGAATTACCTACTGGCTCATGCACTCCTCTGCTCAGGCTAGTAAATTACCATGTGTATAAGTGTGTCCAGTTTGAAAAGGTATCGTCATTGATTATGGTCGTTAGTTAATTAATGCTAGTTTTCATAATTTATTTAGAGGGGTGTAAAAAGCGGCTCCATCTTAAAAAGAAGGAATAGAATCTTAACCTTAAATCAATTAGAATACATTAATATCATTGTTTTTTTAACATTATTAGTTGGGCGTGGTTAATACAATTATCGATATAGCAAAGATATGCGACTACTATATTTTATTTTGGTCTTGGATCCTCCATTTTACTGGAATTGAGCTACTATTAGGCTAAGAAGGAGTAGAGCTCTCCATTCACAAGACTTAAACCTGAGATCTTGTTTAAAGGAAACGATGTCAAACAACTTGAACCAACCTGTATTAGTATATGCGACTGCTGTATATGAATATAACTTTTCAACTAGAATTTACATAAAATGCTCCTAAAGAGTTAAAGACCATTAGGATTACACATGGATAATAGCTACAAATCAAGCAAGTATGGGTCATGTTAATTTTGAGGACATTAAGAATCTCAAGTTGATTAAAGAGTCCCTAAGGAAGATGACAAAAGGAAAGGTAGAGGGACCAGATCAAATTCCGGTGGAAGTGTGGAAGTGTTTGGGTGAAGAGGGATTGAAGTAGCTAGCAGAACTCTTCAATGTTATTTTTAGGACTGCAAAGATGCCAAGAGAATGGAGGTTTAGTACAGTCATTCCATTGTACAAGAACAAAGGTGATATTCAGGATTGTAATAATTATAAGGGTATTAAGTTGCTGAGTCACACCATGAAGTTGTGGGAGAGAGTGATTGAGAAAAGGTTGCAGAAGGATATCTCGATAACAGAGAACCAATTTGGTTTTATGCCTGGCAGGTCAACCACAGAGGCGATTTACCTCCTTAGAAAGCTCATAGGATTGTACAGAGATAGACAGGTAGATTTTCATATGGTGTTCATTAACCTGGAAAAGGCATATGATAGAATCCCGCGTGAGGTGTTATGGAGATGTTTGGAAAAGAAAGGAGTGTCTCTGGTGTATGTTCGACTTATTAAGGATATATATGAGGGAGGTAGGACGAGTGTTAGGACGCCAGGAGGGGTTATCAACGACTTCTACATTGGTATGGGCCTGCATCAGGGTTTTACTTTAAGTCATTTTCTTTTCACTTTAGTCATGGATGAACTTACAAAAAGGATTCAAGATGAGTTACCCTTGTGTATGTTATTCGCAGATGACATTGTTCTTGTTGATGAGAGCAGGGAGGGAGTTAATGGAAAACTGGAGCAATTGAGACATACACTAGAGTCTATAGGCTTTAGAATCAGTAGATCGAAGACTGAATACCTTCATTGCTGTTTCAATAGAAGGGAAGATGCGAGGGGAGAAGTCACCATTGAGGAGATGCAGATACCAAAGATTGAGAAGTTTAAATATCTAGGTTCGATCATTCATCATAAAGGGGACATTGACGAAGATATTAACCATCGCATGAAAGTGGGCTAGTAAAAATGGAAGTATGCTTCAGGTGTGCTGTGCGATAAGAGAATGCCTGTAGGACTAAAAGGCAAAGTTTATCGTATGGTAGTTAGACTTGCTGTGTTATATGGATCAGATTGTTGGCCTATAAAGAAGAATCAGGTTCAAAGGTTAATGGTAGCAGAGATGAGGATGATTAGATGGATGTGTGGTTATATGAGAATGGATAGAATTAGTAATGGAGTGATCAGAGACTTGGTTAAAGTGGTCCCCATCGAAGATAAGTTGACAGAAATAAGACTCAGATGGTTTGGCCATGTGAAAAGAAAGAGTGCAGACACTACGATGAGGAGATGTGAGAGAATTAACATCCCAAGAGGTAAAAGAGGGAAGGAACGACCAAAGAAGAGTTTGGACGAGGTGATTAGAGAGAACTTAAAAGTTGTAGGGTTAATGGAAGACATGGCTCAGGATAAGAGACTATGGTAGGATAGGATCAAGATCTTAGATCGCAGAGAGTTAGCCTCGTAATTGGTCTCTCACTTGCAGTAGTATGAGTTTGGTTGTGGCTTTTTTGTATGTCATATTTGCATGTAGGTAGTTCATGCACCTGGAAAGAGACATTGTTTGTCTACCTCTGTTTGTCAAGATACAATTTTTTCCTCTGCCTTGTTGTACTTAGGATTACATAATTACTACCACCTGATCTTTTCGTATTTTTTTTCGTATTTCTTAATTCATTTCCTGCAACTTATCCTTAGTTTTTCTCCATAAAATATTTTCACAAAATCCTTCTTCTATAAAATGTTTTCGGAAAATCGAGTTTTGTGGGTCTTTTCGAATCATCCTCTCTATAGGCAGGATCGCTGGGAGAGGTAAGGTTGCCTACATCTAGATCTCTCCAGATCCAACGAAAGCGGGACCCACACTGGGAGGAGTTGTTGTTATTGTTGTTGTAAGAATCTCAAGTTGGAGCTCTTTTCTAATACTTCTTGTAAGTTGTTAGGTTTCATCTCCAAACGATAGGTATATTAAATCTTTTTTCGAAATTTAAGACATCTTTTGCAATTTCAACAAGGGTTAATGAGTCATGGTTTGACGATGAATTTTGGTAATGTTTCTTCTTTATATTCTTCTCTAAGTCATGTTCTTCACTTGTTATTGCATAGACTTGATGTCTAATTCAACATCACAATCTAAAGGTATAAGGAGCTATCAATCTTCTTATTTACATCTAACAAAGATCTCTAATATTAACTTGTAAGAGGCGATCTTTCGTATGAAAATTAGGCAACTCTTGCATTTTGCATAGGTTGAGTAACAGTCTTACTATTGACGAGAGTAGTTGTCTTGGTCGCATCTATTACTTTTTTAATTTCAATCTCCTTACCATTGAAATATTCCGTAGGCATATATGGAGATATACCTTGATGTCCCCTTATAATTCCACTTGTATAGAAAGTTTATAGTTTATAACTCAAACAAAAGAGTACCAAATGTCAAAAACTATATCAAAGTTTTAGTATGCTGATTAAGTGCCTGTTATGTGCGTATGTTTAACACACCTTGGAATTTAGTTTCCTAGCCTCTCTATTTGGGCCAACCTGAGGCCTAGACATGTTCATATCGTTCATATTAGATGACTCAAGGTTTTGATTTGTTCTTAGGTCATATAATCTACGCTGCATGCGTTGTACAGCCTGATTCGTCTGATCTCGTTTCCATTCGATTTTTTCGACTGACTTTGGTCCGATCTTACTGCTTGCCCTCCTTTGATATGATATCGAATTCAACCTCACATAGAACACCTTGAGTTGGCTAGATTGGTCCTATTTAATTATCGCCCTTTTTTCTGGCTGATAAGTAAGCACTTTGTTTTTTTAAAAAAGGAACACTAATAATGTTAGACGCCTCTTTTCGCAAGAGTACGTTCAACTACATCATCAGCTAAAATTGTCCTAAGGGTTGGTGAAAAACATAAATCAGATGAAAATGAAGCGGCAATGGAATGTCCAAATTTAGACAGTCAGTCTCCTGCCATGTTTGACTCTCTGAACACATGGGAGTGATAATTTGAATGCCTTGATCTCTCCACACTTGAATATCCTTGATAATATTATGAATCTACCGAGGGATGTGAATCTTCCCCTCCAAAGCTTGGATCACTATCTTGTTGTCGCCTTCTACGATTAATTTATCGAAACCTGCTTGAATAGCGTAGTGCTCTAGCCTCCGCCACTAATATTGAAGTGCTGCCGTAATAAGTTGCTCCAACCTTTAGTAATCTGCCAGTTCAATCTCAGACAATGAAGCCTTCGGCTGTTGAGGAGTTGATGAGTGATCCATCAAAGTCGAGTTTTATGAACCCTGGATCAGGTGGGTGCCACCTCACAAGATGAATTAAGGTGGAGGGGGAAGAGGATGACCCCCTCAATTTAGTATCAACCGACATACAAGTCCGGATTCTCCATTCTGTGCTAGCTTTTTTTGCCCGAATTAGGCAAGTCAGTGGATTGAAAATTTCATTCCTGAAGACTGTGGCATTCCTGGATTTCCAGATACTCCACAATAGAAACAAAAACCTTTACTTTAACATTGAGTTACGAGAGGAATGAATCTTACACAAACATTGGGATAAGTCTTGGCATCTAATCGGAGAAACACTAAATGGAGGCAATTATGTTTGTCCGCAACTTCCTAGACCTTCTTGACTATTTGACATTGTTTGAATAGGTGCTCTAAAGATTCAATATCACTAAGGCATACAGGATTGACTGGATCAATATGAAGTCCCCTTCTCAAAAGCGTGCCTCTTAGTGGTAGAGCTTTTTGAGACAATTGCCACATGAAGATAAGAATTTTAGGCATAGTATCAATTTTCCATATCCACTTATAATAGGACTATTTAGAAGTTTCATGGGACTGGATCCCATGAGCTATCCAAGTGGCTGATTTTGTAGATAAATCAGCTCAGCTATTTAGTCCTCAATAAAAGGAATCTTCTGTTTCATGCATGGGTATGGGTATCCTCTGAATTTTCAAAATAATAGGGTGGCTATTGAGGACTATCTTAAGACACAAGATATCCCATTGTGACTGTTGTGTAATAAAATCACAGACTTTTACATCGGGTTGGGGAATGTTCTCTTCATCTATTCCTGTTATGTCTACTAGATTCCTATTTCTATCCAATTATCAAAGCAAAAGGAGATCTGATCTCCTCTCCCTATCTTCCAAATAATTCCTTTCTTGAGGACTACTCTTCAAAAGATTTTCCATGCTGGCGAATCAGTGTTCTTCCGTTTACAGCTAAAAAAGTCAGAGTTGAATAAATACTTTGCCCTCATAGATTGTACCCAAAGGCTCGATGCATCTGTAAGAGCCTTCCAAGCCAGTTTACATTGAAAGGCTTTGTTGATGGCATCTGCTTTATGTAGTCCCAACCCATCTTTGCTTTTGGGCAAGCAAATTTTATCCCAAGCAATAAGCGGTAAACCACTCTCTGTATTTGATTTTTTCCAGAAGAAGTCTCTATTACATTCATCTAAATATTTGCTAGTACTTTGAGATAATTCAAAACATTACATTGTATGTGCTGGTAGTGATTCTGGGTGGGATTGTATCAAAATTGTTCTGCCAGCTTTAGATAAGCCGTTCACTTTTCAACCCTCCAACTTTGTAGTTGCTTTATTAATAATTTCTTGAAAGCTTGAATTAGATGGTCGCCCTTGGAAAGCAAGGCAACCCAAGTATTTACCTAAAGAGTCCCTTTGGGGAATGTTAAAGATAGCAGTTATTAGTTGTTTTTGTGCAGGAGAAGCATTACAAGCAAATGTCAGAACAGACTTGTGGTAATTAATTAGCTGCCCTGAGGTTGAGTGAAAAGTGTCAAGTATAGTTTTAAGCTTATCACAGCTATCTGAGTTAGCTTCGTAGAAAAGGAGGCAATCATCTGCAGATAAAAGACATGGAATTTTGATGTCCCTGGGATTTATCTTAACTCCTACACCCGTTTTTGGGGTATTAACTTCTGTGTAAAGCATATGATTAAGAGCTTCCACACATAGTATAAAAATGTAAGGGGAGAGTGGATCTCCTTGTCTAATTCCTCTAGTTAGGGTTAAACCCTAAGGTTCATCATTTACAATTATTGAGTATGACATTGAGGAGATACATTCCTTCATCCAGGAGTTCCAAGTTGGATGGAATACCATTTTTTGGAGGCATTTAAGAATAAAGTCTCATTCAATTCTATCATATGCTTTTTCCATATCTAACTTGATCGCTACCCAAGCGGACTTAGTTTTCAGATTCTTGAACTTATGCATAATTTCATGTGTTAGCAGAATATTATCACGTATTGATCTCCCTGGTATAAAGGCACTTTGAAATGGGGAGATTAGTTTATCGAGAAGTAGCCTTAGCCTGTTAACCAAGATCCTTGAAATGAATTTATAAATTGTCGAGCACAAGCTGATGGGTCTATAATGGCTAGTCTGTGAGGGGCTGGTCGTCTTTGGGATAAGTGCAATGAAGGTATGATTAACTACCTTTAGTATTTTTTTCATTTGTGAAAAATTCGATAATGCAGTCAAAAAGATCCTTTGAAACAAATCTATCAGGTCATGGAGTTTTATTAGAATCTATGCTGAAAAGTGCATCCTTTGCCTCTTCCAAGTTTGAAAGTTTAATGAGTTCTATGTTATCAATGTCTGAAATTAGTTTAGGCAGCCCAAGCTTAGGGATCATTCTAATCGTGTTGTATGCATATTTGAAGTGTTGTGTATAGTCTAAAAGGAATTTGTTTGCAATCATTTTATGATCGTCAATCCATACATCATTGTCATCTCGGAGTTTCATAACTAATTTTCTCTTTCTTCTTAAATTTGCTATGTTATGAAATAATTTTGAGTTTCTATCACCATTCACTAGCCATTGCTTACGAGCCAGTTCCCCCAATATTTCTAGTTAAACAATATCAATTTCTCCCTTTGTTTCAGTAGGCGTTGCATCCAGGAATTAAATCCATGGCTATCAGGATTAACTATTAATCTTTCCTCCACATAGTCAATTTTATGAGCATTTTTGGTAAGTCTCTCATGGATGTTGCCAAAGTTCTTTTTTAACTAGTCTTTAAGATCGTACTTAATTGTTTTCAATTTTCGCATGATTTTAAACATATGAGTCCCTCTTTGGCTATTCTCCAATTCTTTGAAACAATGTCATCCACATTTGAAAGCGGAATCCACACTGGAAGTTATTGTTGCTCTTGTGTAATGTCATCCACATTTGATATTTACACCAGAAATTCTAAAAGTGATCCCTGTACATTGAATGTGGGTCGAAATAATAATAGGACAGTGGTCTAAACACGTAAAGCTACCAAGTAATTCATAGGCATCGGATATAGACTAGCCCAATCATTTCTAACAATAGTTCTATCAAGCCCTTCATAAACAAGGTGCGTATGCAGCCTTTTTTTTGCCAAGTGCATAACTTGTCTGTTACCTGAAGGATTTGTGCATTAGTCGTCGTTAGGACACTATTCAGATGTTGAAACCTGTTGGTATTTGGGGCAGGGCCTCCTAATTTTTCATTAGGGCAAGCTAATTCATTAAAATCTTCCATTATACACCATGGGATATCTATAACATTATGTAATTGAGATAAATGCTCCCATAATTCATTTTTGTCTCTATTTTTTGCTGGTGCATAAATTCTATAAATGTTGGTTTCGTTAACCAAAGTTTCTAATAGAAAGATCAAATCAGGTTTATGATTATTGGTCAAGAATTTAACTTCTTGTAATACTTGTGCTTTTTTAGCACCTTGAGTATTCCAGCATATAATTTTCATTAAAAAATCTTGGTTATAGCATCCCTCTTGAGAAGGGGATAGTTCTTCTGTAATTTTTGCAGCAACTCCAACCAAGAACTATGAGTGGAGATATCACAACAATCCAAATTGGTAATCACGGATTCTAATAAAAGACCACAAACCTAGAGGTTCCACACATTAGGCCTGAAAGCTTGTTGTAAAATAGCGTTGGAAAGGGAGGTTGAGAAAAACTGAACCAACCTCTTCTCATGCCATACGCAAGTAAACATACTGAAAACATGAACAGAGGTCACTACAAGAACACAATTGCTTTCCTCTTGGCCATCAGACATCATTGTGTTCTCACAAATATTGTCTCGGTACTTAAAAAAATCACCGAGACAACATATAGGCTGGGCAAGATCACTTTGCCGATGCTTGACATCAAAGTATAACCAAAGCAATAAAAACACAAAAATTTGTCTGGGCCCAAAGACAGTCTAAATAAGGCCTTAGAACTGCAAGAGAGATCAATCTCACCATGCATTTCTCTCACCGTAGCAACTTCAATAACAAATAACAAATCCATATTATTAGGAAAAAGTTCATAGAGTGAGACCTTCCATTTAACGACAAGACAAATAATCTTGGAACGAGGATCCACATATGCTTCCATTGCGCATGGAGGGGTTAAAAACATCAAAAGGACCAATACCATGCTGTTAAATGAGGTACTTGCATCATGTGGTAATTTTAAAATATTCAGGACTAGCCTACTCCACCAAGGTCGATTCGCTCAACTGTGAGTAACACATATAACATTGGAATTAAAACCAGCCCTTAAAGATTGATGAAAAGCCATTTGGAGCCCCAAAAAATAATAATAATAATAGAATGTTATTCACATAGGTCAGCTTAGAGAAGAAAATGATTCCCAAGGCCAAACAAAGAAGGTCCATGTGATGAGATAGCCATGATCGAAGGTCCAAACGCCCATAGCATGACAGGTTGCATCATTAGTAGCAGTTATACCACTAAACCAATCCCAAATATAAAATAGGGGGAAGTTCCAAGTAAGCCAACTAGGTTCATGAAGAATCCAACAGCCCCATTTAACAAAAAAATTCAATTTTCAAGCAGGTTTAGAACCATGGACAATGATATCACAATAATATGCAATACCCTTAATTCTAAAAAACCTTGTTAAGGTAATTATAATCGATGAATATCTAATGAAATCAAAACACTCTAACTTTGTTCCTAAATTCAACTCAGAAACCCATTGAGGGTGATAAGCAAACAGGATCGACCAATATAGATCCATGAAAAATGATGTTGTCTCGAAGGCCAAGGGGGTAATCCAGAGAGGGGTAAGAGAGCCAAAACGGGAGATGACATACCTTGGATGAAGTGGAATCGACGAGAATTTTGACGAACTTACCAAAAGATGTTCGGGGTTACTAGTTCCGAGTACTTCAATGTCTAAAGTTCCATGAAATTCGGTGGCTCTAAGCACTGGCCAGATGTCTACTCGAGAAGAGGAATGCTTGAGATCCACTCGACCAGTAGGTGACAATACTTCCACCAAACTGTAGAATTGAGTCTCCTGGATCTCGCCATGCCTAAAAGCTCCATTATCTTTGAAGAATCGAAGCTTCCCTTTATGAGATTCTGCCTCCAGCCAAAAGTAAAGAACCACTGGACCCAGCATTCTGCGACCTAAATTTTTGAATACTTTGCAGATCTGGACGTCTATAGACTGCTAATCTGTCACAATCTTAACATTCTAAGTTTGAACCCCTTTAGATCGGTACAAAATTCGGATTTTGGCACTAAAACGTTGTCGATTTGAAGATCTAGACAAGAAGAATGGGGAGTTTACATGAGTAAACAGGTTAATGGGTAGTAGAAGGGCAATGAGGGGAAAGCGGTTATGTGATAGAGGTAAGGAGCAGGGGTCAGGGGCTTGTTCATGGTGGTTTGGGGTTCATATCTCACTATATGATCTTTCTCTCTCTCTCTCTCTCTCTCTCTCTCTCTCTCTCTCTCTCTCTCTCTCTCTCTCGAGATGTCTAACGAGTATGCACATCACTCATCTGATAAGTAAGCACTTGTATTCATTAAACTTAAGCATTACAGGAAAAGTTGGGTATATCCAAGTGAAGCTATTTTATGTTTATGATAGACAAAGATTCCTACCTACTTTTTCTCTTTACTCTATATAAAACTTGTATTCTAACATTTCTCAAAACTGACTCAACTATTCTTTGTCCAACATTTTCCTTTTGTTGGAATATCTGACTATTTCTTTTCATCCGCAAACAATACATAAGTGTAGTGAGCGACAAAACATGGTATTTCCTTCTGATTACCTTCACGTCTTTGAGCCACTTAGATCCAGGGCATATCCACTGGGAACCTGCACTTCTTCCTTCAAAAAGCCTAAAGGGTGTTCCATTAACCATAAAAACATATTTGGTGGATGATCTCATATCTAGTGTACAAAATTGTTTAGAAATCTTAATGCTTTCAACATGATCCCCACAAAAATCCAACTAATTAAGCTAGTCATAGGCTTTCATAATATCAAGACTCATTAAAATCCTAGGAGAGACCCCTTTTATCCAATAACATTTCACTAAATCCTAGCACAAAAGTATTTTATACAGGATACTTCCTCCCTTTGTAGAAGCTGCTTAGGCTGGACCAACTAATAAGGGTAAAACCAATTTCAACCTCTAATAGATTCCTTTCAAAATAATGTTATACCTCACATTGCAACAAGCTATAAACCTAAAGTCTTGTGGCTATATTTTGGCGACAGTCTCTTAGGGACCATTGTAAAACTTGTAGTTCATGTTTGTTTGAGAATCTTACTTGCTCTGAAGAAATCCTCTCTCTTATTTTTGAACATGAGACTTCTTATTCCAGATTGTTTAGCTTCCTTATTAAGTGCCCTAATATTCCAACATCCTAGGCTATCCATGAGGTATAGTCGTAGAAGACCCAGCCCTCATTTTCATCGACGTGAACAACAGTGTCAGGTGCAATCCCTCACTATCCTCTAGAAGATTCATGAAGGAGTTCATTAAGTTGGCCTCGTTTGATTACAAGGGGAAGCCCTTGCAATTCTTCCAAAGGTCACAAAAGAGTTTGTTACTTTTGTGACTTGTTGAGGAGTAGATTCAGGCAAGATAGGCTAAGCAGGCTCTTTCCTAACCGTCGTCGCGTCACTCTACTCTTCATCCTATATTTAGGATCTCCATAACCAAACTCAGAGCATGAATTACCATTAGAAGGCTAAAGCTAAGTGGGCCACGAGAGAATAAGCATGATGTTATCATATCCAATCTGAAAAGGTGGAACATTATAATTTTTTTTCCTTTTTAGATTTACAACTGAGCTGATCAATTGAGTTCTAGCTAAAACTAGGTCATATTGCCTTTGAATATGAAAATTCGGATCCACATTGTCCAAATGTTGGAATCCAATTTGGATCTACACAATGGAATTTACATATAATTTTGGTCTTAAATCTCTAGCTTTGTTGAACAAAATATCCAACCAAGTGGATCCAAGTTTTGCAAACCCAAATTTAGGTCTCACGAGTGTCCAAGTTTGTGCGATTCAAGGTTGTTTTAAAATTTTGGTTAAAATATTGTTAAAAATATTAGCATTAATCTTATAATTTAAATTTTTAGAAATAATAATATTAATATATCAGTAATTTATTTTATTTTTATCCTTATTGAAGTAGTTAAAAGGACACTGTTTATTATGATAACTTTAATTCATATATTGTTTGAATTTTTATTTCAAATAAAGTCTTAATAAATGCTTAGAAGTTTATATATAAATATATATGATGGCAAATATAGTTAGGGAAAGACTAGATTGTATTTAACGTGTCCAGAAAAAATGGATTTGAATGATAGACCTTTGGACGTAGGTTGCATTAGGCTATTTATTCAAACTTATTGCAACCATTTTTCAAGATGTTCATTCAACTTTTCTCAATACACTAAAAAGTATATACTAAATTTATACTAAATACGACATATTGGATAAAAAATACCATATGAATAATAATAAAGATTTAAAAAAAAGCTTTTAATATACTTTTTGGTTGATGTAAATACAATTTTTCATATTCAATTTGTTTTAAATTTGTTTTTAATATATTTTAATTATGTGCCTGTTTTTTTTGTAGATAAATTGATGCTTTCATCCTTTCCCATTCCCTTTTGTTTTTCCCCGTTTTTCATTCCTTGAAAAGATTTCTCTTTTCTCAATCTTCTCTCATTTCTTATCATCTCTTTTATTCTTTATCTAAAAAAATTTTCCAACGCTTTCAATTCCCTCCCTATCCTTCCAATCCTTCTCATTTCGTGCCATTCGTTTTTCTCAATTTTTCCTTATCCTCCTGATTTCTTTTTTATTCTATACAAATTTATTTTCAACTAAAAAGAATTTATTTTCAACTAAAAGAATGGAGCTACATGGGGAACAAGGGGATTTTTGCATCGATTTTAACACGACCCCCTATTTGTTACATGAGCACCGCCACAATGCAACGTGTACGCTGTCAGCTTGGGGCAAGTGGGTCTTCCTTTGCAACGTGGCTCGATTTCAATGCCCCCCATTTCCGTCCCTCGTGTTATTTATAAGCTGTAGTCTACTCAGTTGAAAATCGACCTATGACAGTCACAAATACAATTAATACGCTTGGCTACTGAACAAGAAACAGTCCTCTGCTCACAAGCTTTACGTATTCTCATCTTTCTGCTGGATTAATCGCATGCAATCATGGTCCTAAGGATCACAACGGTGAGTACTTTCTCCATCTTGCAAATTCGATTCTTATTTTGTTCTTCCTTGTACAATAATTAATTGAATAGAAAGACATGGAAATATAGGATTTGATACGGGTGGGACTTGAGTTTAATTTTTGAATTGCAGGCAAAGGACATTCTGAAAGGAATACTACAGCAACAGCAGCTAGTCCGGCGAGTAGGGACGGCCCCTTCATTCACAGAGCGATTGAAGGTACCGCCGATGCACGAGAGGTCTCTGAAGTCACAACTGTTGCCCAAGGGGAAGGCTCTAGGGGACTACGTGCCGGTTTATGTGGCACTAGGGATGATGTTACTTCAAGCTGCACTAGGCCTGCACGTGATCAAGCACCACTTCGCTCACGACCCGGGGGTTCATGTCAAGAAGAGCCGTCGTGAGAGCCTCCCTGAACTCACCGAACCCGATTATGTGGCCCAGGAGTCCACTGACTTTATAAGGAAGTCCTTCTTTAGGAAGGTGGCTCATATTCAGGAGTTTAAGACACCTCTTGATGCCCCCTACCGTGGTAACCCCCTTGATAGGTATATTTTCCTCCTTTTTTCGAAGCTGGCGCTTATTGCTTTACTTTCTCTCATATGGTTTTTAAATGACATGATCTTATTGTCAGTTAGATTGTCAACGAAATATTTTGTTAATCTTACTGCCTCTATTTTGATCAGTGACCTACAAAAAAGTGTCGTTCTATATCAGAGATTTTTTTACATTCAAAAGATACGAACTTGAGACATTTTCATGATCTATTTGTATAGGGATCACGCTTTGTTCAATTTTTGTGTGGTTCAAATATTTTTGTAGCTTATGTTTTGCAAATTTCTTAGGGGTTGAAAGCATGTGAGATCGAGATTATTATTGAAATGTGGTTTAACATTTTATTTACGGAGTATTTATGTATTGTTGGGGACAAAATTGTCTTAGACGCAACGGTAGGATGATCTAGCTAGGACTGAAAGTCTTGCTGTACACTACACTAATTTATGATGCAAAATTGTGGGACATCTTTGCAGGGAGCCACGAGTGGAGTCGTTGAAGACAGTTGGAATAGAGCCGGCGTAGGCTGGTGTGGACTGCATCGTTTGATCTTTGCTATATAATTTTAAAAAAAAAAAGAGTAGATTGAAGATCCCTTTCACTTAAAGTTATCAATCTGTATTTGCTCAAGTTTTGTTTCGTTTTGTTTTGTTTTCCTCCTGTTCTTCTCGTGTGTAATTGATGCAGCGTTACAACTTACAAGAATGCATCCTTCTTTTTAGTTAGTGGGGGTCAACTGATCGGTGCAAGTGTAATTTTTTCTCTACGGATCAATGCAAATGATTATAGACTAATTGGCTTTATCCAAATTATCGTGTCGGATAGGGATTTGCAGTTCCAGCAATATTTTAGAAACCACATTTGGGTTAAAATTGAATATAATAATATAGTATTCGAATTGATAAAATTTACCTCTTAAGATGAAAGGGTTTACTATTTCAAATAATTAAGTACACTATAACAATTCATTGCTTTGTTGATGCCGACCAGATGTTGACTAGAGAAGTAACGGTCATATTATTATAGCATAATCAACATTGATTTGGTAGTTATAAGAAGATTAATTTAGTAATTAATTTTATGGTTTTGTCATATGTTGTATGCTATTACAAAAGAGGCAAACCAATCACCAGGTCAGAAATATTCCCTAAACGAATTAATCTCTCTGCGGTTTCCTTCTTACAACTTAGCCATCTACAAGGTCTGAGTTTGGAGTGTGGCATTTCTGATGATCTAGTAGCCACCTAATTTATGGATAATTCAACATATAAGATTTGGGATCAGCATTAAGATGAGTTCTACTAATTCCTACAGTAGTATAAGAGCCTTATCTGATTATTGCTAGCCCCAACTAATTTATGTTAGCCTAAATATGAGATTAATTAGTTTAATTAATTAATCTGTGTGATAGTAAATATACGTCTACTCTATTTGGCATGAAATTACAAAGACTAAGCAAGAATAAAAATTACATATTTTACATTTCATGCTAACATTCTTGTGATCTAAAATTATCCAAACAGAAATCAATGCTCATACGCTAAAAAAAACAATATGCCTCGTATTATCCTTCTGATTTCGCATCGAGATCGCATGATTCGGTGTTTATATGCGATTATATTATGTTCGGTTATTAATAATTCAAAAAAATAATGTGAAACCAAGATCATTTGTGAGTATGTGCGAAATCATGCTTAAATTACAATGATTTTATGCTTATATGCCAAGGCAGTTGTATGGAACAAAAAAAAATTTTTTTGCTGTTTCAATATGAAAAATAGCCCAACCTCCCGAAATCCTAAACGACTCCGTGCACATGACCTCTAACCACCCTCCAAGTCCATACCACGAACTATTAAAAAAAAAGGTAAGGAGTTTTACTTAAATCCATCATAACAGTCGGGAGGTGGCACGTGTGAGTCACGCGCTGCCAACAAAAACATTTTTTTGATCGTTTCTTCCTCCATAAACCCTTGAACGCTCCGATCGAATCATCCCCGGGCCACACAAAAACGCCCATGCAGCCGTACGTGTGTGTCGCACACTGCCACGGAGGTAGCGCGTTGGGCAAGTGGACAGCCTCTGGCGATTCGTTGACGGCCGATCTGCACGTTGCTGGTGGTGGTTATATCAGAATGTGAGCAGATGAAGGCCGTAGGCTTGGTTGAGAAGGGATTGTTGGCGGTTTCATCATATGGGTTGATTTAGCGGCCTTTTTTTTTGAGAATTGCGGTGGCTGGTGTCGAAGGTGACACCGAAAGAGAGCCACGGTGTGTGATTGTCTCGGCTATGGGCTAAGAACGACCAAGGTCATAGAGCTAGAGAGTGGAATCAAAGCTCTCGATTTTCGCTAGAGAGAGAGAGAGCTTCATCAAGGATTCTAGAGAGAGGGCGAGAGTCTGAGGATTTGAGAGCTTGCCCCGATTAAATAAAGAGAGGACGAGTGGCAATAAATAAAAAAGGGGGCTCTCGGGTTTGTATGGGGATTTTATTTAAAGTTTTTTATATAATTTTGGTTTTGCTTTAACACAATTATCAAGATTATTAGTCATGACATAATTTATAGTTGAATTATGATTATGTACAAAGTTGATATGGTGCATGCAATTAATTAGTTCACTAGTTGAATTAAAATTTCAAAGTAGTTTTAATTCGGAATGCATGAACTCGCTAGAAAAACATTAATATGTTTAGTGTGGCATATAAATTCATTTTATATTTGCATCAACTTGAAATATTCATGCTGAGTGAATTGTATACAATCAATAGATTGAAGTTATATGAATTTATTTCATGTATAAAATTAGTAGTTATTGTGTAAATTTATTTTATTCAATAAGTATCTATGTGATATTCAGATTAATGATCCCCTTTGTCTATAAATGAATATGTTTCATAAGCTATAAGTTATATTATATAAATATGTTTTATATATATAATATTCAGTTACATGAATATGTTTCATGATAATTTATTTATTTAATAATTTTATATAAATACGCTTTATGCAAATATATGAGAAGCTGTGAATCGGTTAGTTGTTCTGCTATTGCTCTAGTTAATAAAGTTGTTTCATGAAATTTCACATGAATAAGTTTCATACCATTATTCGGATATATAGGGTATTTGATTATGTCATGAATTTGTTTCAAGAAATTTAAATTTGCAATATTATATGAATACATTTTATATAATTTGTGAGTTTACTTTGAATTCGTTTCATTCAAATTTTTAATATTATATGGATGTGTTCTATATAATTAATTGCGAGCAAATTTTGGATATGTTTCATGCTACAAATTATGTTTTATTCGATTGCGTAAATATGCTTCATGTCAATCATAAATTAGTAGTGTTATATAAATGCTTTTTATATACATATACAAACTACATGGATTGTTGTAAATTTGTTAATTGTTTTAGCATTTTTCACCTTGCTCAAATTTATGAATATGAATTCGTTTCATGTTTCCTACTAATTATGTAATTTAACAATACTTTATAAATTAGTTTCATAAAATCTAAATTCACAAAATTATGAATGTGTTTATAACTTTCGAGTAAGATCTAAATAAGTTTCATGTTATCTATAATAAATGTGTTTTATATAATATTCTTTGGGCTTTAATGAACTTCTTTTGTAACATGTTATTATTCAAATATGTTTCGCAATATAGACTTATTTTATTATATAAATACATTTTATATAATAATCTGAATTTTATGGTTGATGTGTAATTGATAGAGTTTTAAATGACGTATTAGGAGTTATATGAATTCATTTGATGTAATTATATAACTTAGTGTAAATTTGTTTACATGATTAAACTGAATATCATTGTGATATTTCTAAAATGTTATTAGTTTAACCATAATGCTCTCCATAAATTTTGTGTTATAGAAAACTGTGATAATTAAATTATTGAAATTTCTAATTCATGTTTATATCTGATGATTATGACTTTAGCAAAATTTTCGATCGTGCAACATGAATGATGGAGTTTTTGATAATATAATTAGTTAAAAATATGCCTAATTTCCATATTTTAAACATATACTTCTAGATATGGCAATTAAAATATGAATGGTCATTTATTTACCAATGAAAAGTTGAATAGCACTAACCATGATAGAAAGTGTTAGAAGATTCAGTTTCTTCTGAATAAGCGTGAAGTGTTACAACAATTGACATGTTCTAGGTCTTCTAGAATGACAAAGATGGTACTGCTAGTGAGCAGTATCGTGAAGACCTAAAGGCACACCCAAAATGATTTGAGAATGGATTGATCAGCATGTTATACTAAGTTATATTGCATGAATGACGAGACAGTGGGGAATTGAAAGTTATGTCACTGTTGAGTACATGAGGGATAAGCTTAGCATCGAGTTCAACCAAGCTCTTTTCCTCTTGAAGTTCCGAACCTAAGGGTGGTGTTGCCAACAGGAAAAAGGCTAAGGGAAATAAAGAAACGAATATAGCATGTGTGAAGTGCTATAACTACGGAAATGAGGGACCCTACTCTCGGGACTATCCTGAGCCGATTAAGGCACCTTCTTTCACAGTTACTCCTGAATAATGTGTGTGCTCCCAAGCATCAGTGTCCAGCTATGATCCCTAGTGGATTGTACACACGGCAACAACCAAGTACATATTTCAGGATCGAACTAATTTTGTAAACTTTCATCACTACCCGATGAGTTCACAAATTGGGTGTTTATGTAAGGATGGTGAAGAAGAAGTCGTTGAAATAAGGACATATCATCGGAAACTCTGTGAAGGGACTATGTTACTTCTTCGTGAAGCTCTCTATGCACCTGAGGTGTAATGTTCCCTTGTGTCTATTGTTTCTGAGATTAAATTTCTCTTTGTTTTCATCTAGATGTCTTAGACATTATATACCATGGCGATTTGTTTGGTCATGCCACATTGAAAGGTGGTTTTGATGTTTTGGACAAAATAGAACATCTTCCATCTTTGCCTCATTTTCTACTTTGTTTTAGGCATGTCTAAGTACTTGACCATGAGGGTCAAGATAAAGTTAACAAACTAGCTAAATATGGTCTTTTAAGACTGACTCATTAAGGTTAAGTTGCCCATATATGAGTCAAGTTTGGCTAGTAAAGCAACTATTAAGTCTTTTAGTAAGGCTTCGAGGGCATCGAATCCCTTGAAGTTCAATCACTCCAAACATCTGTGAGCCCATGAATGTGAAAGCACATCATAGAGCTATATATAGGTATATGTACCTATTAACTCACCGCTATTAGGTACTTGCTATGTTCAAATACTTTGTAGCGGAAGTGAAGACTCAATAGGAATTAAAATTGAGAACCCTTCGAACCATTCAAGATTCAATATCTCTTGCAATGTCATTTCTCTTGAGGATAAGTTCCCAAACATTTGATGGAATTTAAAAAGAACCCCAAATTTTATGAGTTACAACAAAACCTTCAACTAGGGATGGCAGTTATGTCCGAATTCGAAGTAGATCCGATCTGACCCGAGGTAAAATTATCCGATTTGAATCCAAAATAAAAACATTTAAGTCCGAATCCAATAAAAATTATTCGAATCCGAATTGGATTCGGATTCAGATCGGATTCAGAGGAAGGTAAAATCCGATCCGAATTCCAATCCGATCCGCCTAGATTTTTAAATATTTCAAATTTAAAATTTAAGTTTAAATTAAAAATTTTTAGAAATAAAATCTACCCAATATACCCACCCTCTCCCCACCCCCAAGGTGCCAGCCCAACCTAGTGTTATTTTTTTTTTTTAGTCAGCAAAGTTTTTTTTAATATGTAAAAATTAAATCGTTAAAGCCCTAATACTTCCCCTAGTTACTATCTCTCTTCTCGCCACTTCGCTACTTGCTATCGCTAGCCGCTATTGCTAGTCACTCTCAACCTCTCGCTAATCGCTAATCGGACTATCATTGTAGTAGCTCCTTCCTGAGTCCTTCGCTTGTCGCTCCAACTCTCTTCTCTCTGTCTCTCTCTCTCTGAGCCTCTATCTTCTCACTGGTTTCTACAATGCCAACGCTGAGCATTTCATCGTCCCTTTCTGATCTTTAGTGAGTGCACATCTCTTCTTTCTCCTTAATTTAACAGTTCATATAATAAAGTCTAAATATATATTTTCATGATTTGGACTATTGTTTAGATTTTTGGGGCATTTAATAAAATAAGTTAGACTTTGGGTTTTGTCATTTTGAGGTTTTGGAAGATTCTTGTTTTTTTTTTTTTTAATCATTTTTTAAGGTCGATCAAAGTTATATTCTAACACTTATTTATATATGGAATTACAGATCAGTGATATGATCAAAAATTATATAATAACACTTAATTCTAATGAAAATCTCAGCTCCATACAAATAATAATTATAGATATCATTATATATACCTCTAATTCGAGACCAAAAGACAAGAAGGGATAAATAAGTGGAGGATTTGTACCTTTAATTTTTTTCTTTTTATGAGTATGACATGTTATTTGTGATGTTTCAGATGTATCTTGTAATTCTTAAGACTTGTAATTGTTGGAACATGTTGTCGTTTTGTTTAGCTTGAAATATGTTCCGTCTTTTATTCTTCGTCTTTAGCCTAAATGTTTAGGATTTGGTTTATGCAATGTATGAACGCACATTATCACATCAACTAGTAGGTAGAATATAGAAAAATTATATAAAATTATTGCGTTACGAAAGGAATTAGTTCGGATCAAATCTCTCGGATCAGATTTTCGAATCCGAATATAAATCGGATGCGGATTCGGATGTTACAATATCCGATCAGAATCCGATCCGTTGACATCTCTACCTTCAACCATCTCTTGGTGAGGGTGAGGATTTGAATTCTAACTAAGTCACAGGGATGGCCTCTCTTATTTGATAAGAATGATGAAGGTTTATCTGTTAAGGAGAATGAGATTCACCCTCAATCTCCAAATATCGAGGAGAGTCAACTTGATAGTGAGGTTTATTCTCAATCTCCTGTTTTCAAACATGCAGTTAATCTACACTCTCAGGATCCCACACCTCCAAGGGATAGTGGGAGTAATTCTCACTGTGCTCAAAGTCCCATACCTTTTAGAGAAAGCGGAGGGATTTCTTACCTAGGCAGATAAATAATGAATGTCCTAGGATCTGGAGGAGTGGGCATGGAAGAAATCCTCAACGATATTTCTAAGTTGAAGAGGAAATATTCCTATGCACTTTCTTAAAAGTTGAGGAACATATCTCTTATCAAGAGATGATTGATTCATCAAATCACAAAGAGAGGATGGATATCATGAGGGATGAGATGGACTCAATGGTAAAAAAAAGGTTTGAGAATTCATTGATCCTCCACCCCGACGCCAGTTTATCGAGAACAAATTGGTTTTCAAGATAAAATATCAGGCAGATGGTTTGATCGATAAGTTCAGGCCTAGCCACTCCCAGCCTTAGTTGCTCATTAGGACTTTGAATTATTCCAAATGGACGTAAATACTGCTTTCCTCAATGGTAACCTTGAGGAAGAAATTTATATGAACCAACCCATTGGTTTTGTATCAAATGGACAAGAGGACAAGGTATGTCATCTTAAAAGGTCCATATATGATTTTAAGCAATCTTCTAGATCTTGATACGTTAGATTCCATGAAGCCATAACTTAGTTTGGCTTATCTATGTGATAAGTGCCTATCGTATATATCATTTTAGGGTCATGTTGCCACATTTTAAGGAGAATTATGTGTTTTAAGTTACCATTTATACTTATATTCTCGATTTATGCTTAGGTATGATTATTTGATGATGTTTGTAGGAATTTGGAGCATTTTGATCCAGCATTTGACCCTCATTTGAGTATATTTTGACCCCCCGGATGTCCATGAGGTGTTATGCCCGTGGAGCAAGAGAAGAGCAGAAATTTGGTTCCAGCCAAGACCACGGTCCAACCGTGGTGCCTGCCACGGACCGTGGTGAGCTGTGTAACTGTGTTCTCTTTGTTTTCCCTTCGGCTGTGTAGCTGAAAATCTTCATGCTCTTCTTTATAAACCCGCCCCCTCAGCAGTAAGAAATAAGGGCATAGAATAAATAGTTCATATTCCTTCCCAAATTTTACTCTTTTTAGATAGGATTTTCAGTTTGCTTTTTGTGCAAGTGAGAAATCTTGAGTGAGGGGTTCAGTTTTGTTGGCTGTTTGAAGACTTTGTTAAAGGTTGTCTTTGTCTAGCCATTCACTCTCAGATTGCGCTGATTGCATTGGTTAGTTGTTTAATTTTTAATCATGAGTGAGCAGTTTATCTTGTCTAGGGATTTGTTAGTTAATGGAAGTGTAGTTGGATCTTGTTATAGTCAATAGAATTGTGCTCTCGCTTCATGATTGGTTTGATTTCATTTTATCAAGTAAATATCATGTTGTGAGTGGATTTTTGGCCAAATTTAGGTTACACACTTGAAACAATTGAATGAAGAACTGAAAGGTGAAATTTGATTATTAGGCTGCTTGATAAAACCTCATACAGTGATGACTCGAAAGATAGATTTGCATGTTGGGAGGACTAGAGAATGATTGAAAATATTGAACTTGGATTAAGACGAATTAGTTTGAACGAATGACTTTTTCTTAGTTTAGGCAATTTGGTTGATTTCGAAAGAATAGACTAAATTATGGATAGATTACAACTCCTCGAAATTATCCAATTAGAGAAAAGTGCGTATTAATCATATTGATCCAACACCTTTCTTAACTACTTAAATCCTTAGGCGTTTCTTTTTTATTGAATTTAGAATAATTGCTTACAAGTTGTTAAATCAAATCCTCGATTAAGTTATTGCTTAGCATTTTCTGATTAGAAAGGACTCAATATATTACTTTGATCCATAAAGATGATATTTTATCTATACTACAACACTCGTGTGTTGGCGGCAGTGGTCAGGTTTTTAACGCCATGGCCAGGGATCAATTTGTTAACTATTGAGTTAGTCTTACAAAAGTGACTAAGTATTCAATTATTTATCTTTTATTTTTTATTAGTTATTTTCTTGTTTGATTGCATTGGTAGAATTGGTGATAGTACTTGCAAGAATCTTCTCCTTTTATGTAAAGTCAATTTCTATTCGAACCTGATCCCAAGATCGAGAGGACTTTCCACTTAAGGAGGAAGAACAAAAGATTGAAGAACAAAGACGCGAGGCAAGAAGTACTTCGACAAATATGGCGGGAGGAGGAGGTGACCAAAGAAGGATGCTTAGGGATTTTGTTAACCCTGGAGTCCAAGGAGTCGCCTCAAGCATCGCTCGTCCTAATGTTGATGCAAACAATTTTGAGTTCAAGCCGGCTCTCATTTCCATGGGGCAACAATTCCAGTTTGGAGGTACTCCTTTAGAATACCCTAATCTACACCACTCGGCCTTTTTAGAGGTGTGCGATGCGTTAAAGCTTAACGGAGTCTCCATCGATGCCATTCAACTGCGATTATTTCCCTTCTCACTAAGGGATAAGGGAGGAGTTCGGCTGTGTTCTTTGCCTTCGGGATGTATCACCACATGGGATGAACTTACTAGAGCTTTCCTCGCCAAGTTCTTCCCTCTGAGCAAAACAGTAAGTTTATGGAATCAAATCACCAACTTCACTCAAAGGGATGAAGAGATGCTCTATGACGCATAGGAACGGTTTAAGGATTTGCTGCGTTTATGCCCCCATCATGGTCTTCAATGATGGATGATTATTCAAACTTTTTATAATGGTGTGACCCAACCTGTAAGGTCCACTATCGATGCTGCGGTAGGAGGAACTTTTATGAATAAGACTAAAGACGAGACCTATAATTTGATTAAGGAGATGACACTCAAAAATTTCCAATGGTCCACCGAACGAGGTCAACCCAAACGGGTTAGAGGTAAACTTAAAATTGGTGCACTTACTTTGCTTTCTGCTAAACTTGATGCTATGACTGAAAGATTGGACCGTACAAATGTTAATGCTGTGAATTCTAGTGCCCCCTCTCCCATGTGAAATTTGTGGTTCTATTGAACATGTGACTTTGAATTGTCAAGTTGGGAGTCCTTTTTTCCAAGACTCTAGTGAAGTCAATTATGTCCAATACTTCAACCCGAGACTGATGCGTGGACAACCGCAAGCGCACGGATAGTTGTAGTATAGATAAAAGATATCGTTCTTCAGGGACTAATCGTAACTTACTGAGTCTTACTTATCAAAATGTGCTAAGTAAAACTCTGGTTTAAGTGGATTCAATTTAATAGAAAAATAAACTTTTCTAAATCAATAAAGAAAAAACGTCTAGGATTTCTCGTAGTTGTGAAAGGAAATTAGATCAAAAATAATGAATGTGTGCTCTCTTTTAATTAGTCAAATTCGAGGAATTGTAATCTCTTCAAAAAACTCAGTCTATTCCTTCGAAATAAACTAAATTTGCCTAAATTAAGCAAAAGTCATTCTTTCAAACTAATTTACCTTAATTCAAGTTCAAAGTCTTCGATTACTTACTAGCCCTCCTAACATGTAAATCTATTTTTCGAGACAAAGTTACATTAGGTCTTATCAAGCAGTCTAACAACTAAATGTCACCTTTCAGTTTTTCATTTGTTTATTTCAAGTGTGTAAGCAAATTTTGGCCAAAAATCCACTAACAACATGAATAACACTTGACAAAATGAAATCAAATCAATCATGAAGGTAAGCACAATTGTATAGGTTAAGACATGATCCAACAATAATTCCACAAACTATTAAATCCCTAGACTAAAGAAAACTACTCAGACATGATAAAAGATTAACAAACTAACTAATGATTGATGAAATCTGAGAGAAAAGGGGATTGACTGAGATGACCTTCAACCAAGGGCTTCGGAACCACCTCAAGAACAAACTCTCACACTCAAGACTCACACCAATATAAAAACCAAACTAAAAACTACAAAATTTGAGAAATTAAAGCACTAATCCATGCTACTCTACACTTTGCTTTACGTAGAATGATCTTGGATTCCTTCTATTACTGTAGAACGTCGCTTTATGTAGAAAAGATTGGTCAATCTCAGCCACAAGTCCAGGGAAAATGAAGAGGCAACAGTTACAGGCTCACCATGATCCGTGGGGTACACCACGGTCCGACTGTGGTATGTGCTGGAACCTGGTTTTTGCTCATTCTTTACTCTACAGTTGTGGCATAACATGGATGGCCGTGGGGGAGGTCAAAATACAGCCATTGAAGGGAAAATGCTGAAAGTAAAAAGTCTAAAAATCCTACAAAACATATCAAACAACTACACCCAAGTATAAATCGAGAATAGGAGAATAAATAACAATAATAAGTGCAGTATTCTCCTAAAAATTACACAAAATAGCCCTAAAATGATGTACATATTGAGCACTTATCAAAGACCAGCTAATGACCCTTTTTCTAGTACCTACAATCCGGGTTGGAGAAATCATATGAATTTCTCATATAGGTCTAATCCAAATCCTCCAAATATGCCCCTCATGAATGCTAGGCCACCCCTCGGTTTTCAAAGACCTCCTTTCCCTCCACAAAAAGTCCAATTTAGAGGCTATGATGGAAAGTATGATTATGCACAACAAAAGCAGCATGAGTATATTAAGCAATTATCCTCCACGATTGATGTGCTTACTACTCACAACAAGATATTGGAAGCCCAAATTGCCTACAAGCTAGCTTTCATCTACACCCCTGAATAGACTTCTCAGCAAGCCTAAACCTAACCTTCGTGAGCATTGTAATTGTGTCACCTTGAAGGAAGAAGTAGAAGACCTATAGACCCTGAGGACATACCAATTGAAGAGGGTAAAAAAATAATTATGGTTGAGAGTAAAGAAAGGAATGATGGTGGCAAGGCCGCCACATTCATAGAGAATGAAAGTGTGGACATCCCCACCATTTTTTCACCTAAGCTTTCTGACCCAGATAACTTCTCTATCCCCTGTATTTTGGGAAAGGCAGAAGTTGAGAGCGCCTTGTGTGATCTAGATGCAAGCGTCCATCTAATGCTTTACTCTTTGCTTCATAAGCTCCACTTAAGGCCATTACAACCCTCACCCTTTTCACTACAGGTAACAGATAGTTCTGAAATGCAACCCATAGGTAAATTAGAAGATGTGCCAGTCAAAATAGGGGATACTTGGGTATTTGAAGACTTTATCATAGTTGATATGATTGAGACAGATGATGCCCAAATTATTCTACGTAGGCCCTTTATGGCTACCGCAGGTTGCCATATTGATATAAGAAAGGGGCTTGTAACATTTGAAGTACAAAGGTGCTATGCTATGTTTTGTAATATGGAGAAGAAAGTGGTTTCTCCTAGTTCTTCTCTATTGGATGAATTTTCCCCTTCCCCTGAGATTGACATGGAGGATATCTTGAATTATGAAGATCCTTCCGACTTTGACTGGATTTCTACTGAGGGCCTTGATCAAATGTATGTTAAGGTGGAGTTTACTGCTCCTATGCCACCTAGCATACCCAAGGTTGAGGCACATGCTTCTAATGAATCTGCTATGAGTGATTATTGTAAGTTAGCTCAAGCTATTCTCTCTTTACCCCCTGTGGAAGGATTTGATACAGATTTTAACTTGGGGGTTGAACAAGGTGATAGTAGCCAGTCTGATGGGCTACGTAAGCGGTTTGTCTTGTATGCCGACAATGCATTATGGCGTTAGTTGATGATGACGAAGGACCTTCAACCAGAGCTTTTGAGGCGGTACCTTCGATTGAAGAAATTCAATTTTATGGTCCATGATAAAGCTAATGTCCATAACTCACTGATCCGAATCAAGCATAGAAGCATCATCAAGCTCTTGACCTTAAAAGAGCCCTTCTTGGGAGGCAATCCAAGCCCTTTTTCTTTTTTTTAAGCTTTGATTTTCATTATTTTTTGTAGTTTTTTTGGGTAAAAAAATAGACAAAAAAAAAGAGACATAAAAGCAGAGAGAAGGATAAGAATAGAAAAAGAAAGAGAAACAAAAGAAAACAAGAAAACAAGAAAAAAAAGAAAAAGAGAAAAAGAAGAAAAATAATAATAAAATTATTTGGCACCACGGCCAGCAACCCAACACCACGGCTGTGGGATGCCAAACCAAGAAATCAAAAAAATTCTTGGGTTAGCAGACACCACGGTCTGCCCGTGGCCACTGCCACAGACCATGGTGAACCGCTACAAGCCGCAGTTAAGGGTTTTGACCGCGTCGACCCTCCATTTTCCCCAAATTTCATCTTTTTCTTCGATCCTCTCTTTACCTCTGTCTTTCTCTTTCTAAACCCACCATTATTAAACCTTCAATCCTCCCTCACTTCTTCTCATTTTTACTCCATTTTCACCAAAAATCCTTCCTCTTTACTTAATCCTTCTCTTTCTTCCCCAAATTTCATCTCTTTCTTCTTCTTCTTCTTGAAACTCATCTCACCTTCACCCATCCACCATAACCATCTCCTTCTCTCTCTATTTCTTCTTCTTTTTACTTAAATTCTTCATTTTTCTTCCCTAAATTTTATTATCTACATTTTAGTTTTAATTTTTGTTTCATTTTGCAACAATGGTACCAACCAAAAGACAATGATACATCAAGGAGTCTGGATCATCAAGCCAAGCACCATTTCAACCCTAATGGACCTCTCAAACCTCCATCAATGCACGAGGCCAAGGTAAAATTCCTCATCCTGTTGGTTTAACCAACCCCGATTATGTTGCTAGATACAATTGTTTGAATGAACGCATGGTTGTGGCAACCCATTATTATGATGAGCAATTGTTAGCACGTTTAGAAATGTTAGATGATATTAGGTTGTTGTTTGCACGCGACGGTGTGGGACACTTCATAGAAATAAAAGAGCATACATACCGGAACCTGACCGTAGAGTTTCTGAGTACACTCCATGTTGAGGTCACTAGAGGACCTCAATGTCAAGCCGGTGACATTTCATTTTATTTGCAAGGATAATTATATGAGTTGAACTTAGGTACCTTCAACATTATATTCGGTTTTTCACCTAGTATGAATTTATCAAATCGAAAAGTCCCCCGTGAATTCAACCCAAATGTATTTTGGGGTGAGCTTTCGAGGAGTGTTAGGTACAACACTAGTGCATCTAAGTGTACACATATTAGGAACCTTTATATTTGGGTAGCTCAGTGTATCCTAACTTGTTGTTTCTTTACTCGTAATGATAGTCTGAATGTTCCGAGATTATTGGACTTGTATTTCTTGCCTTGTATGTTTGATGGTGTCCAACTTGACCCCAGTTCATTTTTGGTCAGGCAATTGTATAGTGCTGCTGTTCGTATTAAGGGTAGGATAGTCATAGATGGTATTGTGATGACTATTGCTAAATTTTTGAATATTGAGCCCAACCCTAAGGATAGAGTTTCTAGGTCTAAGCGGCTTGATCAAGTCGCTTTTGATATCATGAACTTTTGTAAAGTAGAGGCTGGGTGTTTATGCTGGATTTACCCTAGGGATTGACTTTTTTCACTTCCCAATATCGATCGAATCACCTTACTTCACCGGGCTAACCTTTATTGGGTACCTGGTGATACCGAGGTTGTTCAACCCGCATCCCATCCTCCACCTCCTCGTTCTAGTCAAGTCGGACCTAGCTCTTCCTCCCAACCACCTCCTATCGACTATGCCGACCAGCAAACCACCCTTAGGTCCATTTAGGAAAAGCAAGTGTCCCTTCGAGCTTATGTTACTTCTGAGAACGCTGCTCTTTGTGACCTTGTCCAAAAGCGCCACGACGAGCTCCATGGGATGCTCGCTACCTAGACACAATATTTTCAGGACTATCAGGCTTGTTTAAAGACTTGACGGGATTGGCATATCTCTTATGCCCAGCCATCCCATCCTCGTCCCTCCACTTCCTTTCTGATTGCTTTTTGCTGCTCCCCTTCCCCTTTTCTACTATGTGCCCACATTGAGGGTAATGTGTGATTCAAGCATAGGGGAGTTAGTCATTACATTTGGCGTTTGATGCCTTATTTGGTTTGGTGTCTTATGTATTGTATATATTGTTTGTGATAGTTTTTGGAGTTTCATTGTGGGTTTTAATCTCATTTGGTTAGAGGCATTTTAGAAGTATATTTAGTTTTTCTTTTTCTTTTCATTCTAGATTGCATTTTAGTTTTTTTTTTTTAGTTTATTTTCATAGTTTTTGCATTTTTAGGATTTTAGATTGCATTTTGTTAGTAGGAACATGCATGAAAAAAAAAACAAAAATAACACAAAAAAAAAGAAAGAAAATTAAAAAAAAGAAAGACAATGAAAAAAAAAGAAAAAAAATTCTCTGATGATGATCTCTATAGACTAGGTAGACTTCTTTGGTTTAATTTGATCCCTTGATTTGCCCAATTGTGTATAAAAATGTTTGAGAATGCGTTTGTGAATATGAGTTTCATGTTTTGATCATATGTTGAGTGCGAGTTGATTACCCCATGACTCTTTACATGAATTTTGGCATGTGTTTACTAATGAGCTAGTTACGACCTTGATAGATGTCCTGTGATACTTTAAGCTTTTAGGAACTATTTATCAATTTAGTCTCATATTTCTTTCATGTGCGACTCTTCCTTAACATCATTTATCTAGAACTTACTTTGATGCTCATTCAATATCACATTTCGTGTATACATTTAGGCAACATGATTGAGGTATTCTTTGACTTGTTAAACCAAATGGCCAAATAGTCACCTTTGTTGCATATTATATCCCCTATTAGCCCCTTTGAGCTTATATCCGCTTTTCTTGATTTGAACATCTTATTATCGCCTATGGCCAAATGATTACCTCACCCTTAAGCCAAGACTAGAGGAGCATTTCATTCATTAGGAGCTAGTAAGGTATATTAAGATCTTTTTAATGGATTCGGTTGTTTGGTGAAGGGATGTGTGATCTTGTTTGATAAAAGGAAATTCCTTGTCTTTTTGTACAAAATTTAGAGAAAAGTTGAGATTCAAAGTTTGGTGTGGATTTCCCTTAGCTAACTCTTTTGAAAAAAAAAAACCAAAAAAAAAAAACAAGAGCAAAAAAAAAAGAAAAAAAAGAGAATAATACAAAGAGTGTTAGCCTTGTTGGGATTGTGAAATTTTTATGACTTTCAACTCTTTATCTCTTCAATTGGGGATGTATTTTGTTGATGAACTGTATTGGTTTGGGGAGGATGTTGTATGGTGTATTGGAAACATTTAGCTCTTAGTTTATGGGTTCTAGCTCCACATTTCCAAAAATATTTATTTCCCTCTTACCTTTACCCATGGGCCCATCACAACCGTATGAAAGTCTTCATGATTATCTAGTGTGCTTGCATTTTAGTGATGGCGAATTCGAAAATCTTGTCAAGCTTATGGTAGATTTGAGTCTATGGAATGAGAATTGAGGGAACCTTCATATATATTTTCAAACACATGAGTGATGAGTGCCACATGACTATAATGAGGTTCTACCGGCATTGCTAGCTCCATTTGTTTCATATGTTCAATGATTGTATTTGATGATTTGGGGGGGGGGGATTCAAATTTGACATTGTGGTAGATTAAGTGGTTTATGAAAATTTCATTCCCTAGTTTGTTTGCTAAATAATTTTTGCATCTGTTTGGGCTAACTTTGGATCAGCTTTGCTACTGAAATAATGCCTATGTTTATCCTTAGGAGGTTTTGAATAATTTTTGGTTTTAGCGTTGCTTAAGGACAAGCAACAGTTTAAGCATAGGGGAGTTTGATAAGTGTCCATCGTATATATCATTTTAGAGCCATTTTGCTACATGTTTAGAAGAATTATGTGCTTTAAGTTACCATTTATACTCCTATTCTCGATTTATACTTAGATATGGTTGTTTGATGATGTCTGCAGGAATTTGGACCATTTTGACATAGCATTTGACCCTCATTTGAGCATATTTTGACACCACACAGATGTCTATGAGATGTTATGCCCGTGGAGTAAGAGAAGAGCAGAGATTTGGTTCCACCCAAGACTACGGTCCAACTTTGGTGCGTGCCACGGACCGTGGTGAGCTGTGTAACTGTGGCCTCTTCGTTTTTCCTTTGGCTGTATGGCTAAAAATCTTCATGCTCTTCTTTATAAACTCATCCCTCAGCAGCAAGAAAGGAGGGCATAGCATAGATAGTCATTTTCCTTCCCAAATGTTACTCTTTTTAGATAGGATTTTTGGTTTGCTTTTTATGCAAGTGAGAAATCTTGAGTGAGGAGTTCGGTTTTATTGGCGGTTTGAAGACTTTGTTGTAGACTGTCTTTGTCAAGTCCTTCCCTCTTAGATTTCGTTGATTGGATTGGTTAGTTGTTCAATTTTTAATCATAAGTGAGTAGTTTATCTTGTCTAGGGATTTGTTAGTTAATGGAAGTATAGTTGGATCATGTTATAATCAATAGAATTGTGCTCTGGTTTCATAATTGGTTTGATTTCGTTTTATCAAGTGAATATCATGTTCTGAGTGGATTTTTGGCAAAATTTTGCTGACGCACTTGAAGCAATTGAATGAAGAACTGAAAGGTAAAATTTGATTATTAGGCTGCTTGATAAAACCTCATATAGCGATGACTCAAAAGAGAGATTTACATGTTGGGAGGACTAGAGAGTAATCGAAAATATTGAACTTCCATTAAGACACATTAGTTTTAAAGAATAACTTTTACTTAATTTAAGCAATTTGGTTGATTTCGAAAGAATAGAGTAAAATTCTGGATAGATTTCAATTCCTCGAAATTATCCAATTAGAGAAAAGTGCATGTTAATCATATTGATCCAACACCTTACTTAACTACATAAATCCCCAGGCATTTCTTTTTTATTGAATTTAGAATCAGTGGCTTAGAATTTGTTAAATCAAATCCTCGATTAAGTTATTGGTTAGCATTTTCTGATTAGAAAGGACTCCATAGATTACTTTGGTCCTTAAGGATTATATTTTATCTATACTACGACACCCATGCACTTGCGGTAGTAGTCATTATGATTTCAAAAGACCTTCATGTGTATGTCATCAACATAGGGGATTATGTTTCTTACCTTGAACATTGATGAGATACTGCTGGCTAGGAACAACTTGGAGATGATCGAAGCTACTTAAAAGTGGTTGTCCTATATCTTTGAGATGTAGGACATGAGTGAAGCTGCGTATGTCCTAAGAGTGAAAATAATTTGAAACCATCCCAAGACGCATACATAAAAAGGGTCTTAGAATGATTTTGGATGTATAATTCCAAACCCGTAGATACTCTAGTTGAGAAGGATCTAACCTTGAGTTTTGATCAATGCTCTAAAACAGATGATGAAATAGAGATAATGAACAATGCCCCTTACGCTAGTATCATAGGAAACTTAATGTAAGTCATGTTATATACATGGCCTGACATTGCTGTGTGGTTGGTTTAGTAAGTCGTTATCAAAGTAACCAGGACTTGCTGATTGACAAGTCATCAAGAGAGTCAAACGCTCGCTTCATGGTACTGCTGACTTAGTCTTATGCTATCAAGGGAAGACTTTAAGTCAAGAGGAAGCTCAAATGTCGATTGGGGTGGTGATCCTAATGAGTCTAGGTCAACCTCAGGACATGCTTTCACCCTCGGTGGGAGAGTCATGTCATGGTGCAGTAAGAAGCAAAATTGCACAACAATGTCAGCTATGGAGGCAGATTGTGTATCTTATTACCATAAAGACAACAAACATTGCCATTAGGTATATATACATTGACAAGGTAATTGTGTTCCCTTGACTAAACTGATTCCTAGTGATGTGTTCAAGTCTCATTTGTTGAGTCCAAGAATTTGTAATGTTTTATATTTGGATGTATTTTGTTATGTCATAGATGTGTTTCTTTTTAAATGAGCAAAATTCTTATGATTTATTTTTGCATGTTAGGCATATTGAAATGCCACCAGGCTTCTGATTAGCCTAGTCATATAGGCAATCACCTAGACGCTTAAGTGGCAGGCAGGATGAGACTAATTATATTGACATTAGGTGTGCAATATTAATTACTCACATTAGAAGTGTATGAATAAAATAATTATATTCGCCTTAGTAAGTATAAGATAAGACTTGAGGGATTCGAATATAAAATAGAATTTTATATTGAAGCCTCATACCTAAATCTTGAGTGCCAAGATTATGTTGATCTAGTGGCTCGAGTTGGTCTTTTAGGTAAAAGCCCAACTTATGATTCGCATGGCATAGAAGAGTGGCATGCCCAGTTTAGTGGAAGTTATGCCATGACACACTTTCAAACTGTGTGTGCTAAATGTCAACGTATTTGATGAATGACATGTGAGTTTCCTTTCCTTGTCATTGTGTGACCCTTAGTAATACCCTTTGACTTAGAGTTATAATATGAAGTCAAAGCATGATGTTGCTACTTTAATGTGTTTTTCTAATGGCTAAGATGCACACGGTCCAGTGAACACTGTAGGAAAGTAGTTATGCTAAGATGGATTATTTTTTGGCTGCCTAAGAAAGAATCACTTCCCCATCACCATATCAAGCCTGGGTGATTCTATTCAGTATATAATCAATTAATATATTAGACATAAATGGACAGTATGTGTCATTGGTGATATTTTGAATGATTCAGGGTATTGATATTTTATGAAAGTGTTATGTCAATTGTATGGTGACTTGATACAACACTACTGTTTTGTTTTTAGTCGTACGCCCCATTCCCAGTCTAAAATATAAGGAGATTCGTTGGCAGAGAGACATGGGATTTGTGATTTATATGATTGAGGGGGAGATATTGACCAGAGAAGTAACGGTCATACTATTGCAACATAATCAACATTGATTTGGCAGTTACTAGAAGATTAATTCAGCAATTAATTCCCTGATTCTATTATATGTTGTTTACTATTATAAAAGAGGGAGAACATATCATGACGATATACAGCCTAGATCAGAAATATTCCCTATACGAATCAATCTGTCTACCCTCTTCCTCTCACAACCTACCCATCTACAAGATCTGGGTTTGGAGTTTGAAATTCCTGGTGGCTCTAGTAGCTACCTAATTCGTGGGTAGCGTTCAACAGACAAGATCTAGGATCACTATCAAGGTGAGTTTTACTAATTCCTACAGTTGAGAACATAGCTAGAAAGTTGTCAATGGGCTGGCACAAGCATGGGTCTCAACATAAATTCAAATCTCAATCTGTTCTAGTATCAGAATTATAGAGGATTGAGGTTCATGATACTTCATAAAGCCATAAGAAGCAAAGTAATTCTAGGCTTGTTGAGCATGACGTTTGTCAAGGCAGGTAATCCACTCACATTTTTTAATATTTTTATTTTTATTTATCATTTGGAAATATGTTAGAAGAAGAAGTAATAAGGTTGCTCATGCAATCATCTATCTTCAACCTATCACATTTAGGGAGAGATTATGGATTTCATTTATTATCTTGCAAATAGTGATAGGTGCACTTACATTGAGAATATATAAGCAATATATTCTCAGCCCGTTATTTATTTTATCCCAAAAAAAAGATAAATTTCTTTTTCAAGTAATATTTTTTGAGGTCTTTTGTGGTATGAAAAATACTTAAAACGTTTAATGCAGACACTCACAATATTTAAAGGTACTTAAAGGCCCAGTTTGAAAATAAGTTATTAGCTGTTAGCTATTAACTGTTTTACATTAGCTGTTGGTTGTTTACATTAACTATTTGAATTAGCTATTTCTTGAAAAAGTGTTTGGTAAAATTAGTTGTTTCTGAAAAATTATTTGGTAAAATTCCATTGATGCCTTTTTAATAAGATACTTTTCAATTGAATAAGTTTTTTATTTACTGCTCATCTTGTTTTGTTTTAAATAAAGAATTAAATTTATGTCATATGTAGAAATTGACTTCATTCTTGGAACTTCATTTTTTTTATTAATTTCAAATATTTTGCGTTCATTACTTATTTTCTTTTGTTTTTAATTTTTATTTAATTATGTAATATCTGCATCTTATAACCATAGTTTGTTATTTTTAGATATTCAAAGTAACAAAAGAAGGAAAAATGAAAGGATTTCTCATAGACACCCAAAGCCACAAATCATTAAAAAAAAAACAAAGAAGATATTACTAATTAGACTGATGTCCATTGGCAAGTTGGAAGCAGCAAAAGTCCAAGTAAAGGGTGGAATGAGAGAATCAATCAAGATTGTCATCATTGATTGATCAATTGAGTAATACTTAGGTCATAATCACTCACTCAATTACCATATTTCACAAAAATAAAGCAATTGAAATTCAAGAAAGTCATATTTGAGGAAAGAAAGAAGAAGAAAGAGAAAGATAAATTGAAGGGCTAGCGAACCAAGCACCAATCAAATCACCAGAAAAGCAAAAAGAATTTGCCGACACCAATGAAATGGTCGGTGATGAGCTCGGAGACAAGTAAGAAGGCGGCAGTAGGGAGGGAAGCGATGAAGGTGGGGAGGTCAAGTAGAAGGATATTGGACGTAAAAGTTGTTTGAGATTGAGGTAAGGTAGGAACAGGTTTATTAATGACTTGCTTGTAATTTCATTAGACTTTTGGATAATATAGTAATTTTCACAAATATGTATTCTCAAAAGGCTAATGAAAATAGTTGTTTAAAAAAGAGTTGTTTGGGGTAAAAGAGCTCTTTCAAACAACTATTTGCTGATACCTCTTTAACCGTTTGACTTAGTCAAAATAGCTAAAATCTCTACAAATAACTCTTTTTTCTCATACAGCTCATATTACCAACACCCCTAAAGAATAATAAGAAGCTTCGAATTGGAGATCATTTGTAGAATTTTTAGATCCATGCCACCATTATGGTCATCTTCATCAAACTTAAAAGAAAACGCTCCAAGCACATGATATTGGTATGTTTTATATTTTTCTTTTATCTCATAATAATTTTAAGTTAATGACAAAATTTACAGAGAGTTCATAGATTCACAAAATATTTAATTATTTTATTGAACACACCAAAATGTGAAAAAGAAATGAGAAAGAAATCATCGCAGAAGATTTTCCTATATCTCTAAGCAATGGCATCTGGAGTTAAAAATCCGTAAGGTACTCCATTAATAGTCAAGATTTTTGAAAAGTATAATGACATATAATGGAAAAGACTATTTTCAAACAATTTGCACAAAAAATTACAAACAGATACCCTACATTCTATGGAAATCACAATTAGGGAACGATGTTAAGGGAATATATTTAAAAGGTCCATATTTTGTGGAAACTATTTTAAGGGGCCAGTTTACTCTCTCTATTTTCATCTATCGCTCTAAACTTTCCACATTTGCATATCTTACTCCAATACTTAAAAAGTTACTTTCAAAAATTTTATTTTTGTGCAGGTGAAATTCTTCTCAAAAGCACTATTCGAAGTCTTCTTTCATCTGGTATCCACATGACCAAAAATAATTAATATAATTAAACTAATTACAAAATTAATTAAGCTAATTAATTACAGTTAATGCTCGAATCATCATCTAATTGTCTTGCTCCTAATTATTCACACAATGTGGATACATCAAAAGGAACCACTTCAGTAGAACCACAATTAAACTATATCACTAATATAATTTAGAATTAAAGGCGAAATTAGCAAAAATTAAGAGTGAAGTTAAGGAGACAAAGATGCAATTGTCTGTAATCCATCTTTCTTTAATCAACGAAGTTAGATATAGTGAAAATCTGATTTAGGTATTAATATTTCATTTTAGCATAAATATCATTCTCAAAATCATAAAAACAAAAAATCATTTCGTTTGGAAGATATAAAAATCGAAAAAGAGTTAGGAGAAAAATCAACGAAAAAATCATCTAAAAAGGTAGAGAAAGAAGAAGATGATGAAATATAAGCAGTATAACCTCGAGGAATTACAAAATATGTTCGATAAAGAACAAAATCTAGAAGAATTAAATGAAATCATGAGTGCAATAGTAGACAAACAAGAAGTATTATCTAATGATAATAAAGAGGCAAATAATATTTAGTTAGAAGAATTAAATGAACTTAATTAAACTAAAGGATTTGAATGTTGTTTCTATAGAGGAAATTAAGAGAAATTTATGTAAGAATATGGAAAATCGATGGTTGAAAGGGGAATCAATGAAATTGGCAAAGAGCTTAACATTGACGAATTTAAATCCAACTTAGTTAAAAATGAAATTCCGAAAACTAAAGAGTTTGATTAATCATCTTGAAGAAATACTCATTTTATGAGACCTAGGTAAGTTCCAGCAGTACGTACAACTAATATTTCCTTAGGGTTTATCCTAGGAAAAATCACATCTTTTGAAGAAATTGATCTTATCCTATAAGTAGCCAAACGTGATACATCTTAAATATAAATGGAGCTCGTCATAGGGAAGAAATATTTGGGCATTGGAAAGGGATATGAATAATGTCTTGAACTTGAATACCACATGGTTTGCTGGGAATTTCTTAAAGTATATCGAACATAGTTTTTCTGATACTGTAGCTAATTGGTATGACTTATTAGATGAGGAAGGAAAAAATGTATTAAGAATAATAGAAACACCAGCTGTTTTGTTCAAAAATTTTGTAAGGAAATTGAAACTAATTTATCCGAGTTGAACTTGATTTTGAAGAAAAGGCTAGAGATTAGCAAAGAAAGATTAATAACATAGAGCTTTTGGACATGAGATATCTGAAAAATTATATTATTAAATTTAGTCAATATTATTACAAAATTAGGCACAATAAAACTAGTTTTGGTATATTTTATGACAAAATACCATATCCGTTCTAATCTGTAATCAATGAAAAATACATTGTATGGCTTGAAATAATGAATGTTATTGATATCTTTAGTACAAGAATCTCTTATTTGAGAATGTGGGTTAATGATCAATGCCTTGATCTCCAAAAGCAAAAGAAAAAGAATAAACAATTTCTACCTTATTGGGATAACTCTCATCAATGGGAAAATAAACCTAAGAAAAGAAGAAAAGAAATTTTATAAGAAAAAGAGCTTTGACAGGCAAAAAAGAGAGAAATATAAAAAAAAATGTACCATAACAAACCAAGCCCCAAATGACGAAGATTTTCTAAAAAAGCTGTTTATTACCCTGTAGGAAAAAATAATTGTAAGTGTTGGGTAAGCGGAGAAGTAGGGCATTATGCAAACAAATAAAAAAATGGGAAGAATAACAAGCTTATAGAAACATTTAGTAGTTTAGACTATTTTGAACTTAGTGAAAAAGAAGCACTAGACCTAGCCCTAAAAACAATAAGGGAGTTATTGATATAATAGTGGAAGATGGATATGAAGAAAGTGATTATGAAGAAACTACTCATATGATGCAAAGTAGCTCAATTAGTGTTGACAGACTTTAAGGAGAGTAATTTATTATAGACAATGAAAATGAAGATGTTCAAGGAGATTGGGTCCTTCCTATAATTCAGAAAAACGTGATCTATAAAAAATCCATCTTTTAATTAAAGAGTAAATACATATGCGAGATTATGGAAGGTGATTTAGAAATAAAAGACTATGAGTATCATGTCGGAGAAGTTAATCTCATTAATCGAGAAAACATTCTCAAGTATAATAAGGATAGAAAGCATAGGTATATCCATGTTAGAAGCGTCCAAGTTCAAATTACTCCATTACAGTATTATGGCAAAGATATTGCTCTTATGATTTGTTATGTGATATCAGGCATACCAAATTTAATAATCAAATTATCGCAGGGATCAAGACCAATCTATCAATTACTGACCTGGATATTATATGAACCTAAAAGATGAATTTGCCGAAAACTTCTTATCTTTGAAGGTAAAGTTAGTTGGGATGAATATGAAAAGAGAAGATTATCCACTAAGGATATTTTGAAAAATAATCTAGAAATTAGATAATATTATAGATCCAAAAACTAAGGTAACAATGATAGAGGCAGAAAAGTTTGAAAGTCCTACTCCTATGCAAAAAATTAAAAGAATAACTTCAAGTCTGCAAGAGATAAAGATTGATAGGTCATGGATATTTACCTTTGTTAATCCCATAAAAATCAATAAGAAGAACGTAATAAAAATCAATGAGAATTAAAAAATTACCATTAAACCCCAATTATTAAGAAGCATGAGTGCAAGATTAGAGTAGGGAGAAGAATCTTCAACAGCTAAAGAAGACCTTAAAGAAGATGATACAAATAGTATGACCAGTGAAATGAGTAAAATGAGTTTGAACCAACAAGACTTAGTGTATGTCAAAGTATTAGTTTAGATAGAAAAGTCATTGGGTACAAAACAAGGTGTTAGTTAGCCAATCTATGAGAATGAATTAGTCAAAAATATAACTATGGAGATAGATTATGAAGCCACCAATACTAATCATAATAGCATTTATATCCAAATAATGTATGTTTAAAGGGATATAATGGATATGAATTATGTGCTTACATCGACAGTGGTTGTTCTATCTATTTTAGAAAAAGATCTTTATTTTCAGAATTTATCTGAGAAAAACCCAAGAAACCATTACAAGTAAGAATAGCTGATAATAGCATAATGAGTCATACTGAGGTCATAGAAGAGTTATCCATAAAAAATAGCAATGTAATGCATTATACCAGTTTTATGGGTTGCTGATCAATCCTCCCATGATATGACTATTGGAAATTATTTTCAAAGGCTACATTCACCATGCACACAAACCATAAGTCAGATCATATTTACAACAAATGGTCACTTAGTTCCTATTGATAAATTAAACAAAGCATACATTCATAAAAAAAATTGAGTTTACACGCAACCAGCGTAGTGAGAAGGTAATTTTTGCACAACGTGAAGTAGTACTAATAATCTCATTACTAGAGTTATCTATTAAAGAGCAAATTGTTGAACAACAAGAGCAGCTATGCAAAGAACTATACTCTGAAAATTCTCTAAAAATTTTTGGAGGAAGATAAGATATTTGCAAAGATTGCTTTGTTAAATCCCAATATTATTATCCGAGTTAAGCAATTGGTGTATACACACCAGGATATCTAAGAATTTGATAAATAAATCAAAGAGCTTTTAGATCAAAGACTAATCAGAAATAGCAAGATTCCTTACACTAGTTCCGCTTTCATGGTGAAGAAAAAAAGGAAAAGCTAAAATAGTAATCAATTATAAAAAGCTTAATGATAATATTATTTCGATGACTATTGTATTCTTAACAAAATAATTCTTCTCAATAGCATTCAAGGAGTCTCTTGGTTCTCGAAAATGGACTGTAAAAGCGGATGCTAACATATAAAAATGGTTGAAGATAGCATTCCTTTAACTGCTGTAGTGCCTGTCAGGGGGATAGTAATGTCATTTGTCTTAAAAATGCACCTCAAATATTTCGAAGAAGAATACATCGATAATATCTTCAAAGATCCTAATCACTGTTGTTTAGTTTACATCAATGATATTCTTGTCTTTTTCAAGACCATAGAACAATACAAAGATAATGTTCTAACTATCACCCAAAGATGCATTGGTCATAGTATTATTCTTGGTAAGAACAAGCGCATTTATACTAAATAAGAAATAGAGTTTTTAGGTCTAGAAATAAAAGTTGAATAAATCATTCTACAAAGGCACATTCTACAAAAAATAAAAAAATTCCTTGAAAAAATTGAATATAGCAAGCAATTAGAAACATTTCTTGGATGTCTTACCTATACTTCATATTTTATTAAAGACTTAGCTAAATTGAGAAAACCATTGTAGCAAAAAACTCAAGAAAGAAATAAATTGGACATGGAATCCTAGTGATTCAAAGATTGTTCAAAATTTCAAAAAGATGTACAAAAATCTTCCTGTTCTTAATTTGCTAATTAAAGAGATGATTTAATTATTAAGACAGATGCCAGCAATGAGCACTAGAGATGCCAGCAATGATCTAATTCTTCAGGCAGATGCCATTTGGTCTTCAAAATTCTAGGACTCGATTTTGATTTCTGAAAATTCAACCAGGTACGTGGCCTCGCTCACCCATATGGCCATATTTCCCACTAAAGTGATGCCAAGGGGTAGATAGATGTGTCGTTTTAAAATATGAGAGGCTCCCGGCTTTCTGCTTTAATTGTGGAAAACTGGGTCATGAAAATAGGTTGTGCAATGAATTAATGAAATGTGATAGTTTTTATGGGTCCTGGATGAGGGTTGAGTTCAAACTCATATATCCAATATACAATGCATCAGAGGAGGAAATGGTGATGTGCAACACAAGAGAGGGCCAATGTTCACCGTTAGGAGACATATCCAATGTTTCTCTTCAAGATAATGGAGCCCCTAATGCCTTGGTAATTAAGTACTTATAAGCCATTGACTCCTATAATTTGCACTCTCTTTGTAGAGTTCCCAATTAGAGGTTCAGTGACTATGATTACACACAATAAACATGTCCTTGCTGATGCTTTGCTTGAAAATATTGGTACTGGGGGAAGGAAAAATTTGCCTCTCTAGGGGGTGAAAAAGGGAGGCGACTAAAGAAACTAGGGCCCTATCAGCAAAAAATCCACAGATGGAGGGATATCATGGATGGTTCTACTTCCTTGAATTTTAACCTAGATCAAATGGCATTATATATGGGAGTTAGTCCCTCACCTAGTAAGAGGAGGATTGTGGAAGTCGAGAAGGGAACCACTACCCATAATATAACTAACAAGGGATGGTTGTTTTTTAATGCTAAATCTCCACACCCATTTGACGAGCTATCTGGTTCTACTACTATCGAGGCCGAGGAGGCGGGCCTTATCATGCCCCTAGCGAGGCTATGAAAATCTTCTCTTGGAACTGTTGGGGGCTTCACAACCCTTGGATAGTTGACACCCTCTAATCTTGGTCGTAGAGGAAACGTCCATTATCGTGTTTTTTATGAAGTCAATATTAAATAAAAATAATCTTGAAAGAATCAAAAATAAGTGTGGTTTCTTAAATGAGATATGTCTGAGTAGCAATCGGCGTTTTGGTCAAGTTGGGTTTTGGTGGGATGATGTTGACTTAGAAGTTATTTTGTTTAGATCATCATTTTTTGGCTACTATCTTAGGGTGTAACGAGATCTAGAATGGTATGCTATGGGCATTTATGGGCGGGCAAACAACGTGAGAAGCACAAAACATGGCAAAGAATGAAGGAGGTCAGGAATGTCTAACCTTTGCCAATGAATTTTTTTGGGGATTTTAATGAGATACTTACTGAAAGTGAGAAGGACATAGGTCTCTTGGGACGGGAGAATCAAATGGTGGGATTTAGGGAGGTTGTGGACTATTGCGGTATCCAGGATCTTAGGAATGATGAGGATTTCTTCACTTGGTGAAGGGGTGGCACAAGAGAGCACCTTGATCGTTTTATGGAAGACTATGCATAGACTTCTCTTTTCCCTAAAGCCACGATTAGGAATTTTTCAAGATATCGCTCTGATCACAATGCCGTCCTCCTCAAACCTGAAAAGGGATCCCTAGATAACATCCGGGAAAAACCATTCAAATTTGAACCTATGTGGCTCTCAAATGCATAGTGTGATCGGGTGGCACAACAAGCTTGGAATTACTGTGACGGTGACGAACCATTGGATGCACTTCTCTCTTATTCTGAGAAGCTTCACTCTTAGAGCAGGGGTATCTTTGGTTCTATTCGCCATGAAATTAAAGCTACCGAGAAGCTTCTAACAATGAGACAAAAACGCCTCCTTTGGTGGATAATAGGAATTGTTTGCTAAATTGCATGACCTACATTGAAAGGATGAATCTTTTTGGCATATTTAAGCCCATGCAAACGACTTGAAGGACAAAGACAAGAGCACATATTACTTCCACCATAAAGCAAATTCAAGGTGGGTGAGGAACCATATCAAGTTCTTAGAGGATCAAGATAGTGGTGAATTACTTTAATGGCATCTTTTATTCGTCACATCGTGGCTCTCTTGATATGGAACTAGGAGGTATTAAGGGGAAGGTCACATCGGATATTAATGACATTTTAGAGCAGGAGCCTTTAGCTGAGGAAATCTAAAAGCTCCTTAGTGATTTACACTCGATGAAACCTCCAAGTCCTGACGGGATGTATGTCTTTTTCAAGAAGTGCTGGGACTTGGTTGGGGAGGCCATGGTCTCTTTTGTGAAATGACCATGAAATGGCAACCTCAATCTAACGCAGGTTACTAAGGTCAAGGAACTTGATCACCCAATTTATACCCATAAGTCTTTGCAATGTCTTATGCAAAATCTTATCGAAAACTATGGTCGATCACCTCAAGAAGTTCCTCCCAGGCATTATATCAGAGCAACGAAGTGCGTTTCTGCAGAAGTGTTTTATTACAAACAATGCTCTAATAGCTTTTAAGGTCTTCCATCGTTTGAAGAAGAAGAGAGTGGGAGGCAAGAGGTCTGTGCTATGAAACTCGACATGAGTAAAGCAAGACAAGATCAAGTGGGACTCTTTTATCGAGGTTATGAGGAAGATGGGGTTCTGTTAGGGGTTGATGGATAGTGTTTATAGATGCATATCTACAGTCCCATACTCTTTTGTTATTTACAATAAGGTTTGAGGAGTTGTCACTCTTTCTTATGGCCTAAGACGGGGGGATCCCATATCCCTATATCTTTCCCTACCATGTGTAGAAGTATTGTCCCGCTTGCTTTTGAATGCGGTGAGCTAGAAATTGATCCACAGTGTTTCCATTATGAGAAAGGCTCCCCAAATCTTACATTTATGTTTGTTAACAATATTGTTATTCTTGTTAGGGGAACTTCTGAAAAGCCAAGGTAGCTAATGCAAATCATTTATATCTATGAGGAAGGGTCTGGGAAGTGCATTAATGTTGATAAGTTAGAGGTTGTCTTCTGCTGGTACGTCCAGTCGAATTGTAAATGGGAGATCTTGAGAATATTGCAAATGAGAGAAGTGGACTACTATGTAAAGTATCTTGGTCTTCCTACTATTTTAGGTAGATCCAAAAAACAGCTTTTGGGGGTCTCAAAGAATGAGTTTGAAAGAAGCTACCCAATTTATACAGAAAAACTAGTGTCATAGGTGGATAAAGAAATTCTCATAAAGGTCGTAGCCCAGGCAATTCCAACCTACATGATGAACATTTTTAGGGTTGCGGATGGGGGTTTGGATGAGATTCATGTCGTGATTGCTAGTTTTGGTGGGATTCATCAGAAAGCAAGTGGAAAATTCACTGGAAAAATTAGAAATTTTTATGCAGACCACAGGTGATGGGGGGATGGGTTTCAAAGACCTCAAGACCTTGAATGAGGCTCTTTTAGTCAAGCAGGCATGGAGATCAATGGAGACTGATGGTTCTTTGCTGCAACGGCTTTTCAAGGCCCATCATTATTTTTAAAACTAAATTCCTAGAGACTTGTAGGAGTAACAAATTAAGCTTCACATGAAGGAGTATTTGGGGAGAAAAAAGCTTACTCAAAGAGGGTTTACTGTGGCGCATTGAGGATGGAAGGAAGGTGTTGGCTTGGGAGGATGATTGGGTTTAGGTGGATACATTGCTAGCGACTCCCTACACTGACCTCGCTTTTGGCCCTGAGCTCTAAGTCTATGACCCGATTAATAAAGAGTTAGGTACTTGGTGCAGTGATATGGTGAAAAAGCTTTTCTCGGATGAAGCAGCAAATGAAAATTCTTTGCATACCTTTGAGCTTATTATCATAGGAGGATACGTGTTGTTTGTGCCTAGAAAAGAACGAATTGTTCGCTGTCAAGTCAACTTATTTGTTAGGGCACTTGGGGGCCATCAGGGGGTGTCTTACTGCAGGATTGTAATTGGTGGAGGAAGGTGTGGAATCTGGACGTCCATCCAACACTTAACCATTTTATCTGGAGGGCCTTTCATGGCTTCTTAGCAGTCAAGGAGGAGATGAGAAGACGACATATGCTGAATGATGGCTCGTGTCATATATGTGCTAAAGAGGACGAGTTCGACATTCACACTATATTTCGCTGTTTCTACTTTGACAGGAATGTCGAGCTCTAGTGTTTTTAAGCAAGAGTTGAATGATGCCCCTTCTAACTCTTTTAATGAACTTATGGTCTGGTGCTTCGACAAACTCAACATAGGATAATTTGAGGGGGTTTTTTTGGGGGCATATTTTGGGCTTGCTGGACAATACGGAATAAGGTTGTCTTGGTGAATAAGTCGCCAAATGTTGGTGTGATTGTTACAGGGTTTCAACGCTTGATAATTGAGTGCAAGAAATATGCGGAGGCAGTTTTCTGCAATAGAGTCATCAGTTAACCCAGTACATTTGAGGCTCGGCAACTACAACCAAAAGGCTGTATCAAAATCAATAGTAATGTTGCAGTGATTGGTGACCAAGTCAATTTGGGCAAGCTGGTGAGAGATTTTGAGAGGAGGGTCCAGGAGCTTGGAGTGAAACGTCTTCAGGTTACATGGAGCCTTGAAATGACAAAGGCAGCAGTTGTAAGGGTGGCGCTAAAGCACGTGAGAAGGTATGAAAAAGTGATTACGACTCGGCTACGATGAGTATCGTAAGTTGATGCAATGTGTTCTGAATGGATGAGCCGCAATCGATTTGAATTTCAAAGATATTAGGGTTTTGGTTCCAACCTTTGTTTCACTTTTTTCTAGTCATGTGAACGTGAGGGGAAAACACTGTTGCTTATTTAGGTGCAAGAATGTTCCCACCTACTTATGGGAAATAAATATGCATAATTTTCAAATTTCTGTCTATCATTTTCAGGCTAGCAAACCTGAACTTGATCTACTATATGAGGTCGCCTCATTTTTTTCCCAAAAAAAATTAATTTTACATTTTGTTATGAGGTGACTTTTTTTAATCGAGAGATTATTTTGTTCAATCAATCAAAAGTGTAGTCAAAATCAAAGTGAAACCAAAATAATTTTATCTATATATTAAATTAAATCTAAAACTTCAACAACCCAAGCTTAATCGGACCCAAATTAACCCAGCCTCACCTCGAAGAGGGCAAGAGGCCTATTGCGTTGGTCCACTCTACCCAAAGCACAACGCAGAAAACAACGAGCAGCTGAGCCTCGGGTCAACTGCAACACGTTACGGGTCGTGGGGCGTAGCGTGGGTCGAGCTTACGTGGGGCGATACTATTGGACAGATTCACGTGGCGAGTGACACCATTGGTGGGAACAACTTGACGTCTGTTCTTTTAAAGATCTCAAAATCCGAACGTTCTTGATTGAGAGTGCATCCCATCTCCACTGAGATTTTAGGGTTTGTGAATTCCACTAATTCTGGTGTTTAATCAAGTCAGAAATTCCTATTTTCTCTGAATCTTATGGAGATTCATAGATTCAAGCCCCAATTAGTGGGGTTTTTACTCGTTGCTTGCTTCGCGATTCAGCTCTTCGCTTCAGATCCTGTGAGTTCTTGTTTCTTATCAGTTTCAAGTTCTTTGATTTTCTTATTTGTATGTTTTTTGCTTATTGATTTGCATCTGTGTTTGAATTAGATCTTCTTCGAGTCGTTTGATGAGCCATTTGAAGGCCGATGGATCGTTTCTGAGAAAGAGGACTACAAAGGTGGCAATCTCTGTCCTAGTTTAACTTAATTTTTATCTTGCTTCTGTAGGTATCTAGATCTGTGTGTAATTGCGCTTGGAGTTCTTACATGAGAGTTAAAGCAATTACGATCTTGAAGTATGAGCTGATTGTATGTAGCTAATTGTGAATTGGAGCTGAGGAACCGTGTAAAAGAGTGATGGTTGATTCTTTAATCCTCGATGTGTGCTTGTTCCAAATTCTACGTTTCTTGATGCGAAGCAATTGCTTAACATGCTCCCTTTGTTCAGATCTGATAATATTTGTACTTGTTGGTGCAAAGATTTTAAGAAATTGTGTTTGTTAGAGTATGGAGAAGCATAAAATTACCTTTCTAATTGTTGTTGCTCTTAGATTTCAATGTGTTGTCTGTATTTCCGCTATGCTCTTCTATGGTGTTGGCTGTTTACTGTTTTCTGGACGTTCCTTGTGTGGGTTTCAGTTTGCGACAGTTTGTCTTTTGATAGTTGAGTAGTTACCTCTGAATGTAGATTAATCTTTTTTATGTGGGCTCTTCTTATCATTTCTTAATGTCTCTGACATTTGCACTTTCACTTCCACATGTATGTTTGGACGCTTCAGTTTTATGTCATGATAATAGAATGATAAGACGTTTAAGGACATTGACGTATGCTGCGTTCTTTTAGTTGGGTCAACGTAAGTGTGCAGTAAACAACCTATTACGCAAGAAGAGCTTAAGTTTTGGTAATAAGATGGTTGAGCGTGTTCTCTAAAGCAAATGGATTTAAGACTCCTAAATGTAAATCAATAGAACTATTTTTAGCCGTAAGGACTGGTAAAAGCTTTTCTTTGATGCCACAGTAACTACAGCAAACCCAAAAGTCATTTATGGCCACATCTTTTGGAGAAGAAACATTAGGTTTTTGTATTGATTGAAGACCTTATCCTTCGGAGCTGTTATGCATGCAGCCATGATGGAGTGGACTAATGTTGTTGACCATGTCTTTCGCGGTTTCCGCCTGTGGGGTTTAATATGGTGAAGAAGTAAAAGAGCATAGGTGGCGTTTCTTTTTCTACCTTTTGTGTTTTTTTTTTTTTGGGGGGGGGGACCTTGTGGGAGATGGAAGAAAGCCAAATGTATTGTGCTTTGCTGGAAAACAAGATTTTTCTTTCCTATTGTCATGAGAACAATAATTGTATGAAAATCCTTGTCTCTTTTAAGCTTTTGGGTCCGGAAAACTGTACGACAATAGGATCAGGCAGGCATTGTCCCAGGAGTCAGCTAATTGAATACAGCACACTGTTTGTTTTAGATATGGTTTGACAAGTGTAAGTGTAAAGAACCTGTTTATTCACCCATCGTCGTCTAGTGTGTTTGCATTTTAGCGATGGCGAGTTTGAGAGTCTTGTCAAGCTTATGGTAAATTTGAGTCTAAGGAATGAGAATTGAGGGAACCTTTATGTATATATTTTCAAACACATGAGTGATGAGTGCCGCATAACTATAGTGCGGTTCTACCAGCCTTGCTACTTTTATTTGTTTCATATGTTGAATGACTATATTTGACGATTTGGGCGGGACTGATTCAAGTTTGACATTGTGGTCTATCAAGTATAATGTAAATGTGTACAATCTCACCTCTAATAGCCAACATGCTGTTTTCATGAGGCCCACCAAATTTTGAAAATAAGTTTTGGAGGGTAAAAACTTTTAAAATAAATTGAAAATACGTGTGCTTTTGTATATTATACACATTTTGCATGTTGGTGTTAGGTTTCACTACATGTGTAGTTGTGTTGTAGTACTTTGCATGATCGTTCTGCCTCTTGATTTACTCAATTGTGGGAGTCATGATAGAATTTGTCGCCTCTGAAGGAAATGTCGATGTATTTGCTTGGCTTTGGTAACTTGTAGTGTCTGCGATCTTTCAATTGCAACTAAAGAGGGGTAACAATGTTTAGGGACAACCACCCCCTCAAAAACCCACCCAAAAAAAAAGGATGGAGGTTAGTTCATACCACAGCCAGTGTCCATGCTGTCAAACTGATTGAACCATGAGTGCCGCGTGCCAAATTGAGTTAGTAGAAGTTGGAAGGATTTTCACTGAATCAGAAAAAGGAGGATGCGATAGATATGCTTTAGAACTATGGCAGTGGTTTTGATTGATTTCTAACATTTTATTTGGTTAGAAGCAACTAAGTACTCAATTTTATTGTCTTTGTCTACACTTAGGTGTTTGGAAGCATGCAAAGAGCGAGGGACATGATGATTATGGGCTTCTAATCAGTGAGCAGGCAAGAAAGTATGCCATTGTGAAAGAACTTGATAAACCTGTGGATTTGAAGGAAAAAACTATTGTTCTCCAATATGAGACACGCCTCCAGAAAGGTCTTGAATGTGGAGGTGCCTATTTGAAATATCTCCGTCCCCAGGAGGCTGGATGGGTGCCAAAGGAATTTGACAATGAATCACCATACTCCATCATGTTTGGACCTGACAAATGTGGGTCCACAAACAAGGTTCACTTTATTCTGAAGCACAAGAATCCAAAAAGTGGGGAGTATGTTGAACACCATCTTAGGTTCCCACCATCTGTTCCATCAGATAAAATGACCCATGTGTACACCGCTATTTTGACTCCTGACAATGAGTTGCGCATTCTGATTGATGGGGAGGAGAAAAAGAAGGTAAACTTCCTCTCAGGGGACGATTTTGAGCCACCCATCATTCCACCAAAGACCATTCCTGACCCCGAGGATAAGAAGCCAGAGGACTGGGATGAGAGAGAGAAAATCCCTGACCCGAATGCAGTGAAACCTGATGACTGGGATGAGGATGCTCCCATGGAGATTGAAGATGAGGATGCTGTGAAACCTGAAGGATGGTTGGATGATGAACCAGAAGAAATTGATGATCCTGAGGCCACAAAACCCGAAGATTGGGATGACGAAGAGGATGGTGAATGGGAGGCACCAAAGATTGACAATCCCAAGTGTGAAGCTGCACCTGGTTGTGGTGAATGGAAGAGACCAATGAAAAGAAATCCGGCTTACAAGGGCAAATGGCATGCCCCATTGATCGACAATCCTAACTACAAGGGCATTTGGAAGCCACGCGAGATTCCTAACCCGAACTACTTTGAGCTTTCAACACCAAACTTTGAGCCTATTGCCGCTGTTGGTATTGAGATCTGGACTATGCAAGATGGCATACTATTTGACAACATTTTGATAGCCGGTGATGAAAAGACCGCAGAGTCATACAGACTGACCTATTGGAAGCCTAAGATTGACGCAGAGAAACAGAAGCAGAAGGCTGAGGAAACAGCAGCTGCAAGCTCAGATGCTCTGGCAGGAATTAAGGTAATAGTCTCATCCGCATATATTCTCGTGACGTCTTCTCTGAAATCTGCGTCTGAAAGTGACTGAAACCTATTGTTCTCAACTGCAGAAGAAGGTCTTTGATGTTCTGTACATGGTTGCAGACATTCCATTCTTGGAACCTTACAAACCTAAGATTTATGTAAGTGATTTGATAAATTTTCACCTAATTTCTTCTTTTCTGCATACTTGGATTGGGTGAGACTCTTATGTCCTTTCTGGTGCAATGTTTTAATGCGCGTGCTTGGAATTCTTTTTGGCAGGACTTGATTGGGAAGGCAGAGACGCAACCCAATCTCACTATTGGTGTCTTGGTCTCCATTTTAGTCATCTTCGTTACTCTTTTGTTCCGGATTCTCTTTGGTGGGAAGAAACCTGTAAGTTGTTCCAACATTTTCCACTCTTCTTGTAAACATGAGTTGAACCATGATAACTGGTTGGGCCTCATTTGCTGGCTGGGAACTCGACTCACATGCGTAAGAGCTGGGTTCAATTGGCTTTCATACCTCTTTGCAACCATGCCTAACCCATGAGGGTAACTTCAATGTGTGGTGGCTCACCACTAGATGGGCTTACTTCCGTCCCACCCCACCCCACCACCAAGAAGGGACCGGTGGGGTGTTTTTGTTTTTTTGGGGCGGGGGGGGGGCGATGGAGGGGTGTTCCCTAATATGGTTGTGGATCAAGATTTGTGCAGCCTTGTGGCAAGAGCTTTTTTGTAGGAGACCTTTTATGTTCCGATCTTCCTTTACCCCTTCTTTATCTGCTTCCTAAGTAAATGAGTGGTAGTCAGCTGCCCGCGCCCCACCTCCTTTTCCCCAAAAAGCCCAATGTGGATCTGAATCTAGATGTTTCCAGCCTTCCTGCTCCGGCAAGCGCCTATTTGCAGGAGACTAGCAGAACAACGTATTTTTACGAAGATATATTGGATTTTTTAACTATTCCTCTCATCCCGATTTTTTGGCTTCCCTTGTACAGGCTGCTCCAGCAGCCAGCCCAGCAAGCCAACCAGTGGCTCAAGAGGCCTCAAACACCAAGGAAAACACTGAAGAGAAGGAAGAAGAGAACAACGAGAAGGAAGAAACTGCGGCTCCACGCCGGAGAACCAGGCGTGAAGACTGAGGGGACAGGACAAGCATCTTTGTGTAGTTGGATCTTATTGTCCTTGTTGAACTAGAGTTTGTTTAGAACTGTGATTTTCTCAAATGACAATGATAATGATACAACAGGAAGAGACACGGGGGGACATTTTTTGAGCACTGCATTGAACCATAATTCAGTTCCTTTTGTGGTGAGGTCGTGTAAATGAGGATTTTAGCAGTATTTTGCTCGGATTGTAGTTTTTCGTTGATGATTATGCGCAGTTTTGCGGCAGCACTTGTACTTTGGCTCAGTCTTGGTTCTTCAGCATTTTAATCTTCTTACTTGCTGCACTGGGCAACGAAATTTCACTTGTTAGTGTTGGTCCGGAGTACATTGCGTCTATGTTGGGAGATACAGTTGATCCAGGGGACAAAGATGAAACGACATTTGCTTGATATACGTGTGGAATTGATGAAGACCTAAGGAATTTAATGCTTGCAATTTGGTAGTATCATTAAGAGAAAGATTATGAGCCCATCAGAGGCCTAACCCCTTTTAAATCGAAACCCATTTTTCTGATAGGGAAAGAAGATTAAGGAACTCCCATAAAAAGATGTATCAATATCCCATCCGAATTTTATCTGAAAAATTTGATTAAAATAAGTTCTATGTAGCATCTCAATATTAGTGAAAAGGGTTTCAAGTGGGTATAAATATAAATATCGTATTCAAAAATAAATATTATTATTATTATCGTATTTTTTCTTCAAGCAGCTGATTAATTAGCTATCTACCAGTATTAAAGCGTAAGTTGTAACTATCCAAATAACTATCCACCCAACAGTTTATTTTAACGAACAGACATGGAACTACGACTGTCTCCAGCACATCCAAAGCACCGCGAGGCCTCTGAAGATGACACGACCAAACAATCTAACCAACATCTGACCGCCACGTGGGTTCTTCCGCAGCAAAGTTGAAGCACGTACTAGTATTTTTCTTTTAAAAAAATTTGGGGGGGCTGGCTTGCTTGCTTGCCATGTACGGTGGAAATAGGAATCCCCTCTGCCTAATATCTTTTATTTATTTGTAATTTGTAATTTCCATTCCCTCGTATTCTTCTAGAAATTCCTGATTTTTCACGCTTTCTCCCTCCTCTGTCCTATCGAAATATCTGCTCTTCTAGATTTCTCCACCCAAATTGATTAATTCCCATTCATTCCTATTTTTTCTCTGTTTGGTTTTCGTGGGAAAAATTTTGAATTTCTGGTTCGAATGAGGGGTTCGTATATGATGCAGCGAGTCGTCGACAATCTCATTGCAATCACCAAGGAGTAAGTGGGTGCTTTAATGCTTCTCTAGTTTAATTGTTCTGGGGGATTTTACGTTTGATTGTTAGATAGTGTTCAATTTTCTCGTATGAGAAATGGGGTAGTTTGCATTTGATGTTGGTGTTTTGAGGAATTAGGAATTGTGTGATTCATATTGTGATGCGTTAACTTAGGGATTGCGAAATTGGAATTGTTATTGAATTTAAGCTAATATTATTGGTAATGCTGTCGATCATATCTGGATTGTTCAAGAGTGAGGGTACTGTTTTTTGTTTTTCTTTTCTGCTTTTTTATTATTTTTTTTTTTTTGGTGGCCCGGGGTCGGGTGGGGGGAGGTTATCTTCTTTGAAAGTTTGAAATGTAGTAGAATATGTTGATTTGCAATCTGATCATTGTATGTTTCTAGGATTGCCAGCAAAAACATTGTGCTTTTATTTATTTCTTTATTTTCAACATCAAGCTTTAGCGTTGATGAGCTGCATCACAATGTTCTTAGTGTTCGGATGATTTTTATTGAGCAGGAAGTGCAGCTTGGGGCATTGAATTTTTAACGAGAGAGGGGGGGGGGGGGGGAGGTGAAGGTAGTGTGTAGTTCTTATTATTTTAAGTGCCTATTTCTGAATTTACAATGCAGTATGGATATGAATGATGAGACCTAATGTTGCCATAGAGCTCCTTTTTTTTGGGGGTTTTTTTTGATTTTTTTTTTTTTGGGGCGGGTGGGGTTGTCAGATAGTGGCAACAATGGTCACTTTTGGCTAGTAATTGGAACTAAAGACCTATGTAGAATACAAGTTCAAAATACTAGAGGTGGGATTTGTGAATGGTTGTGTATTCCACGGGAATATTCGAATACATAGAAAATGCTAAAACTCAGTCGGGAATGGGGCCTGGTTGGACCTTGATGATTGCGGAAAGTAGAAAACATTTGGAAAGATTTCTTTGGAGAGTCTGTGAGGTAGGTCAGTGGGAACTAGAGAATATAGAGTGAATTGTGTTATACTTTGGATAGGTGGACTTTACTGCTTCTTGTGGAAGATACAGCTTGCATAGTGTGGGTCTTGATTTCTTTGATACCTTTGATGTAGTTGATGGTTTGAGTTGGCAATGCTGATTTTGATTTGTCCAGGGTTAGGTCACAGTTTGCATGATCATTGAACAGAGTTTTGGATCTTAGACAGGATTATTAATTGTAAGCTGTGGCAGTGATTGTGGATTTATTATGATCTAGCATGACATTTACCAATTAGGAACTAATTAAACTGGCATCACTAAGAAAGTGACACTAACTTGACATCCATCCTTCTGGTTTATGATAGTTTGCTCTTCGGCTTCTGCTAGTTTCAGTTGACCTTTGATGCTGATTGATAAGCCCAAGTTTTTTGAAGTGTGGGTGGGAATCACTAGTTATTTGCAAATCATCAAGCTTGTAGCTCGAAAATGAGAAGATTGAGTAACTAAAGCATTTTCTTCTTTTCTCTTTCTAGTACTTCCTATGTTTGAGAAAACTGTTTTAATGTGGTGTGGCATATTGCAGGTCAGTAAAGATATTTACGTACGAGTTTTTGAACAATATAGTCAAATTGATAAATGGCCTCTCAGCACTTCTGCTGGCCATTTTGCCTGGGAAGGCAAATATACTGGAAGGGCTTCATGGATGGGAACTAAGGCCAACTTTTCGTGCGCCAAGACTCCCACGTTGGATGGGGAAGTAAGTCTTCACGTGATGACTTCATCTTGTTGTAAAAATTGATGGATGGTTTACATACACCTATTGTTGATCAGTTGATGCTGAGTAGGCCGTTTTTGTGTTATTCTTCTGAACTCCCCTCTCCTTTGTTGAGTTGCAAGTTTGTATTACTTAAGTGCCCAATGCTTGCCTCCAGCTCTTTCTGCCATCTCTAAAAAAGGTGACCATAGATGTCTTGATCACCTCTTGTAGAATTTCTTCAATGGGCTATGTGGTCTAGTGACAGTTAGGTTTCCTGTTGGATGTTGGGATTAGGCTGTTTATGTGCATTGAGCATGTTAGAATCAAGCTGAGATTTCAGTAGTTTTGGCTGCCTTTATAAGAAGTATGTTATTCTATGACTTGGAATTTGGAATGGAGCAAGGGCAAGTGAGGAAGAATTGTTTGGAGTGATAGCAATCCAAGAAGACTTGCCTATGTAGTTCGCATGTTTTTGGGAATTTCACATCTCTGCAGCGATGATCTGTACGTGGAAGTCAGATTGTTAGAATGAAGAAAAAAGGTCTTCCCTTTGGAGTTTGGAAGGTCAGGCCACCTTCTGTATATATCTTTTAGGATTCGCTAATTGTACACAAAATTGTTGCATGCTTGTGTCCTTACTATATGTAGACCTTAGATGGTGTAGTTGTAATAAGGGCCTGTTCGTTATGAGCATGTTAGATGAGCATATAGCAGGTTGGAGTAGGTTTGAATAGCAGAAAGCATATTTGAGTAGGTTGGAGCAGGTTTGACTAGCAATTCGCATATTGGAGAAGTTTGAAAGTAGGTTTGTGAAAGGATTGGAGCAGGTTGGAGCATGTTTGACTAGCAGTCAGTACGTTTGAGTTGGCTGGAGCCAATTGAAGCAGGTTTGACTAACAAATGGGAGGTTTGAGCAGGTTGGAGTGCGTAGCAGGTTCAATATGCTCATAGTTAATAGGGCTAAGTTGATTTGCATTGGATAATATCTCATTTCCAAACCTTGAAAAATTCTGTGGCTTGTATGAGTAAAAAGGGGGTCTGACAATTAGATATTCAGCTAGAAGACGTGTAGTAAGAAGCAATTGACAAAGGCCAATCTTCTGAATCAGCTACTTCTTTTCATACACTAACTGCTACTTCTGTTCTGCATTTCCTTGTTTGTAATTGTTGAGGGAGCTAGTAGGAGGCTTTCCATTTGCTATTTTGTGTTCAAAGCTCTTCATAGCCATAAATGGTAACGGAGAAATTTTCCTGTGTCTTGTTCCCTGCTCATATTTTCTTTCCAATTACAATGCCGCCTTCTCATTCATATTCTCAATCTTTAGTAGGTTTTACTTTGAGAATAAAACATATCAGGATAATAGATTAGCCTTTGAATTTCTATCTGCCATGTTTTTGAGTTTCATGAACAGTTGGAGTCTGATAGTTATTAGATTCTTGTGAAACCAAGGCCTGAATTTTGCAACGAAGAGTAGTACTACATATGTCATTACTGCTACGGTGAAGTTCTGTGGCTGTCTGTCTGTCAACACTTTGGAGTCTTCGCAATTGTTAACTTTATGCATGACAAGTAGCAAAGTTGTGGTGGAACAAATAATTGGACCAACAGCAACAACAAGAAGCTTCAGTCATATCTGTTTTAGGGGCGGATGGAGTGTGGTGTCAGTGGAGTCAACTGACACCCCTCCCCCCTAAGAAAAAAATGGTAAAACTGAACGAAACATTATTAAATTCAAATTGTGGCAAATGGACACAGAGAGGATGTGCCTAGCCCAGTGGCAGGAGTGCCTGTTGTTGTTTAGCGGTTCTGGATGTCAAGCGTTCGAATCCTGCTCGGATTTTTCATTTCTTCAATTCTTTATTTTAATTTTTGGTCAGCAACATCTCTACTGATTTGAAGTTCAAAGTTTACTAATATTAGTTTAGTACTTTAATTGACTTTAATTTGTTATTCAATCCTTTAATTTATAGATTAATTTGTTTTAGTTTAATTTATGAATTTAATTTGCCAATTTCAATTCTAAATATTTTCAATTTGCTGTTTAATTTCAATTCTAGTCCTAAGCGAATAGATATTTAAAAAATAATGCACTTTAATTTACCTCAGTAGTTCAATTTGTTGATTAATCCTTTAATTTGAGGTTAATTTACTTTTTTAGTTTTAATTTATGAGCTTAATTGCCAATTTCAATTCTAAGTTGTTTAATTTATAGGTTAATTTAAATTTTAGCTCGAAATGTATAGATACTTCCAAAAGATAACTAGGAAATCGCCATGTCCTTCATGTTCTAAATTCGAGAACTCATCATTGAATGAAAAAGGTGGAAACGATATCACTTAACCACAGCCACTAACTTATTTCCGACCCCCCGTCCTCAAAATTCATGGCTTCGCCACTGATTTGTTTGGTCCTCGCATGTTTTTGACAGTTCAATGTATAAGTCAATAGTTGTAGGCAAACATCTGAGCCATCAATGATGGCTTTTAGTTGTCAGTATTTTATTTGTGTTTATTTTTTGGGGGGGGGGCATCGCTACATTTTTGTTCCTCTGAAATGAATGCATGTGTAGTAAGTGTTTTGGGCAATGAATGAATGGGTGGGAAATGCTTGATCTGCTTTCTTGTGTGCCATTTGTTACTTACCAGTTACAACTAGCGGTGATCATAAGATAGCAAGTTCTTGTGACAACTTGTATGAATACGATTACCCATGGTCGCTCCCCAATTTTTGTGCCCTTTCTACTGCTGATCCACCAAAAAAGAAAAAAAGGGCCTTTTCGACATGGTCTTCCCAATAACAAATTTCCTTGTCGGCGTGGATATGAATGAGGTAACTCGCTTTTGTTTCAGAATACATGCATGAGTGGTCGCAGACTTAATAACATTGGAATTTGATGACGTTTTTCTTTGCATATGATGCATTTTTGCTAAGGAAGGGAAAAATGTGAAAACTATTAGATAGCAGACAAAGTGTAGCATTGTCTCCTGATTTGTCATGGATATTTCTTGATGTTAACTCTTTGACCTTATTTCATGGTGACAGTGGTGTCTCATCATTCAACCAGTTGATTCATGAACTGTCTATTGACTCCGATACCTCAAGTGTTGATTATTCTTCCGCAGAAGAGGATAGTGATGATGGATACTTTTCATCTGAGTCCCCCGGGTCTCATTTATCATCTGAGTCCCCCACGTCTTGTTTGTTGTCTGAGGCCGCCAAGTCTCGAAGTTCACAAGTTTCTTGGGGTAGTACTGTGACCGAGCATGGCAAGCACTGGGCAATAATTGGGTATATGATTTCAAGGCTTTTGTTTCCCTTGAAAATTTTGTTGGGGCTTTCCCCTTGGCTCTATCATCTTCTTCGTTCAAGAGGAGATGGCTCTCCTCCTGATGACCATACTTCGCATCTTCATACTCCTAGAAGGCTGCAGAGCCTAAAGGATCATTTCGTTCATCGTACTACTGACCGCAGACGAGGAGTTATTGAGGTTTTTTCATTCTTAAAATGTTTATTTCACTCGTCAAGCTTGTCCTTGGTAAATACTTGAATGAGAATGCTCTTTGAGCAGTTTCCTTGTTTAACATTCATCATTTCTTTCTTTCAGGATCTTCATGTAGGTACTGAAATTGTGATTGAAGCTATATTTGATGCTGTCTACAAGGTAGCACATTTTCTTCTTTCGCCCTCTGAAGCTTGTAGGATGCTTTCTAGATGGGTTTGTCTGCATAGGAGTGAGTGTAGCAGTGATGATGTGATTCAAGGTCATGAAACTGTTCCAACAGCTACACTTGGTGAGGATGAGCCAACCCCTACTGAGAGGAAAACGACATTTCATCCATTAAATACAGATGCTCGGACATGTCAAGATGTTATAACAGAGCTAGGGTAAGATTTTCATTACTGATGTCTGATACTGAGTGATGTAGCCTGAATGTCTTGTTTACAGTTTTATTTGTGCACAATTCTGGCTTATCTAATAATACTGTGGTGATTAACTTGGGCATGGATTGGAACCCCCTCCCCATTTTGGGTGGGTAGACTGGTTGTTTCTTTTTCTTTTTTCTTTGTTTGGGGGGGAGGGGGAGGGGTTGTTACACATCAGTATGATTTTCTGATGATTTTGCTATTCTGGCACTCTCTAGATATCCTTACGAGGCTATCCGTGTGGTTACAGAAGATGGATATATTCTTCTTCTTGAACGAATACCAAGGTATGGTTGAGTTGCCTGCCCCCCTCTCCCAAAAAAGTCTTTTTCTTTGGTTGGAAGGTGCGAGCTGTGTGGGTATTGCAGTGCTTCCAAGTTTATGAAGGTTGTAGTTCTGATGTTTGGAATGTGCATTTTTCAGACGTGATTCAAGGAAGGCAGTTTATTTACAACATGGAGTATTTGATTCTTCAATGGGGTGAGCAGTTGTTCTTTTCCTTGTGCCTTCCACGTTTTCCAGCACCCTAGATAATAAGTTTTGAAGATTGCTCATTTTCTTTATTCCTATTTAAGGCTTTAATCCATAATTTTGGAAATAGTGGATAGAATAGTGTTGAAATTATATGTCAGGACATCAAGGTGCCTGTTTGCACTTGCTAATCAAGTTTATTGTATTTTTCTGCCTTTCTCTTTTGGTTAGGGGCTGTTCGGCTAGACTTTGCCAATACCAAGGTTTCCATGGACTTTGTGTGGTTGCAACTTCACCTTTTCTCTGCTAAACGCTGATTTGATCTTTTAGAGGACAATCCTTGGAAAAAGTTTCCATTTTCAGTGGTTTAATATATAATTCTTTGATTGAGAAAGGCATAATAATGACATCGTTGTAGGATGCTTTAACAGCATCTCCTACATTGGGAAAATTCACACAAAACATTCAAACACTCAAATATTTGACCGTTATCTTATTGATGACTCTATTATCGACACACATCCTCTAAGATCCGTCCTTCTTAGGGGTGAGGAGGCCAGGGACTACACAAGGACTTATGCTATGACGAACAAAATCTTTAGACAATAGCTCCCGAACCTACTTATTCAATTCTGCTTGCTTAATAGGTTCAACCTATAATGAGGAAGGTTAGGGAGTTTGTAACAAGAAACTAAGTCAATAGTATGTTGTATGTCTCGAAGGGGAGGGAGCATACTAGGAAATTCCTCCGAAGCAACATCAGCAAACTCTTTAAGTAAGTCATCAATCTCAGCTAGAGGTCTTGGGAAGGTTGGTCACTTGAAGGGGCATTAGGGAAGGCAATGGAGTATGAGGCTAGCTCCCTAGCTAAGATTGTCAGATAGAACTTATTAGAGTTTTCCAATCTCTCAAAAGTTCTATGATGAAGGAGCGAAATGGTTCCTCTAGGTGGAGTGGACACATTGTCGGGAGAGGATAAGATCGGGCAAGGTTTGGGACGTGGGGAAGGTAACAATTTTTGGGGTCGACATGGGTTAAAAGTAATGTTCTTATTTAGGTACCTAAAGGTATATGTGTTCTCCTTTCTATTATGTGAGACATTCAGTAAAGCCAAGGATAACCTAAGAGAATATGAGCAACATCCATCGGAAGGACATCACATATAATCTCGTCCTTGTAACCACTAATCTAGATGAGAACCTCACACCTATGGCTAACTGTCAAGTTGGTCTTGTTGGCCCATGCCACTTTGAAAGGATGTGGATGAGGCTCTACCCTAAGGTGACAGCGCTTTATGGCGGAAACATTCATGATGCTACCACTATCTATGACCATTTCATAAAATTTTTCCCACAACTAATAAGGGTATAAAAGATGGTGGTACACTTCCACTCATCTTTTATGATTAGGTTGACCAAAAGACATTTAACAACTCTAAGATGTGCATTATGGAGAAGGCAATTTTCAACATCAACAAGACCCTCAAAGGCTCCTTGGGGGTCAACAACCCCTTCCTTAAGTTCAAGTGGTTCATTTAACTCATCCTCTATCGCAAGGATACGATGGGGGCACTCAGAAGCATAATGATATCTTCTACAACAACTAAAAACTTTAGGTGGGAATTGAAAGCTGTGGTGCTTAGAGGTTGAGGCACTAATAGAAGACTTGCTCATTTTAGGAACAGATTGGATAGGGTTCCTAGAGGAGGGAATAGATCGTTACACAGGGTAAAGGTTGTTAAGTTTTTCAACCTCTAAAGTTTTATGGTAAGCCTTATCAAAGAGTAGAAGGAGCAAACAAGGTTACTTCCCTGTTAGGGTTAGTACATAATCCTTGAATGAGGCGGGCTATGGTAATGAAAGGATCATCAAGAAGGTCACAACGCTAAGTCAATTCCTTAAAACTATTGATGTATTCGGACACACTAGAGGTGGACTACCTAAGGTCAATCATCTGGTGGACAAAGTGGACTTTATGGACAGAAGGGAGGTACTTCTCTTTCAATTTATCCTTCATGACTTCCAATTAGGTGGTGGGAGGTTGTTGCATTCGCTTAAGGTGATTCGTGACGGTTTGCCAAAACTTCTTAGCAGGTTCTACAAGTTTCATTTTGGCAATTCGAACCTATTAAATATCAGACATCTCATACCAATTAAAGTAGTCCTCTATAGCAACTATCTAATCAGAAAAAAGTGGTGGCATCTATCTTTTCATCAAAAGATGGTACATATACTTTCATCTTTCGAGTAATGTCAAAATAACCCTTGTGAGCATTCCTACGGTCAGTTTCAGGGTCCGCATTTCTAGGTTACCTCCTGTCATCTCTAGGGGTGTCAAACCGACGGTTCCTAGGCTGCCTTTGACTATGTCTCAAGCCACTCCCATGTAGGGATGACAATGGGGAGGGTACGGGTCAACCTGCACCCATACCCATTTTCGAAAATTGTACCTATACCCGTCCCCTTACCCATTGGGTATTAAAAAATGTAATCCATACCCATACCCTCGAGTTTTGCGGGTTTTATTCGGGTTCACATAGAGAAATGAAAATTAATATTCGTATGCAACCCATATACAAGTACGATATATATTTAGGTTGTAAGATTGCAAAATTGTAACATTTTGGGAATACATTGTTTAGAAATATGAAATCAGGCACATTATTAAGCAACTTTTTCCTCGAAAGGTTTGGATTGGATTTCAACCAAAAAAAGGTTAAACCAAAATAATTTTTTTTATTTTATTGCAAAAACGGGTACGAGTAAGATGCAAGTATGGGGCGGGTGAGGGCTACATCCATATCCGTACCCCAACCCATTTTCCAATATCCATTTAAACCCATTTTCACCACCCATTTGGTTTTAAATGGGCGGATTTTCTGAGTTTTAAATGGGTATGGGTTTTATTGCTCACCCTACTCCCTTTCTCTCGATCTTGACTGTTAGAGTGTGGTAGTGGTTCTGGTTTTCTGTCCTCTAACTCATTAGCCCGACGTGGCTTGTAGAAAATCCACTTACAATGGTCACTCCCCACCACAGAAAGTTCAGGGGAATCTTGTGGTGGGGTTTGAGGTTAGTCCAACATGGATAACTTCTCAAACGCTCGAGTAAGTTTGTCAATCTTATAGTTGGTCAAATTTATCATCTTGATGATCAAGTCTTTCAGACAGGGCATCAATATGGGATTAGTAAGGGTGTTTGGGTGAGGAAGACATGTTGGATGCAAATGTGAATGCAATATGTAAGTGCTGATATTAGACTAAATTGCAATATTAGCAACAACGACAAACAATCACGACGCACACAATAGAGCACAAAATTTTTGTATGGATTATTGATAAGAATCAAACCAAGTAGGAAATGAGAAGCAAGGTGGAAAAAAATCAAGATCTAAGGAAACACTCAAAAAACCAAACAATGAGGAGTTAGATTAGTTTCGCAGCAGAAAACCAACTCTTATCAAAGTAAATTGAGATCCTCATACCTCTTAGCGATCCACGAGTATGGGTCCAAGTCCGCCATGAGACTTACCCGACGGGGATTGGAGGCGATATCGTAGTCTCCAAGTTGGTGGGTTGTGAACTTGGATCGATCAGTCTCATTTCTCAGTAGTCTCCTTTGGACAGCAATTGAAGTAGCACAACCCTAAGTGATTCAACAGTAACAATCACAGCGACTCGGGGACAATCCTCCATGCACTATTCTGGTGAGAATAGAGTTTGGCGGGGGCAGGATGGCATGGCCAAAAAGGCATCAGGCCTCTCTACCATTGACCAGTGACCATAATCAGCGAGGCCGTCAATTTGCAAGTACACGCCAGTTTGCTATTTAGGGTTTACGGTTTGGTGGCCAAGCAATTGAAGCAAAATTGGATGCGATTTACGTCAATTATTTTGGGGGTTGAGGATGAAATTTAATGGGTAATCAAGGGTTAAGATCAAGTGGTTGGATTGTGAGGAGTGGAGGATGAATTTGAAGAGCTAGGGTTGTGAAATCAGGGATTTTCGCAGGCTAGGGTTTCTGGGTTGGATGAATCTCCTTTTTTTTTTTTTTTTAAATGAACGAGAGGGGGAGAAAAAAAGGATATCCCCATTTAGATCTCTTGGAATCAATTTTTTTTGTCTACATTTGAATCTCTCCAGTCCTCGCGAAAACGGGACACACACTGGAGGTTGTTGTTGTTGTTGAACGAGACAGGGAGAAAAAGAGGAAAACAAAATTACCAAGGGTAGCAGCAAATCTCCTATGCGCTGATACCAAATTTGCTGCCGTAGGACGCTCTAAGAGCAATTCTTACACTGCGGAAATTCATAGAGAAAATAGACCCCTCCTCGAGAAAGCCGCGTAACCATTTTCTTTTGAAAACCCAACTACAGTCATACTATGCTTCATACGAGTGGGCATCTTTCATCATCACCTTAATGTAAATTGAGAATGTTAGAAGGGCGGAGTGAGAGGAGGCGTCTTTTTGCAAAGCTCTATAAGGGCAACACTACTTCATCATGTCAGGCGAGTACAGTGGACCACTAAAACTTTCAAACACTCAAATATTTTAATTCAATTTCACTACAGTCTGCCTTTCCTTAATGTTCGTGGAGGTTTATATGGGAATCATTACAATTGAAAGGAAGGATGGAAAATACATTCAAAGATTACGAAAGCTAAAATAGGCTTAAGAAATAAAATAAGACTAAGATTATTATTCTCAAAGAAAATCCCTAAATTTTAAAATCTCCTATGCTTCTTAGAATACACATGGCCATACAATTGCTTAGAAGATCCTGCATGAGATATGGCTAATTGAATTACAATGTTAGTTCACTGGTGAAAAAATGAGCTTTTCCATATAATCATGGATGCCCTTTGCTATATGGCTGCAGTGTAGTCTGTATGTAATGACAATGATCAAATACATGACAATCAGAAATTACATGTAGAATCAACATCATCTCTATGAAGACTTTCTGAGGGCAATCTTCATCAAGGGTAGTGCACTTTGTGAGCCATAGATACAAAATCGAATAGAGTAACCGTAAGATAGTTGCCAGTTCAACTGATGATTGCGAGTGAAATAGATCAAAGCACCTTCTGTGGAATCCAGCAAAGCAGGGTTTGGACAGTTCATTTGGTTCAAGACCTCATGCTATGGATCCTGGATAAGAGCATATCTCTGTTGGGGGATGAAGGTCGTAAAATAGTACTATTGTCATTATTATTAGTGCATTTGTGAGCGATTATAGTATTCTATCTCGAAGGAAGCATCCTTTTTTTTTTGGGGGGGGGGGTGTTACTAATTAAACCGAAAATGAATTCGGTGCACTCTCTTATAAAGGACGGTCATTGTTCGATCAGTAGTATATTAATTCCAATGCAAGGTTTGGAAAAACTCTGAAAAGCCATCACATAAGTTGTTGTAACACTAGGATGAAATGTTACTTGTGTCTGAAATTATATGATCGACCTATGGATGCAATCATGCAAATATGCAATGACTCATGTCAGCATTTTTACGATAGTTTGACTTGCTCACGCCCCACTTTGAAATTTAGAGTGGCCTGAGTGTTTCTCTCCGATGTCACTTGGTTTTCTCCATTTTCGGGTTCACTTTGGCCCTAAAATCAATTCTTCCTAGCCTAGGGGGCTTCTGTTTTTGACTTTTGTAGGACAGTAACTGACATTGGCGACGCTATCATATAGCTGGCAAGGATGATGGGGTCACTCTTGGAAAGATGGAAGAGAGAGAGAATTGGGCTTTTGATTGTAACAGTGCTCTTGTCATTGCAAGGGGGCAGGAAGTCTGTAAAAGTTTTTGACCTTTCCATAGTTTCTTGGTAGCATTGTGACATTTTTCCTGGGCTTGACTCATATTTCTAAGCCTATTTGAGGGTGCACTTGAATTGGCATTTGTGTGATAGTAATAGTTCTATTTATTTTAAGTGCTTTTGATCGCATTAGTTCATTTCTGTTTTGCCCTCTTCTTTTTTTGGGGGGGTTTGGGTTAATTTTGCATAGCCACTTTCCATCAAGATTGTCCTCTGATGTGGTGTGAATGTTCAGGTGGGTGTCCAATGGTGTAGTGGGCTCTCCAGCATTTGCTGCTTTTGATCAAGGTTCCTAAATTTTGCTCTACTTTCTACACATTCCTGAGCTTGTGCTGGATACCTGAAAAATAACGATGTCATTGTTGTACTTCAGGGTATGATGTTTTCCTTGGGAATTTTCGCGGTTTGGTTTCAAGGGAACATGTTGACAAGAATATTTCTTCGAAACAGTGAGTTATCTTTGCTTCGTAAATCGTAACTCTTTTTATCATCACATACAAAATCCAGTCTTCTTCTAGCTAATGCACATATACTGTTGTATAGTTTAAGTTTCGTGATCTCAGTGAATTGTGGAGAAGATTAACAGTGAAAAAAAATCTGAGATAGGTACTGGAGATACTCTATCAATGAGCATGGCACTAAGGACATACCTGCAATGATAGAGAAAATTCATGAAGTAAAAACTTCTGAGTTGAAGCTTCGTAATCCAGATCTTTATCAAGAAGGCCACAACGAGCAGCCTTATAATCTTTGTGCAATATGTCATAGCTTAGGAGGGGCTGCTATCCTCATGTATGTCATCACACGTAGAATCGAACAGAAGCCCCACCGACTCTCAAGATTGATACTGTTATCACCTGCAGGTTTTCACAATGATTCAACCTTTGCTTTCACAATCATTGAGTACGTGATGCTTGGATTGGCACCTATCTTGTCAAAGGTTGTGCCTGCCTTCTATATACCCACCAGATTCTTCCGGATGCTCCTGAACAAATTGGCCCGGGATTTCCATAACTACCCTGCTGTGGGGGGTCTGGTCCAGACCCTGATGGGTTATATTGTCGGCGGTGATAGCTCCAACTGGATCGGGGTCCTTGGTCTACCCCACTACAATATGAATGACATGCCAGGAGTCTCGTTTTATGTGGCTCTTCATTTGGCCCAGATGAAGAGGACTGGCAAGTTCAAGCTATTTGATTATGGAAGTCCAGAGGCTAACATGCGAGTCTATGGTCGTCCAGAACCATTGGATTTGGGCGAACACTATCATCTCATCGACATTCCTGTTGATTTAGTTGCTGGTAAAAAGGACAATGTCATTCGTCCATCAATGGTGAAAAAGCACTACAATTTGATGAAAGAAGCTGGAGTGGAAGTGTCTTATAATGAGTATGAATACGCCCATCTGGACTTCACTTTCTCCCATCATGAAGAGCTCTTGGCTTATGTGATGTCTCGTGTGCAACTGGTTAAATCGACTCCCAACCAAGAACGAGATAAGGAGAGTGACAAAGGCTCGAAGAAGAAAGGCGTGCATGATGAAGGCGTAATGGAGAAGGACGTGCACGGAACATTGAAAGACATGCATAACGAAGGCTCAAAGGAGAAAGACATGCATGATGAAGGCTCAAACGAGAGAGACATGCATGAAAAATCAGAGTGACAGGTTAATCATGGAAACTCTTGTTGTGTGTACAAAATTGCTGTTGCATTTTCTGGTTGGGACGGTGTCTTCCTTCATGGAGCGTTCAAGGGTATTAGCTTTCCCCGTTCTTTTATTCAGAGGGAGGTTGAGATTTTAGGGGTTCTTCTCTATTTAAGGTAGAAAGTCAGGACAAAGGTCACTGATCTTGTAATTAGATAGTTGATTTAAGATGTTGGCAGGCTGTTCTGTACTGATGTCCCTGGCAATTGGATGCCTAAGTCTCAGAAATGGATTTGCTTTGTTGGCTAGTTGTATAATACTCAAAACTGAATGTAACTACCAGGTTCTAGGCGATCTTTTGCCGAACTTCCCTGTGATACTTTCGTCTAGTCGGATAAACTTGTGGCATTTCTGGTTCGGGGTACTTGCCGTGAAACTTGACAGGCAACCCGAAACATCACGGCCGAGTGCACCTTAGTCCTATTATCCTGTGACTTTCGGATCCATTTCATGGATTATTTTATCATGTCATATCATATATTAATATATAAAAGTGGTATAAGTGATACATTATCGACATGTGTCCCATTTAGGGCTGAGCAAAAAAACTAGGTACCAAGTTTCGGACCCAGAATCGGTTCGGACCTGTCGGGTCCATACCCAGATCTGATTAAACTGGGTTTGGGACGGGTTCCGAAATCCTGGAACCGGTTGCAACCAGGTTTGGAGCATTTGGAATCGGAACAGGACTTGTTACCCAGTTACACTGACCAATTAGTTTTTTTTTTTTTAAATGTCTGAGTTACTCGATTACCCCTTTACATCAATGGGTGGCCCTATAATTTCCGACTATAAGTTGCTATTATTAAATCTTTTTTGTTAATGTATAATACTATGAGAAGATGGTTTTTTTTTATGTTTGGATGAAATGAAATGTTATTTATTAGCTAACCAATTGCACTCTAATGCATGGTAAATGTCTAACTGCTACTCTATTAAATTTGATTTTGAACGATCAATTGGCAAGCTTGTTGGATGCAATTCTCTCACAAAGTTATAATCACAAGCCTAAAAATTAAATAAAATGAAGTAAAACAAAATAGAAAAAATTTAAGAATTGGGTACCCGATTCCGGACCCGGCCTCAACTGGTTCCGGGACCGGCTCCAAAAATTCTAGACCCGGTTCCAATCGAGACCGATTCTATGAAAATGGACCGGGTACCCAGTCCTGCTCAACCCTAGTCCCATTAGCATCAAAGATATTATTGATTGATGATAAATGATGTTTCCAATCTAAAGCAACAATCAATAAATTTGAAAAATAATACATGAAACTCTAAAGTAATATAATAAAGTATGCATATTAATATTCATCGTAGCACTATATTTGAGACGTGTCCCATTAGTATGTATGCGTATACATACATACACATACACACACACTCACACATATATATACACACATGAATGAGAGTTCGAACGTTGCAGTTGTGACACGTGTTCTGTTAAGTATTTATTAAGATTTTATTTAAAAATAAAAATTTAAACAATATGTAATTTAAAGTCATCATAATGAATAGTATCTTTCAACTGCTTCAATTAAAAAAAAAGAAAATAAATTATAGACATGTTAATATTATTATTTCAAAAAATTTAAATTATAAGATTAATTATAATATTTTTAAAAATATTTTAACTAAACTTTTAAAACAAACCATGCGTAGAACAGGTTTAAAGGTTAATGAATATGTAAAACTGGGTTCTCGTATGTGCTAAATTTTAGGAGGTTAGGAATTTTGAAGTTATAACACTAATTTCAAACATCATAATTTCAATACTTGCAATAATAATTATAGCAATTAATAAAAAATAATTATGATGACGGTTGTAAAATATAATATTAAATATATGGTCTATGTTTGATCAAACATTAATGCATTTTGTAACCATGAGAATGATTGAATTTCTCAATTAAATAATAAAAATACTGACAATCTAAATTAGAAGTAGTTATATATAGATGTTAATTAGACAATTAAGTGCTAATAGTCTCCTCCTCTAAAAAAAATTCTGGCCTCCTCATGAAGAATCCTTACCTCTATCCGCTTTAAGAAGGGGCTACCATCAGCCATAGTTGCTAATAGTAAGCCCCAATTTTCGTTCTTTCCAAAATTTTATTCAATTGTAAGATATTTGCTAGTATTTTTGTTAATTTTCGATAAACTTTCTCTCCATTTTGTGAGAGTTAGGTGTTATTTTTCTCACCATCGGTGTGGGTTAGGTTGTTGTCACCTTTAATATGAGTTAGGTTGTTCTTACCTCTAGTGTGAGTTTGGGTCACCTCTAAGGTGAGCTAGCGAGGGGATTTCAATGTGGTATTACACCCTTTGGACAAATTGGTAGGTGATGATATACAAGATTTTGAGATGAAGGGCTTTGCTCAATGTGTAAGTACTTGTGAATTGCATGAGTTGAAAAGCTATGGTCATTTCTACTCTTGGAATAATTGACCAATTTGGTCCAAGATTGACAGAATCCTGACCAACAGTTACTGGTTTGAGGTGTTCCATATGGTACAGGCTGCATATTTGATAGAAGGCATTTCTGATCGCACTCCAATTCTGCTATCTTCTCCAGACAGTCCTAGGAGCAAAGTGTCTTTCAAATTATCTGAGATGTGGTGCAATGACCCTGAATTCCACAGTATCGTTGAAGATGCTATGAAGGATAAAGTGCAAGGGTGTAAGATGAATCAGCTGATTCAGTTACTTGAGAAGCTACAAAAGCCTTTGCAAAAACTAAATAAGGACAAATAGGCAGATATACACACTTAACAAAAGATCTATAAGAGCAAACTGGAGCACATCCAAGGGCTGCGACATGATAACCACTTAGATGACTCATTGCTTGAGCAGGAAAAAGCCTACAGAGAGCAATATATAAAGAATTTTTATTCATCTTTGTCCTTGATTAGACGACAAAGCAAATTACAGTGGCTTAATCATGAGCATCACTATACTAAACTATTTTTTGCCAAAATGAGATACGAACTTATGGCATCCTTTGTTTATGCCCTCCAAGATGATCATGGGAAAACCGTGGAAGGATTTGAATAGGTTGCTCAAGTCATAACAAACTTTTATAAGGGCTTCCTGGGGAAGTAGATCACCAGCGAGGATCATATTCATACTAAGATCATAAATTATGGAGCATTGCTTTTAGTTGAACAACAGATGAAACTGATTAATTACCCCTTTTTCAGACCATGATACCAAGGAAGCCATATTCTCTATACCCAATATTAGATCACCGTGTTGTGATGGCTTTAGTAGTAGTTTTTTTGTTAGGGTGAGATTGGACCATGGGTGTGTCCCACAGACTCTGAGTTCTTCAGCTCAGCAATGCAATGCAACGAGATTGGTGATTATACCTAAGGTACCTTCTCCCATTAATGTCATCTATAAATGCATCTCAAAGCTACTATTCAACTGACTGAAGGAGGTGCTACCTAGCCTAGTGAATCAAAGTCAAGGGGCTTTTGTGAATGAAAGAAAACTATTGTTCAATGTGCTCTTGTGCCAAGAAATAGCCTGTGGCTATAATAGGAAAAACAATGCTCCTAGATGCTTGATGACAATTGATATAGAGAAAGCATATGATTCTCTACATTGGGATTTCATACTTGCACTTCTAATGAGCTTGAAATTCCCTGAAGTCTTCATTACCTGGATCAAAGCATGCATCACTACTTCATCATTCATAATTAACATGAATGGGGATTCATTTGGCTATTTTTAGGGTGGTAAGGGCCTTAGACAGGGCGATCCATTATCACTGTTACTCTTTGTATTAGCCATGGAATATTGGTGAAGGATTTTTACTCGAACTACTCAAGTACAAGGGTTTAAGTTTCATCCCTATTGTAAGCAGTCCCAACTGGTACATCTAATGTTTGCCGATGATCTGATCGTATTTTGTGGAGGGGAATCTACTTCTGTCCAAGGCCTTGTGGCTACTATCTCCAAATTCTCATCATGCACTGGGCGGACAGCAAACATGGACAAATCTTGGGTGGTCACTACAGGTTGCAGTCAAGTACAACATCAACAAATCATAAAGATCACATGCTGGGAGAGTGACCTTTTGTCTCATACAATATTTCTTTTGCCAAAAGAAGTCATCAAAGAGGTGGTGAAAATCTATAGAAACTATCTATGGGGGCAGATGATTCATACAAAAAAGTGCCTTTTGTCCCACGGGATGATACATGCTCACCAAAGAGCAATGGACGGTCGAGTTTAAAAAATCTGGAAGCATGAAATTTGGCATCAAATCTAGACTTGTGCGGGTTGTAGTTCACAGAAAGGACTTGCTATGGGTTATGTAGGGTGAAAGAAATATTTAAGTGGGATAGTAAAGCAAGTCACAAATGGGTATGGGAGCACTCCAAAAATGGGAACTATAATGTAAGCTCCGGATATACATCGTATATAAATGCACAAACAAGAGTCAAGTGGACGAGGCTGGAATGGTCCAGAATGTGTATACCTAAGGATGCAGTGATCTGCTGGATTTTCCAAAACAAAACCTACCAGTGAAGAGCAGATTAGCTAAATTGAGCTTAATTGATGCCACTTGCCAGTTCTGTTACAAACCATTAGAGACACAACAGCGCTTGTTCTACGAGTGCAATTTTGCACAAACTGTGTGGCAAACAGCAGTTCAACGCCTGCATATTCAGATAAAGGACGCCACTTTGGAGGAATAGACCAGGTATACATTGAAACCGAAGAAGGAAAAACTTATGAAACACATGATCAATGCCACTTTCGCTGTTGTGATTTACAACTTTTGGTGAGAAAGAAACCAGCATATGTTCCAAGGAACTACACATAGCACAGTAACAATGTTAGGGGAAAAACAGAGTTTTAATATTTACAAACCTCAAGTGCAAGGTGTATCGTTGAGTACTTAGGGTGTCGTCTGCAGGGAGTTGTGTTTCCAACTATCAGGGCTAACTAAAGCGTCTCGAACTAGGCAAAATTGAAGGGAATAGAAAATAGAACTAAACTACTAAAGCCAAAATAAAGGGACTATGATTAGACCTAAGATGAACTAAGTAATTAAGTCAAGCCCTCATCTTCCCAAATTACGCTAGTATTCAGAGATGGTCAGTTGCATCATTAAAACCACCCAAGCCCTCTCTCGAAGGTCATGAGCTAGTCTAATTGTTCTAACCTCCTATTTTTATGGGATTAGTTCAATTAAACTATAAGATTGATAACTCTTGACCTAACTAGCGACGAGACTATTTGTATGTCCCAATCCCAACTATTATCTCTACCCACACTAGACAATCGACCTCACCTCTCAGCATAAGTTGATTACCCCAAAACACGGATGAAAGCTCTCTTAAGCATTGCATCGAACACTTGGCGGGTATGAAAGAAAACTCTAAGTTCTAGGCATAAATAAGGGAGGATTGACACCTAAACAAGGTTAAATAGCCATCAAGGGCTAGTCACAATCCAATCAACCAAGATTAACGACTAATTAAACACGAAAACATGAAAACCTAAACTAAACATAAACCAGCAAATAAGAACATAAACATGAACAAAAGAGGAATTAATCTAAACTAGCACGAATGAAAACTAAAGGAAACATAAAATCATAACAAAAACTAAACATCTAAACTAAGCAATCAAATACAAGAATTAAACTAACAAAATCAAAACAAGAACAAAAACATGAAATAAAGAGAGGGGGAGAAAGAGAGAAACTTATGCTTGAATTGATTGAAGAATTGGAAATCCACAAGCTTAAATCCCGAAATACAACCTACATCCCAATCTAATCCTTCTATTGAGGTTTTTATTGGCTAAAACCAAACCTAACCTACTCTAAAAATCGCCCCAGAGAAGCGCGAACCCCTCCAAAAAGAGAGAAGAGCTGTTTATAAAGGCGGAAAAACCGCTCCGCTGCGCAGGCCCGAGGGTCGCACGATCGTGCCATGATGCATGGCCGCCTGTGCGCCACGCACAACCACCACGCACGGTCGTGCGTGTGGCCATGCTGCCCGTGCGTAGCTTCGGTCTTTGTTGCACGGCCATGCCTACCCTGTTGCATGGTCGTGCCTTCTTCCATGTGTCTTACGTTGGCTCCCGAGCTTCGCTAGGCCTCTCTTCTTTCTTGAAATCGCTCCTAAGGTCTTCCTTTCTATCAAAACCTGAGAATTTCTCCTAAAAGTAACACAAAACATATTATAAGCACAATTGAATCAAAGAAAGCGAATTTGACCCTTTCTCATCTAGATTCGGCATGAAAACCATGAGAAAAGTGGATCAAATAAGGGATAAAATGAGGCCAAATATAAATGCAACAAACAACAACCCATAGAATTAAGGATCAACAAATACAAAGGGACCTGTTTATAACAAGTGTTTCGCCAAAATATACACCTTGCATAGATTTACTTTTGCAATAGTTTACAAAGCTACGGTTACAAACCACACGGCTCAATAGGTCCGATATATATGCTTTTGCATGGGAATGAAGGCTTTACCCTTTGTTCTCTCTCTATATATATATACATATACATACATTATACATAATATAATATATATATATATAATATATATATATATATATATATATATATATATATATATATTATATATATATATATGCACACACACAGACAACACAGTATATATACATATACATACAATATATATACATATATACTCAAACCACACACACAATACATACGATATGTAATGTATTATATATGTAACATAATATATATATATATATATATATATATATATATATATATATATATATATATATATATATATATATAGGTATGCACATATATATCTATATATGTGTCTCTCTCTATGTGTGTGTGTATATATATATATATGAATGTATATATAAATAAATAAAAATATATACATATATAAATAAGATTATATACATATATACATATATATATACACACATCTGTATATATATGTGCATCTATATATATATATATATACACATCTATATATATATATGTATACGTGTATATATATATATATATATATATATTGCAGGAAGTGTGTCGTTATATTACCATCTCAAATTGATGTATCTATATAAGGCCGTTTGCTGATCATGTATGCCTTTCCTCCTTTGTTCACCCTATGATTCTGTCCATGTGCTTCCCATAATTCCCTGAGAGTCGGTAGAGAGTAAGAATCCTTTGTATGATGTGTTCTGTTGTCTGATGGACCAGCATTTGTGCTGGAGTCAGATGCTGGGAGATGATTTTTTCATTTCTGGCTCTCCATATCTAGTACAGTGCTGCTGTTGCGATGGCATAGGTAATCCAACTGTATCCTTTTTGACCCCTTGTCTTCAAGAGAGATTGGATTAATCTATCTTTATTGTCGTTGTCCATGGGGGCTCCCCACCATGGCCATAAGCCCCCCTAGAAATCTTTTGCCCATCTGCACTGGAGAAAGAGGTGGTCCATGTGTTCCTCGGTCTCATTGCATATTTCACACATGCTGTCAACAAGCTTGGTTGAATGTCTGATTAGCCTACTCTTCACTGGTATTTTATGGTGCATAAGGAACCATGCTGTGTAGGCATGTCTAGGGGTAACTGTCCTTGCCCATATGATTTTACTCATCTTTTGTTTTTTTCCTCATCCAGCTGCCACCTATACCGCCTAGTGACTATGTATTTTGCTCCCCTTTGCCAATGCCATAAAGTTTGATTTGTCAACCCCTGTTTGAACTTTTCCTTGGTGTATACAACCTTCGTCCAATACCAGCTGTAATCGTTTGGGGCATGATAGTGCTACCAATCTGTTTGTTTGAGATACCTACCATGCACCCATTTAACCCAAAGAGAATCCTTTTTCAAGGCAATATTCCATACTAGTTTTGCAATGCATGCTTCATTCCATGCGGTTAGGTTCTTGAGCCCTGCCCCTCCATATTTCTTGAGGGTACAAGTGGTATTCCAGGAAATATAAGGGCTGCATTTGTATTCTACAATCCCCCCCATAGGTAGTTCTTGCAAATTTGACTATGTTGTATGTAACTTCTTGAGGTAGGATAAAAATAGATGCCCAATAGCTGTACATTCCAAATACAACTATGTTGAGCAATTGAGCCCTCCCTACAAAGGAAATATTCCTTGTAGACTAGCGCCTTATTCTCCCCATGATTTTCTCCACCAATGTTCTGCATTCCATTTTACTTAATCTGCTTGATGTGATGGGCACTCCAAGGTACTTTAAACGGAAACGACCTTCTTGAAAACCTGTAATGGTCAGATAGTTTTGTTGCAGAGAAGGATTGCACCCTCCAAATACAATTTGTGACTTCCCTTGGTTCACTTGAAACCCTGCACATTGGTAGAATAATAGTAGGTTCTTCATTATTATTTTAAGAGTGGGGGTATGCGCCTTGCAGAAAATCAGTGCGTCATCAGCAAACATAAGATGAGTCAACTTTAGATTTTTGCAGGATGGATGGTAGGAGAACATGAATTCTGTTGTCTTCATTGTTCTTGTAAAGTAGTCCATAGAGAGGACAAATAGCAGAGAGGATAAGGGATCACCTTGTTTTAAGTCTCTCCCCCCTTGAATGCTTCTCCCTGCTGGCCATTAATGTGAATCCTGAAGGATGCTGAAGTGAGACATGCCATTGTCCATGCCACAAACTGCTGAGGAAATTTTAAACTGTCAAGCAATTCTTTGATAAAATGCCAGTGCACTGAATCAAAAGCTTTTTGTAAATAAATCTTCATTATGCATCTAGGTAAAGTCCCTTTCCTACCATACCCGCTTACTTTGTTTTGGCATGTTAAGACATTGAACAACAGCTCTTTATCTTTCACAAAAACCCCCTGAGTTTGATGTATCAACCATGGCAGTACCTTCTTCAGTCTAGTACACATCAACTTGGCCACACATTTGTAAAGTACATTACAACATGAAATGGGTCTAAACTCACTAGCTTGTGTAGGATTTGGAGTTTTTGGTAGTAGCATCAGTTTTGTTTTTCCCAGATAGGAGGGCATATAAGCTCTATCAAAGAAATTTTGAATAGCTGCTATGAC